>JAWWUD010000090.1:0-527197 GCA_033964015.1 Scolanthus callimorphus | reverse complement strand
TCCCAAGTCAACCGCCACTCAAGGGGCCGCAGGCCCTACATTTTTTGTAAACAGACAAAATAGACTTCGCTGTGCGACGGCACATTCTTGAGATGCATTTTGGCAATAAAAACAAGGATTATTATTTTAACCTCTCTAAAAACGCCAATCAACAGGGCTGTTGACACAGACTCTTACTGCCAGTAGCGGGATCATTTGTTCCTTAATCCTATCTGTCAATAAAAGCCGGCATGACTATGATAACCAATTATAAATCTTGGAACCAAAAATATCAGGCCTGCGGATCTCGAGAAGACCCTGGGGACGAGGTTGCCTCATTGTTCTATTGGTCCTATTGCAGTCTGTTCTTTGGTCAACAACGTCAACGAGAGAAGTTTCCCTGCCTGATTTTAGGCTACGTTTTATCTCTCGGTATTTTGTTTACTTCCTTTCTTCGCAAAACTTCAGTTCACTGAACACAACTCAAAAGTGGCCGTGTCGAAGGGCCGTAAGGGGCCGAGACAAGAGGATCGAAAGGCTCGCTAGCTTACTTAGGGGCCCACGGTGGTTCGCGAGAGACAGCGAGACATAACGAAGCTCTAGAATACATTTACACTTACCTTTCTATTTTGTTAACTCAGTATAACTCGAGAAATGAAACCATAGCGTCGTTTGGCGGCAGAAAAACGGAATTGGTCAAGCAAACCACAGGGAGCCAACTGGTAACCGCGTTTCCGCTGACCAAGTGATGGGGAGTTTCTTCGATTTTTCTTCTCTTCGCGTGCAGTCGATTTCCAGCTGTAGATACGTCCAGGAAGGAAATAATACAGCTTTGTTACAATTTGACACCCTCCCAAATTCATTTACCATGATTCAGATAAGTAATCCAGGTGGTTATGACAAGCTTGAGTACAAGCCTTTGCCTTCAGATGGCTACACAGAAGGACCGAATGTAAAACTACTGAACGTACCTGAAGAGGACATGGTTGTCGTGAAGACATACGCTTGTGGCATAAACTACGCTGATATTTGTGTAAGATGGGGTCTTTATAGCTCAGCCAAGGAATTCGTAGGATGGCCCATTACGCCTGGTTTGAATTCAGTGGAGAGATTCAATCGAAAGGAAAAAATGTCACTGAGTTTGGAAATTGGACAGAAAGTGTTTGGACTGTCCTTATTTGGAAGTTATTCAGAGTGTATACGAGTTCCCAAGAATCAGATATTTCCATTGCCAGAGAAGTTAAACAAATATGAAGCTGCTGGTTTGCCAACAGTTGCTGTCACGGCATGGTATGCCTTGTGTGAGCTGGCAAATCCTCGACCAGGGTCCTGGGTTCTAGTTCATTCTGCCGCAGGGGGTGTTGGCAGTATGTTGGTACAAATGGCTAAGATTGCTGGGTGCCATGTAGTTGGTGTTGTTGGTGCTGGTCACAAAGTACCACTGGTCAAACAGCTTGGTTATGTTTGAAAATAGTTTTGTGTAGCACATAGTCCTTTTGTTGAGGTTTTTCATATTTCTAATTAGACACGGAAAGAAAATCCATCAAAAACAGCTGAAAAGAGCACCTACCTATTAGTAAAGCAAAAAGTTTAACAATTACGACAATAAGGCTTATCAAAGATTGTAAATTTATGCCAGTTCGCTTGAGGCTTTTTTTTTCGCTTGAGGCTTTTTTTTTTGCTTGAGCCTACATACATGCTCATACAGGCATTGACGCAGACTGATTATCAAATCTCCAGGCTACTATATATCACTTAAAGCACCCATTGGTGAATTTATAAGAAAGACAGGGGTGCCAACAAATTATCAGTAGAAAGCTGCTGTATTTATGTCTAGTCAGCTGGGAGATGTGCGAGTCCAATAGGGTGTGAAATTGTAGGTGATACGTTTTCCAGCATTTTGATCAGCAAGTTCATTGGAGATTCATGCATTAATACTTTCCTTTTGTCAGGAAAATAAATGTGCCAAATTTATTTGGTGTGCATCCTGAAAATAGGCGATGGTCAGTGACAAAGTAGACAGCAATCTTACACCACCAGTAGCCCCTTATTGACCCCCCTGGGAAGATGGGGTTAATTAACAATTATTCCTCAAGCCCAAATGGGCCCTGAGTCAATAGCCCATTGCTGAAGGCCAAATGGGCTATTGACTCAGAGGCCATGAGGTACATGATGCTACTAGTAGGCTATAACTCATAGCCTACTAGTAGCTCAACCATTCAGAATGCAGCATTGACAATAGACCACTAGGGTAATTTGACTAATATGGAATATTTGGCCTGTGAACTGAGAGTCTTATTTTCTAGGATGCGATCATGTGATTGACAAGTCAAGTGAGGACTTGTGGCAGGCTGCTTCAGTAATTGCCAAGGGATTTAAAGCAATTTTTGATGCCAATGGTGTGGCCACACTGAGAAAAGAGTTTCAACAGCCTAGCTCCTGGAGGGAAGCTTATCACATATGGTAAGTACTGTATAGACCTGCCAATTTTAAAACTTTTTAGGCAAAGCACTTTTGATTCTGGTAATAGATTTCAGTTTACGTAGCTGGCAACATTCCATCCAACCCCCAAGACTATCCTGAAGATGTCCTTCAGATGTTCCGAAGGATTAACATCTCCTTGACAACGCTAACAAAATCTACTACAACATTAACACTATCCCAAAAATTTATTATTTGAAAAAACAATGTCATTTATGTGATCTCTGGACAGTGTGATTACTGAAGAACAGGTTTTGTTAAAAATTATTGAAAAGCAATGTGTGGTTCCAAAAAATATCCATACCCCCTCCACGGAAGGGTGTTGAAAAGTGACCCCTCCACCCGCCTCCACCCCTCTGGAATTTCCAAAGAAAAATACAGTATTTGTATGGAAAAGATCAGGTAAATTGACCCCCCCACCCCTCCAGAATTTCCAATCCCTTCCGTAGGGGGGGTATGGATAATTTTTGGAACCACACAATATTAAAAATTACATTTTTTAAATAATAGGACTGAGAATCAGAAAGCCATGTTATTCTGTCATTTGGGCGAGAGGAACACAGAATTTTGGGTTATGGGAGGAAATCAGATATTTTTAGGCCAGGAATCATATTTGCAAGGAAGTTGGCAGGTCTATTAAGTATTCAAAGAATGATTGTGTGAAAAGCTTTATTTGCTGGACTTTTGGTGACAAGGATGTGCAAATAAACGCAATAGAACAAAAGTTAAGGAGGCTCGAAAATAGTTTTCATTGTGCGTGCTTGCTGGCGGAACTGAGCGTGTGCTTAACAATATCCATTGTATTTAATGGTTGCGTGTGGTGCGGAAGGCACCACTTAATGGAACTACCCTTTATCGCGCTCAATATTTGCGATTTTGAGAAAAATTTACCGCGGATTTTTCGAGATATTGATTTTTAAACTGAAAAAGTAGGGTATATTAAGAGATGTCGTGCGTTGCTATGCAAGCTATGGTGTATTTGCACCACATACTCATCAGTATTATTATACCAGAGGATTTGATTAATGTTAGAAGCACAAGGAAATAAACTGCAAATAACTTACTAGTGCATCATCACTGAAAAACTATTTCAAGCCTCCTTAAACTAATAATATGAACACATTTTACAACGACCATCATATCATATTTGAAAAAAATATAAAAAGGTACTTGCATGACTACTGCTAAAAATCCCCCCCCCTTTTTTTTCTTTGTTAGGGATGCACACCATGCTTCCAAGATCAAGTGAACACAGTTCTGGAGGTATTGGAATCTTAGATTGGATTAGAGTGGCATGGAACTACATATGGACACCAAGATTTAGCCCTTTAGAGGTACAAGTACATACACTTGAGTGTGTGGTGTGCATAAATAAATAATAATAATAATAATAATAATAATGGGTTACGCAAATCGGATTCCACTAGGTGGCTTCTTCCGTTGCGTGACCTACGGTTTTACTCCTTATCCGAGAAGACGTGAAATTCTTACCATTTGCAGATCTTAGAGCAAAGGCAGCACCTTCTCTTCAGTTATTTAGAAAAGACACTGAGTTTTGGTCCGGCTAGGGTTTGAACTCCCAACCTACCGCACATAAGCCCGGCGCTCTACAACTGCGCTAACTGGTCGGCAGTAATTTATATCTGTAATTTCAGAAATACCCCCCCAACAGGGGGAATATATATTTTCACTCTGACCCGCCTCGACTGGCATTTTGCTATTTGCGGGTCAGTGTTTAGTGAAGAAAAGATTGTAATAAAAGATGACGATGAATTTACCAACGGAACCACCCCCACCAGGGGTGCATACCTTGCGAAGCGAAATTCAATGTTGGCCCCCTTAGATTAATATACTCACCCCCAGAAATACCCCCAGAAATACCAAAGGACCACCCCCACCATGGATGCATCTCCTATTTTGTAGCTCTGACTACGGGATTCCTGTGGTATGATATACTAGTTTTTGTTCGTGGAAAGTTGACGGACATGACTCATTGGCACCAGCAACAAAGATCTGAATAATTCTTTACATCATACTCAGCGGAATTCATTAATTGCTACTGTCACTTTGTTTTATTTTCAGTTGATTCCTCACAATAAAAGTGTGATGGGCTTCAACTTGAGTTCATGTTCGAGGAGACGGAGATGTTCACGCAAGCCATGTCGCAGATTATTTCTTGGGTCGACAAAGGTAGTCTTAAAGTAGGAAAGGTCACGACATATCCCCTGAGGGATGTGGCTATGGCTCATAGAGATCTAGAATCGGCACAGACGGTTGGTAAACTTGTATTGGTCACTGATCAAGAAGCAGAACAAATTTGAATGGTTTCTTAGACTTTATAGCGACATTATAATTCATTTCAACTGGATGATTAAATGAATGAATGAATGGATGGGAGCTATCTTACTGATACAAAATGTACACACTTGAGACGCCTGGGTAGGGAAGAGCTGTAAATTAGTCTAGTTTAAATTCAACAGCAATATAGTTTAACTATAACAGCGTCAAAATATGAACAAAAATAACGACAAAAACAAATGCAAATGATTTTTTCCTCTCACGTCCTGCCGCGACTACATACTCTTTGCTATTTCGCAGGCAGTGTGTATCACTGTTAGTATGTACTCTATAAATAATGCTGAAGTTGATATTTCTTTTCAAAAAAAAGGAACGCAACCATGACTAATAAATTTTAAGCGTAAGCTGTGCTATCGTGATAACGGGTTTTAGTGCCGTTATAATGAGTTTTCATATCGTTATAATGCGTTATAATGAGTTCTCATACAATGCGTTTTTATATCGTTATGGACGCTTATGCCACTATATAGTCAAAGTCGTCAAAGATGAAAAGAAAAGAAACCGATATCTTATTATTATACATTGTACTCGCTATCTCAATTCTGATTGGCTAAGAGCGCGCGCTCTACTTTGGGAATCACGCACTTTGAGGGTCTTCAAGAATCAGCTATTGATTCTGGCGCGCAATATGATGGGACTAGAGCACTTGAATGTTTTCCCTGGCGCTTGTGTAAAGGAAATTGCTTGAAAGAAAAAAAAATTACTGAATCATTAGCTGTATTCACACTAGAGACGAGTTTCCCGTCTGGGACGAGTTTCTCGCCTTGAATATGGTTCCCTGTTCTTTTGTTATCACGAGAAAACAATTTTTTTGAAGGAGAAAGTTTAGACAGATAACAAGCAAGTGTTTCTGAGCAGAATTGACATAAAGCAGGAACTTTTTCTGTTTTCCGTCTCTAGTGTGAATACGGCTAATGTATAATAAAACAATCATTCAATTCGGTTTTTGTGCTATCCAGAATAAACAATAGCTGTATTCACACTAGAGACGGAAAACTCGTCTGAGACGAGTTTCTCGTCAGAAAAAGTTCCTATCTTATGTCAATTCTACTCAGAAACACTTGCTTGTTATCTGTCTAAACTTTCTTCTTCAAAAAAATTGTTTTCACGTGATGACAGAAGAACAGAGAACCATATTCAAGGCGAGAAACTCGTCTCAGACGAGTTTTCCGTCTCTAGTGTGAATACGGCTAATGTCTCGCCAAGTGGAATCAGGCGAGGCCATCCACCTGTCTCGGCATTGTTTATTCTGGATAGCACAAAAACCTCATCCAATAATTGCTTGATAACAAAGAAGTTGACCCTAATTATCCTGTAAATATCAAATACACACATGAGCAAATTTTAGCGTAGTACGCTGCCTATCGTTATGTGTTATAATGGGTTTTAGTTTCGTTATAGTGCGTTATAAAAAGTTCGGACAGTTTCTTAAGGTGCCTAGGCCAATATATAGTGGAAGTTCGTTAAAGATGAAAAGAAATTGATACCTCAATATCAAAGAAGTTGACCCTAATTATCCTGTAATATAAAATACACTCCGGGGAAGTTATAAATCACCTCGTGATGTTAAATTCTCAGTAGACCTAATTAACGCTAATAATACTTAAGAGGTTTATTAATCGCAACATATTACCTTCCCTCTTGACGATTGAACAGAAAATGAGATCTGTTCCCGGGGGGACTCCCATATTTTTTGGTCGGGGATGATCGTCGGAAATTTTCAGTTTCACCCCTAAAAGATACGAAACATGGCGTAGCTCAAATAATTTCTTACCCTAAGAGATGGATCGGCCGTGTGTGCCAAGAAGGCGCGAAGGAGACAGGTAACGGGTAAAAGATACCCATCTAGACATTTCCGTGTTTGACTGAAATCTGTCTTTAATGTTGTCTATTTGACCGTCTTCTCATCGAGTAAATCTCTCTTTCTTACACGGCTGTAAGGACCACCATCATGAAACAATTTGGACACATATTTAATTCGGCCCTAAAAGATACCAATCTCCCTAATTTATTGAAGATTAAGATCACCCCTAAAAGAGACCAAGGCCCCGTGATTTTAACCCCTAAAAGATACGACGATCATCCCCGACCAAAAAATATGAGAGTCTCTTCCCGGGTCTGTTTCCTGAGTATCCAAGGTTCGAGACGCCAACTAGCTGTTCTTTAAGGAAAAAAATATTGGGGATGACAAAAATATTGTACGAAGATCATTTGCATTGCGTTGCAAACTTCAGTAGGGCAGTTTTCAATATCTTCTGAAAAGAAACCACTTCTAATAACACTGCAAAAACAAAATTCGAAGTTCTACAAAACACTTGGAAATTGTATTAGCAGACTCCAATGGGAGAGTATAGGGATAGCCCCCATCCCCCAAGATCATTTACATTGCGTTGCAAACGTCAGTACCAATTCTGAATAAAACCTATAGGAGTAATTACAAAGTAATTGCGAATTCCTCACTACAGTCATCTGAAATCCGCTCTACTTGCATTACTAGCCACTTAGCTGTGTGTCTGTTAACACGGTACATATCGCTTAGTTTTATACTACATTGATTTTACATCATGTAAACCTGATATGAGTATAAATTTACACATTTATTTCATGCATTCCTCTTTCTTGCCGAGCTGTTACCCTGTAGGGAGTACTTGCTCCCTAGGAGAACAAAAGCTGAGTTCGTTATAAAAGCCTCTGAGTCAATACGTTGTTGAATACGCACTCCGGGATTGTCTATTTTGGTCTCTTCTCTGTTGATATTCAAGTTGGGACCCACTTGCCCCCAGAAAAAATCCTAGCTATACGGCCTTGTTGTAGATATCACAACACCGTGCTCACAGATACTTTACCAAATGTGATGTCGATTGTCCCTTACACCAATATCTTGCCTTCGTGTGAATGCCGTGTGTATGCCGTGTGAGTCTAAGCGTCAAAGTAGCCCATTTCCTTTCCCCGTCAGTGTGCTTTTTCTCACGGACAGAAAGTTCAAATGCATGAATGGCTGTCTTTAAATGATTGATTGTAGAACTTTCATTAGAAACGTTAAGCGGTACGTTTTTACCGGTAATGTCAAATAGCAATCGCCATTGTTACCATTTGAATTTAAAATAAATTTGGGTTTAGTTGTGTATTTTATAAACATAAGGGTCATAAATACATACACGAAACGAAATGAACAAGAAACGAATGATGCCGCCGTGTGTTGGTTTTTGAAAACATATCGTTAATATTTCCTGTGTTGGATGACAATTAAGTGTGATTATTTTCGTAATTATTTCAAAATTATCATGTCATCTTCTCGAACAAAAGGTTAGCCTGCTAATGGTGCAAATAAAAACGTCAAGAAACCTCAGAGTTGCCTATAAAACTGTAACGAAAACATCACCAGTTTCAGAGTTTGAGGAACTATGAGAGGTACGATTATTGTTATACTGGCGTTTGCGTCAGTGACCACAGGTTTTAACCTTGTGTGTTATCACACTAACTGGGGGAAAATCAGTCCAGCTAACAACCCTACAAACCTGTGCACGCATCTGATCTACGCTTTTGCGGGCGGGTGAACGGCAACCATGAAATCGCGCCATACAATGAGGGCGACCACGAGAAAGCCTATGGAGACTTCACCGGTCTGAAACAGCAGAATCCGAACCTGAAAATGTTGTTAGCAGTTGGCGGTTACACTCACGGCGGAGGGCCCTTTTCTGCCATGGCTAAATCATCGTCCACTCGACAGACGTTTATAGACTCCGTGAAGACCTTTCTCAGGCAATATGACTTTGATGGACTGGATCTGGACTGGGAATACCCTACCGCAGGCGACAAGCAAAAATTGACTCTGCTGTGTCAGGAATTATTAAGCGCGTTTGTAGCCGAAGCTGCAGCCACAGGGAAACCGCGACTTCTCCTTACCGCTGCAGTTCCTGCTGGAAGATGGAGAATCGACATGGGATATGATATTAGCCAATTAGGAGCCACTCTTGACTTTGTCAACTTGATGGCGTACGACCTTCACGGGACTGGGAAAGCCAAACGGGCCACCATACCGCACTGGTTAATACAAACAACCCGTCCGACCAATTGACTGTCACATATGCTACCGAGTACTGGATCAGCCAGGGAATGCCTGCAAGTAAGATCGCGCTGGGAATGGCCGCCTACGGGCGGTCAGTGGAACTCAGCAGCTCTTCAAACCACGGCTTAGGGGCATCTACCACTGGTAACGGTGGGCCGGCTGGTACGTATACAGGAACCTCGGGGTTTTATTCCTACTACGAGATCTGTGAACTGTCTCTCACGGTCGTCGGTCCCTCGTCGAACGCAGTCAAAGCCCCTTATGGATACAGTGGGACTCTATGGGTCTCGTACGATAACCAGGAAAGCCTACAGCTCAAGGTCAACGACCTCATCAAGGCGAAAAGCATGTTTGGAGCGATGTTCTGGGCCTTGGATTTAGATGACTACGGAGGCACCAAGTGTAACAGTGGGGCTTTCCGTTGATAACTGCTGTGAAGGGGTACATGGGGAGCAACTCTTCGTCACCTACAAGCGCACCCGCTACCACTCAGGGTACTACTGGTTCCGCGGAGACCACTGTAAGTACAACAAAAGTGTTTCGTTTTATTCTATCATGCATTATCCGAATTTCAATGCTCCTGTGTATTAAAACATGATGATAGGGGGTTTGAACTAGATCACGATATTGCACATGCCTTTGAAAGTGAGGGCCCGTCGAACGCGTTTTCGTTTGAATCCGTATACTTTTTGATACGTCCACACTAGTACGCTGATCGTTTTCATTCATCGAATCCGTATAAGTTTGAAAACGCTCTCGAAAGTGAATAAAAAACGAATCCGTATACATATCGTTTTTGTGTGCGGATAGACATGAAAACGATGATGACGTCAACTGTACCACTTTATTTGATACTATCCTTGCACGCCCCAACATCAAATAAAAACTGATCGCTTGTTTGGAGCCCGTCCACACTAACACGCTGCGAATCTGTATAAGTTTGAAAGCGAATACTTTTGAAAACGGTGTGGACAGGGCCTGATATACTCCAATCGAACCGGTTGGTTGTCTTAATAATAAAAACAACTGCTGTGGGAGGATGGGGTAAATAAGGTAAACAACAGTGAAAAGGGTGTCAGGGAAGAAATAGAAATAGCTGTGGCCTTGAATACAACAGGTAGTGGCATGTTTTTTGTTTGTTTGTTCATTGGACAAGGCCATCGGAGGCGGAACCAAGAGTTTCAGAAAGGGGGACAGAATAGTGAAAATTTAGGGACAACAAATTGCAAATTTAATTCACCTAACACAGTAAATGTATGGGAAAAAATTCCGGGCCGCGGAAAAATTCGAAAAGGTTTGATGTCGGACGGAAGTGTACAAGGCAGTTTTGGCGTTCGGACATGTAGAGTTCGCCAGAATTATAAAATCGAAGTAGTAGTAGTAGTAGTCCGTCGAAACGACGAAGACCATCTATTCATCCTAGGAGATGACTTGTCAGGGCTTCGTTCTCGATACTGACCCTCCCCGGTTACTTGGCCGCATCAAAGCTGTCGAAGTAATAGGACTGTCGAGGATTGGTATAACCACATGATATTACACGGCACGAAGATATGAGTTTTATTTTCGAGTGGCGGCAACAATATTTTCGAACAAGCGATACAAACTAAAAAAAAAATGATACAAAGTCGATCTCCAAGAACAGGGGCCGATCCAGGAATTTCTGAAAGGGGGGAGCGGATAGTGAAAACATGGGACGAAAATTGTCAAATTTCCTCCAGCAAATACAGTAAATGTATGGGAAAATCTCACGAGAAAGGGGGGACTGCGGCCCTAAATCCGCCCTGAAGCAACTGCATTTTTTCCGATATCTTCACTAGTGGAGATATGGAAAATACGCCACTCAGGTCCCGGATGTACAGTGGAGATAAGGAATTAACCTTGTGTGTAAGCTGAAGTGCTAATGAAATGTAGTTTACCGGATGTAGTTTCGTATGAGATGTTCAAATGAGATATTTTAATCAAATCACTCAAGCCCATTTCTAAAAAAAAAAAAAAAAAAAAAAAACTCAAAATCAAAGGAATAATTTTCACCCTAAAATGTAACCTATTTCTATTGTACAAAAAACCTGGTTTTTGCACTCTTGAGAAGTGGATTGAAAATGAGGCAAAGCAGATCGAGTCCTTAAACCGACTTCGGGGTGTTTGGCAATAATCCTGATAAAAAGCAGTGTCGATTTTTTCATATGGCTTCTTTTTTAATGTCCAGAAAAAAGAATAAAATCCTGATAAAAAGCAGTGTCGATTTTTTCATATTGCTTCTTTTTTAATGTCAAGAAAAAGGAATAAAATCCAAAAACAATGTTTGAAAATTAAGACCGCGTATCCAAATTCCCTTCACGCTGATGCTTTTCTTTGTTTAGCCCTGCGATCTTCTTTGTTTAACAATAGCAATCTTTTTTCGAATTCCGTTTTCAGACTATATCACCTACGTCCTCGTCCCAAGGGTCGTGCCACGCGGCAGGGGCCTATGAGAACCAGCCTGGTATGGATGAATGGTGCAGTAGCAACTGCGCACTAGGCTACTGCCCCTCCACCCACTGTGCCTGTGACTAGAGATGGTGCACTAACTGAGTGTGCAACTATATATAACCGCACTTTTTGGGGGGTGTCTGACTATTATGGAATTATTATGTGTATGACTGGATATGTACTAACTTAGGCTGCGGACACACTTGGTGCCCGGGAACGGTGCCCGAGCACGGGCAATAATGTGAACACTCCAGTTTTTCGAGTGCCCTTAAGCCAAAATTCCGGCACAGCACTGGTGCCCGAGTACAATGGTCCCGACCTTGCACTCGGGCACTGCTAGTGCCCGGGCACCAAGTGTGTACACAGCCTAAGTGATTGAGTAGATGGTGTACTGTATGTATAACTAGATGGTACACTAACTGTGTGTGCAACTATATGCCGCACTATTTTTTTGGTGTAACTATGTGTATGACTAGATGGTGTACTAACTTAGTGTTTGATAGATGGTGCTCTTACCGTTTGTGTAACTACAATATGGTGTACTAACTGAGTGTGTGAATAGATGATGCACTGATCGAGTGTGACAAGATGGTGCCATCCACTGTATCTGTGACTACATAGGGTGCACTAACTGAGAACTGAGTTTGCAACAACATGGCGAACTTATTTTTTTCTGTCTGACTATGATGTTATTATGTTTATGACTAGATGTTGTACTAACTTAGTGTTTGAGTAGATGGTGCTCTAACTGTGTATAACTATAGATGGTGCACTAACTGCGTGTGTTCATGTATGGTGCACTGATTGTGTGTGACCAGATGGTGTACTAATTGAGTGTGTGGCTACATGTCTTTGACTTGTATGGCTTTTGCAAATTCAATTATAACTGCTAAATGTACTGATATTAAACTAAATGGCTAGTAAATGTACTGATATTAAACTAAATGAATTATACGACAAAGTTTGTACCCATAAATATAATGCACTCGAAAATGTCGAAAAAAGCATGAGGATTTCCTGCTACCAGAAGTTAGATATGTCTTAGTGCTACAAACTGCACTACTCGTTTTGACAGTGCATCCCTAACATTGCATTCGGCAAAAGACGAGAAACTCATCCAAATTTACCCGTCCATCACCTAGTCTGAGCAGATGGGTAAATGGACGGGTACATTGTGGACGAGTTTCTCGCCTTTTGCCGAATTCACACTGACAAAAAAGAAAGGGCGAGAAACTCGTTACAAGACAAGAAACTCGTCAAGACTAGTTTCACGTCCCTAGTGTGAATATGGCTATTACAAGTGAACGCACCACAAGATTAATCGTGTTATATTCTAATTAATCAACCACTGATTTACCACTGTATGCATTGCTACGCGACCTCAAAATTCAATGTTGCGATTGGCCATTTTTAGCCGTCAATCAAACCAAAAGCTGGAACCGGTCACTTCAGTGGGTTGAAATTGATTGCCAAATCAACCAAAATAGTTTTAAGCTATCATTTGGCTTCCTTGCCTCGAATGTTTAAATTTCTGGTTCAAGGAATGTAACATTACAGTTTTCTAGCGATAAAATCGCCAATCGCAATGTAGTCAGAATTTTGAGGTCGCGTAGCAATGCATACGGTGTAATAAACAGCAACTACCAGCTGATTTGTTACTCTAAAAAATATCGCAATTGAACGAGAACACCTTTCCATTTCCTTACAAATAATTTTCTAATTTTCTAATAATACGTCAAATGTAAACTTGGTTTGACTTGTACGATTATCTAGTTTTTGCTTCCAAAAACTGCGAAAAACTGAGTTATCTCTCACTGGACCTCGGAACGTTTAGTTGTGACAAACAATCCTTTGCGCATCGTGAGCTGAGATCAGCTGGTGTACATAACCTCACAAACTTTGTTCTCCTCTATATTGTCTTTCCGCAACGTTAGGTGAGATCAGCTGGTATGTACAGAACTCCCGCCACAAACTTTGTTCTCCTCTATATTGTCTTTCCGCAACGTTAGGTGAGATCAGCTGGTATGTACAGAACTCCCGCCACAAACTTTGTTCTCCACTATATTGTGTTCCAAAGATAACAGACAACGCTAGCCTTGTATCAATGCGCCTTTGAGACCCTCTTGATGAGTTCTATGGTAATCAGCTCATAATTTCCATTGACTTGTGGATGGGATGACTGTGAATCGAAATATTTGAAATTTATTAAAATCATGGCAGAGAGATAGAATATCGCGTGGAGTATGCGATTTGAAATTTATCTTCCAGTATTTCAAAACACAGCGATAGACGAAATTGGCGAACAGTGTTGACATCTGTTGCCACCCAATTCAGAACATAGCTACGATATAATGCGCGCTCTGATTGGTCCAAATCTATGCTCTATTGTTGTGCTCTATGCTAAATAGATCTAGGAAACTCAGTCATCCTAATTGACAAGACGCATTCGTCTATGAACTCCCAGGTCATTCATATAGCTGGTTCAGAAAGCTAAGCTTGCAGTAAACTTTAGATATGAAACATTATTTACAGAGCGCATCATTCCTTCAAACAGCTTTATACATACCTACGACCACACGGCCCGATTTTACATGGTCGGTGGATTGAGTCCGGCATAGGCAGATCTTCGCAATACCGGTCGTCCACCAAAGAGTTGTCCTCTTTCAACTCGCACACGGCGGACTGAACCTCAGTACCTGGAAATGCATTTATTAGCTTATGAGAATGAGGGCTACATGAAATATGTCGAGTCGAGTGCATAGAGCGCGAACTTAAAAGGACTGAATAACCCTGTCCATAATGCATTGCTTTGTTTTGTTTATGATTCATTGCACCAGAAAATCTGACTTGATGCAAGTTAACCAGAGCAGATTTCGTATGACTGTGTAAAGTGCCGCGACACGGAACTGGCGTGCTGTTGATACGGAATGAAATCGCAGTCGCGGCACGGTCACGGCGGCACAACTTTGTCGCGGTACTTTTCGCAGTCATTCGAAATATGTTCTATTACCCAATATCCACCAGCATCTTTGCCTGCATATAAAGTACTATTGCGACTATTTCTCGCATTAGTACGGCAAAACGCGCTTTAACTGGCGAAAAATGAAGCTTTTTTGGTATCGAAATTGGCGGCGAAGCAGTGCATTATGGGCAGGAGCTTGCCCCTTTAAGGTTACTGAGAACCTTCGCGCACGTCCTCGGAAAAAAAAATCATACTCGTCCTTAGTTTAACCAAAACATGTCAACCTATATATCGTTGGAAAGCTTATAGAATGGACTAGCAGGCTATGGCAAAAAGAAGTAACTTTTTATTAAACAGAATTTTTTTAAGCTTTTATAAAAAAATTGAGTGTGACATTTTCAAGAGCTATCGCCGTCGAACTGCTTGACCTTGACTCCCAAGAAACACAGCGTTTTAATCCTTAAAGGTGTTTCTCAAAAACCATGTCTGCGTTTTTTAAAATTTTGTTTACTTCGAAAGTTATGATTTTTTTAAATTTTTAGAGTGTGAAAATTCTATAAAATTTGACCTTGGAAATTTAAAAGTTCCATAACTTTTGAACAACGCAAAATTTAAAAAAACGCAGACACGGTTTTGAGAAAACACTTTAAGGATGTTTTACTTGGGAGTGATGGTCAAGCAGTTCGGCAGCGATAGCTCTTGAAAGTGTCACACCCACATTTTAAATAAAACCTTCAAAAAAATTCTGTTTATCAAAAAGTTATTTCTTTTTGTCATAGTCTGCTAGTCCATTTTATAAGCTTTCCAACGATATAAAGGTTGACATGTTTTGGTTAAACTAAGGAGTTGTATGATTTTTTTTCCCGAGGAGGTGCGCGAAGGTTCTCAGTAACCTTAAGACGAGTTTCAGAAACCTCTTTATACTTTTTCGACGAGAACCAAGAGCTAACATTGGCGGATCACACGATCGTATGACCATCCTGGCTCTTAGCTTTTTTCTGGGATCCACTAGGGGCAGTTGTTTATACATTCGAACCTAGCGGTCACCCTTAACACTTAACTGACTGACCGCTTAATAGAGGTTTACCAATTTGTAACGATGATAAATCACAAGATATAGATACATTTCATTGCTAACAACCGCCGTAACACATATTCGGTAACTTGGTCCACGCAAGTCGATTAGCTGACATTTTTAAAGGAACAGCCCAACGAGTAATAGCGTAAAGAATCTATGATTTGTGTGGGTCTGATTCTTCGTTCAGTTTGTCAACAAATATCTCATGTTTAAAAGTATGGGCAATCGTTTAATAGAGGAGAAATACAAAAATAAGCAAATTGAAGAGGCCTATATGGTGACCGCGTGGACCGCTTAAAAGAGGGCTTATAATAGGGATTCAGTTTACAGTAATCATGGGGAGAATAATTCGGGACTTTAACGGACCGCACAATAGAGCGTGACCGCTTAATGCTGGGCCGCCTTATAGAGGTTCCACTCAAGGGCGGATCTCGGGGGGGGGGGGGGGGGGGGGATGGATTATGGTGCCACCGCCCTTGTTCTCATATTTCTTGTAAAAACCTTGAGATTAGCCACCCCCTTGGTCTGAACTCTGTAGTATATCCTTTGTACTAGTCAACTCCCTTCTTAAGGGACTGCATCCGCCACAGCCACTGTACTAACCTTGTCCGCATATAGGGCAGCCCTCAGTCACGCGCTGTACTAACCTTGTCCGCATATAGGGCAGCCCTCAGTCACGCGATATCCCCAAATAAACCGGACTCGTCCTCTTTTGTTCAGTACTGTCGACCTTGGCGTGATATAGACATACTTAACACTGTACTTCCTGTAGTAATCGTCCACCAGAAACTGCAAAGAGCAAACGCGAGAAAAAAATAGAAGTTATCGAATGGACACTGAAGGCGTTCAAGATGGGGGCCATTCCATTTTTTAGCCATTCCAATTTTCTAACTCAATGCAAAATTTACGAAGAGAAAAAGACGTTGCAAATTGGGCATCAAAACTTTTTAAATTTGGTAAATCCCCGCCGTAACAAGAAGAAAATCGCAAATATATCCACGATTGCTACGAAATAAGAAAAGAACTTGATGATTCAAGTTCAAGCAAAATGATTCTCTTTATATATTTTTCAGGGTTCCACCACCCATGTACACTGTGCTCGGTGCCTCAATAAACATGTCTTGTCTTGTCTTAGGTATCCCCTTCGGAAATTCTTGCTCTACCCCCTCGGAAAGACCTACGGAAGGCTATTTTGGGATAGCACCCCCTGGAAAAAAACACGGGAAAGGCTTTTCTTTATTGCATCCCCTCGGAAAAACCCACGGAAGAGGCTTTTTTATTACATCCCCACGGAAAAAAAACAACGGTAGAGGCTTTTTTTTATTGCAACCCCTCGGAAAAACCTGCGGAAAAAACTTTGTTTTCGGCTTGAACCCTTCGAGAAAGTCCATTTTGCTATACCCCCTCGGAAAAACTCTTCTGTAGGAGGAGGAGAGCGGGGAGCAGCTTAAAATGGAATGGCCTTCGGCGGGAGGGACAGGGGCATTTTATTTCACTCTCCAATATTTCAGCTTCGACAAACCTAGCCTTTTTTAACGTTACATTTCAGGAAGGTTGAAGTGGAATACAGTAAAAAGCCGCGTATAAGATCTGTTTTTTTTTAAAAGAACCTGTTAGCCTAAAATTTTCATTTTAAGCCCCTCCACAAGAGAACCTGTTAAGGCTAAAATTTTAAGAGTGGCTGTAAGGTGTATCTGATTACATCTAAAAGAAACTTGACATAACATTTTTTCTTTCAAGCTTTAAAAGTATGTTGACTGTCTATTTTGTTTACCATTCAAATAATTCCTTAAATTTATTTGTAATATATTTTAATGAAATTCATATGAACATTTTTAAAGAACCTTTTTTAAGAACCTTGGTAGCTTAAATTTGCTTTAAGGTCCATATATATAAGAACCTGTTTAGGCTAAATTGAAAATTCCAGGTTGTTGTGTGCGGCGTTTTACCGTATGAACTGAACTTTATCTCCCTTTGTATGACAAACCTGAAGTTCGACAGGTTCTGTGAGTGGCCCAGGAGCGTATATCATCTCCCTGTATCTCCGACGATAGTAGAATGTCGTCCCTGCCAGGCGGAATGTCCAGCTGCGTCTGGCCAGATTGTTTGGATCTGTATTCAGTTGTTGACCACGTCCGCTAGTTGACTTCAGCACTAATACATGGACGATAAGTATATACAACTGTCAGTGTCGACATAAAAAAAAACGGCGATGGCAGCGGCACTGGCACAATGACAATGACAGTTGAAATGACAATGACTCGCAATGACAATGAGGATGACAATAACAATGGCAATGGCATTGACTCAAATTGATGATGAGGATGACAATGACTCGCAACGACAATGAGGATGACAATGACAATGGCAAGTGCAACCACAATGACAATGACTCGCAATGACAATGACAATGACAATGGTAATAACTGACAATGGCAATGACAATGGCAAGTGCAACCACAATGACAATGACTCGCAACGACAATGAGGATGACAATGACAATGACGATGACAATGACAATGGAAATAATAATGGCAATGACAATGGCAATTGTAATGTCGATGACAATGACTCTCAATGACAATGAGGATGACAATGGCAATGATGAAGATGAAAAATAACAATGACTGAAAAGCAATGACTACGTCCCCCCTCCCTACCCCGTTTACTTGTTTCATAACCCCTTTTCCTTAGTATATCCTTCAAAGATGGCATGTGATTATTGTGTAGTTCCTGTGCATGCCTTTTAAGCATTTGGTTCTTAAAAAATAATAACTGACTTCGGCAATGATGGTGATGATACTAATGACAATGGCAACGCCCAATAGGGAAGGGGGGATCCCATATTTTTGTTCGGGGATGATCGTCGTATCTTTTAGGGGCTAAAATCACAGGTTTGGTCTATTTTAGGGGTAACCTTGATCTGCAATAAAATTTAAGGGAGATTGGTATCGTTTAGGGCTCTAACACGGCGGCAAGTCTTCAAGAAAGAGAGAGCATTTGTTGACAAGACGATAAATTAGACAACATTCCGAGGCGCAGCATCTCAATCAAAGACGGAAATTTCTTGATGGGTTTCTTTTAGGGTAACAAATTAGTTTGACCCTACAAAAATATTTTTACCATGTCCTTTTTTTTAGCGGGTGAAACTGAAAATTCCCGAAGATCGTCCCCGACCAAAAAATATGTAAACACCTCCCTCCCGGATGGCAACGATACAAAAGCAATCTCTGATCGCTCACCAAGATAGTTCCAGTACACCGATCCGGAAACCTCGACAATGTAGATCTTACGAGCTTTGGCAGGGATCGTGGTTATCGGCTGGTATTGGTCTGAAAATCGTTAATACAGCAATAATTAGGTGACGGACTCATCTTACTGATAAAGCACTGCTTCGCCGTCATTTTCGATACCATTTTTTGTCAGCTTAGTGCATTTAAGGTAATTCCCCTCAAATAAAACTTGTCGTAGAATTTTTTTCTTAATTTGTCTATTTACTATTTAGGGTATAAGGAATGAAAATATGAAATAAAAAGAGGGGGTGCCCATGCTCGTTTAGAAACTGTGATGGCGCAAACATACCCCATTTTTAGTGGCTGAGGGCTATTTTGTGAAGGAATACGTGAAACAAGAAAATTGTGATAAAACGCTCACTAATGAAGCAATCCAGTTCGCTTGCAAGTTTGAACAGAACTGTTGGATGCCTTACTACCTAGGACGAACATTGGAATGTTTAATTTCCTGTGCGTGTTGACGCTACTCTTGAAAATGTGCAAAAATGTGCGGCACCGCTCGTGATAATTTGAGTCTTTGGTGTCTCATTTTGGGGCTTTTTATGACGATAGCTCAAAAACTTGTCGTGGAAATTTCTTTTAACTTTTTTTATAACAGGGGAATGATAGTCTTATCAAAATGGTAAAATAAAAAAATGGGGGTGCCCAATCTTGTTTTCGCGCAATATCCCAAAAAGCGACTTTTTATTGGTGTTTCTCGCTCAAATGGGGATATTTAGCTTGCGCGCACGCGCTCGATTGCGTCATTTTCGAACGAATTGATCGCGCGTCCATGCGCAGAACAGCGTGCGCCGTGCAAAACGGGGGAATTACCTTAACCGTTCAATCGAGAGAAACAAAATCGTAACAGCAGAATTCTTCAGAGTTTCTAATGCGATGAATTATGTCAACCAAAACAAAGCAATGCGTTATGGGCAAGGTCAGGATCGGCCCCTTTAATGGGCTTGCACTATTTCGACAAGATAGAAAGATACAAGAAGGATATCAGATTACCACAAAATCGCACCTCATTGAACATTGCTTATGCGTGACAAACTCGGCCGGATGCGACTCAAAGGATGCGACTCAAAGCACGAACTTTGTGTATGCATATCGAGAACATTTGGAACTTATGAGCTCATGCAAAGTTCTAAAAGTACCTGCATATTCGTCCGGTTGCCATGTGAAAGTCCTATTTGTCCACGAGCTGGAACAAGTCGATCCGTCCCCGTTACACACACCACAACGATCTCGTATCGCCGAGGATCCGAGAACACCATCACAGCCCACTCTCTAACAAACAAACGCGGATATAAATTATTTAGCAGAAACCCACTGACAATACCGTCACGAATCCTGTATTCCGATTAGCTCCTCTCCTTGCTATCTATCGCGTAATAGATAGCGAGTAGCGAGAGCGTTAGTGCAAAAGTTCCTAAAAGCATTGCAAGCAAATACGTTTAAAACAACTACAAGGTAGTATGCTAGTGGCTAGTACTCGTTCTCGTTATCTATGAGTCGTTTTCATGGCTACGCGCCTCTTTTGACTCATAAAAAACTCGAACTCGTAGTCTAATTGTTAAATAGCCACCTCAAAACCCAACATTAGGGAACTTACAGGATTACAGCTGTTTTGAGTATTCTGCGAACTCTTGCGTTCGACTTCCAATGGCGTTCTGGCCTCGGGTCTCGGGTCTAATTTGAGTCTTAGCCTACCGAAAGTTAGGCCATTTGTTTAGAAAAAGACAGTAAAAGATGCTGTATTTTGGGGCATTTCACTAGGAATAACTAGGAATAAGGAATAACTGCATTCTATGTATTCCAACGAGTTGATTGACGGCCGGAAGCCCGCAGAATACTCAAAACAGCGTTAAGCATAAAAAGCCTATACAAGATTATTGACAACCGACGTAAACCGCAAACTGATATTGTTCTCTTTCTAGAGAATCGTAACGAGGTTTGTGAGGTAATCCTACGTGAAAAAGCAGGTACGTCTACTTTTTTTTTTTGTTTCAGAGCAACACCTTTCCAAGAAGGAAAACGTCGAACTTCCGGTTCCCGTCGATCGTCCATAATCGTGTTTGCTTCATTCCCCTATTGTCAGCAAGGGGATTTCCTAATTTTGTCAAATGTACAGGTCTCCTAAATTGGACCGTGCGCTCTCAATTGGACATTTTGGAAGTCGTGTCTGAATGTTATATAATAAGTATGCTAGTCCGTTTAAGAAGAAAAAATCATTGGCATGAGAAAATTCAGAGAACACCTCGGCAGCGATTGGATAGCATAGAGTCCTATTAATCATACATATTGCCACACACCCTTTGGAGTTTTGCCGGATTAGCTCGCTGGGGCTAGTGTATATACACGAATAAATAAACGTGTTTTTAAAACTGACCAGTGGTCCCTCCTAAATTATCGCCGTTTTTGGCGCACGCACGCAGGTGACGAACATGTTTTTAGTAAACTGACGCACCTCACACTTGCCGTTGCTAACACACACTCCTGCCACCCTACACCATCGCACGGCGTTCCAGGAGTCACATACCCAAATGTGTACGTCAAGTAGCGACGTCTAGGGCCAGAAGTACATTTCAACGCACATCGCTCATTACCTGAAGAATGAAACCAACCGTTTATTTCTAATCGCTTTCACGAAACACGCGCATCAATGACAACAAACGGTAAGTGGACTTCGAAATGCCTGTGCCTGAGTGTGAAGCGCAGAGCTGCACAACGGTAGTATGCGTTCTCGAACGAGCAGAGTGAATATGAACTCGCGAACAGACCTTTTAAAATACACGCCGATCTATTTGCATAAGGCGCGCAACTCAAAACAACAACTTACGTACAAGCGTGCGCGCTCCTAACAACAACAACAACAACAATAATAATAATTATGGGTTACGCAAATCGGATTCCATCAGGTGGCTCTTCTTCCGTTGCGGGGCCTATGGTTTTACGGTCCTTATCCGAGAAGACGTGTCTAACCATTTGCAGATGTTAGATCAAAGGCGGCACCTTCTCCTCAATTATTTAGAAAAGACCCTGAGTGTTAGTCCGGCCGAGGTCTGAACTCCCAACCTCCCGCACATAAGCCCGGCGCTCTACCACTGCGCTAACCGGTCGGCGGTCCTAACCAAAATGAAAGCGCTTCTCAACTCCACGAGAATTCCATTGAGAAGCACTAAAACACTAACAGGTCCGTCCAATGGCATGCCAAATAATAAATGAATTATGTCGTTAAAGTTATTCCCCCTTGCGCGCCAAGGCACTCATAATATTGGAAATTTAGTAATGTCTACCGTTTTGTTCAGTGTGGTACATAAATGTAAAGTTATGTGTTTATATAGCGCTTTTTTCCATAGGCTCTAAGCGCTTTACAAATTACGAGATGTCTGATCCTTCCTCGTGACACTCTACTCAGCTCAGCGAAACACAGTGGAAGAGGCCTCTGCTAGCAGGGTATTACATGCAAAAAATCTCCAAATAAACATGTACAACGAGAGTTAAATCCTTGATTTACCAAATTCAATCGAAAATAGTGCATTAGCCCTTCTTAATCAGCCGACGTAAATGGTTACTTTCTCAGTCTCGGGATTTTTCTAGGCTGACACAAGGCTGAGTAAGAGCTTCAAGTGAATATCCAGTAAATCAGGTTAAGCTTCTTCCTACCTCCAGCAGGGTTAAGTTTGGGATCATAACGCCAGTCATAGGTCCGCGTCCCACCACTGTCGGTTCTAAACTTTGCGTCGTTGTTTTGCTTGCATTGAGTTGTACGAGTATGAGGAGTGCCTGTTGGGCATTTCTTAGAAAAAACAAACAAACAAGCTCGTAAAGACACCTATAATCAGCCAGGGCACTCGCAACAGTAACGAGTATGTTGTTACCATTTAGACTCAAGGTCAATGGAAGCACAATTTTATCTGCTTGCAGAGGTTTCTTTCTGTCAGTCTTTTATTAGCTAACTAAGTTGTTCGCGTGTCTGGTATTTCGCGTGGTTGTTTTGATTTCGGGCGCAAATCAAAACAACCACGCAAAATACCAGACACGCAAACAACCTAGCTAGTATAAGACTGACAGAAAGAAACCTCTGCTAGCAGGATAGTAAAAGTGTGTTGGGGGGGCATTTGAAGATAAGGTCATTTTCCTTCTTATTTTCGAAGGGAGTTTTGGGAAATGTTTCCAAATTAAAGGCAGAAAATGCAAAAGAATTTGGTGCTACATTACCAGAACTTTGGCACAACCTTGTCAGTGAAATTCCCAGAAACGAGACCTGTACAAAACTGGACCGGTACAATTCTGGAACAGTACCGCCTGTTCATACGGTACCTGTACAATTCTGGCAAGTTTTGCAACAGTGTTCACATGGGACCGTCACGCTTAGCCGTGCCAAACTCGGTGCGGTACGCAGGTTCCGTGTGAACGCGCGACGATACCGACCAGAATTGTACCGGTCTCGTGTGACCGGGGTCTTAGATGGAAAGCATGATGTGGAACGGCAAAAAGCTCCAGCGTATGTACTTGGAATAATATCAAGTTGGAAAATTATGTATTTTGGTAGCCTTCAATATTATAATTAGTCATGAGGAGAGGGGGCTTGCCGCCCATCTAAACTGTACCCCTTGGCTAATGCGTTTTTTCGTGCGATTTGTTTAATGAATTGAGTGCATTATTTAAATGTTAAAGTGCCATTAAAGGCAGAAATCAACCGCATTTCATCAAAACGATCCATTATCCAATAGAACATTCTCGAACCCAGAGCTCCCAGGCTCGTAACCTCGCGGGGGAGGCTCTGGTGACGGCCACTGACGCATGCGCGAGATTTAATACAGAGCCGCTGAGAGAAAGACCTTTCAGCGCATGCTCCAACGCTCAAACTCAGCCAATCAGCGAAGGCCCTCAAATGGATGTCCCCAGAGCCTGCTCGTCTGCTCGCAGGGGAGCTCTGGGTACGAGAATGCCAATAGAACAGTATCGAACAGTGCGCGCGCCGCGTGAATATTTTATTGATTTTTGAATATTTCCGATTGGCGTTTTTTTTTTCAACTATGCGCGCTGAATCTTGCGGGATGAACAATGGTTCCTGTGACATAACAACAAGACAAAGAAAGATGAACAAAGACTCATGTTCTGAAGAGCTTCTCCCTCAAGATGCATCGCGCATAGTTGAACGAAAAAAAAAACGCAATCGGATATACTCAAAAAAATTAATAAAATATCACGGCGCGCGCAAAACATTTTTCTTTCGCTGCTGTTCCCTTGATAATGAATTTTTTGGATGAAATGTGGTTGATTTCAGCCTTTAGTGGCACTTTAAACTCACCGGTGTTTTGCAAAACTTGAATTCCTCGGCTGCTCCTTGGCACAATTTACCGCCATATTTTGGCCTACACAAAGTACAAAAATAAACCGGTGTAATTTCACTCTGTGATTTCGCGTGATTCTATCGTCGCAAAATAACTACCTATAGTGAAAAAGATTTCATTTCTAGCGCGCGACAGCCATTTGCGCCTTCCTAATGCAACCTCTCCTAGCGGTCTCTAGCGGTGGCGTACCACATTTGTGCTATTTTCATTGAGTAATTATGCCGCGAAGTCTTGAAATGTGTGGGTTACATAACACTCTTATGTAACAGCGTGTTGTTGAATTAAGGACACATTCCTTTGACAAGTCTTGTCTTATTTAAAGGAATCCTGACTTTGATTCATGGCCTTTTCACTAAGAAGATACGTAAGCCCGTGAGTCGCTAGTAGATTTCGACCCACCCACCTCCCCTTCGGCGACGTAACATATACCGCGTACTTCCGTCCGCCTTCAGCCGCTCTTTACCTCGGTCAACCCATTTCCCATAACTTAATCCCACACGACCGAGACAATGAGCGGCCTGGTTACCTCAATGAAAATCGTTTACTATAAATTATGCATTTGTTAATGAGGACAGCGTATACTGCTTATCCTAAATCGATTTTATTCTTTTTACCCTCTCAACATAGAAATTATTTTCTTGTTGCTCTCATTCCGGTTATAAGTGTAGCGAGCAAAGCCTCTTTCAGCGCATTCATGGAAATGCATAATTTATAGCACAAGAGTGACGTCACATTTGCAAGATGGCGGCGCCCGCGAAATTCAAATTAGAATCTCGTGAAAGCGAAATGAGTCGCGTCGGCCTTATTGGGTTTCTTTTCAGTTATAAACTTTTGTCGAATGTTTTTTAGTTGTTTAAGTTTCATCTGAGCTTAAAAAAGCTAAACAGCCGGGATTCCCTTTAAAAGGTTACGGAACACCTTCGGGGTACATTTTTTCGTTGAAATGGCATAATTTGTCGAAAAATTCCTTGACAAGTGATACCTCATTTTAAAGGCCCATCACTAACGGGGAACCTTTGTGCCCAGTTTTCTTTTGTTTTCAAGTTGATCCATTGTTTTTCGGGTGCTCCGATTGGCTAATAGACCGCAAAGGTTGGCGATGGGCCTTTAAAGCGTATATTGTGGGCTAAACTATGGTATATAATTTTATTTAATATTACCAAGCGCACAACGTTTTCGGAGTTCCCTCTTTTTCAACTTCAAACTGAGGCTCCCACTGTATTTATGCGCCATCGATGCCCATTGAGCGGTAGAGTAAAGAATTCGAAAACTGGACTATTAATCTAAAAAGATTCGTAAAAATTGACCACATGTCTTGCTTACGTACTCAGGATTTGTACAAGTCCTCTTTCTGGTTTTCACCCCTCCTCCACATGAGTGCGAGCAGGCACCCCACGCCCCCCAGGCTGCGTACCCTCCGTCTATGGGGTCTGGTCCAGAGGCCCCAAAGGGGATACACTTTCCTTGCCGACACCACTGAAAGCAAAGTAGAAAATACGCATCAAAGTGCCCACGCCAAAACCTTTTAGATAGCCAAGGTAACGACTTTGTCCGGTCTGTAATCCTGACGCGAGACAAAGAGGCGAGTTGCACGGCGATGTCAATCACTCTAGTGATAAAATGTCAACGGGCAATGAAAAGAAGTCGCCCAAAAAACTGCATCCCATCTTAACTCTTTTCCTCAAATCACATTCACCACAAATGTTGTACATGTTTGTTTTCTATACACAATTGTCTTTTGTTATACTTGTTATACTCAGCCACTTCTACAGTTTTTGTTCGATATTATGTCCAATATTAGAAGACGAATTACGTGTAGAAATATCTAAATAGACATCTCAAAACAAAGTTTCAGATTTAATTTACCAAATTCAATCGAGAAAATTGCTCTATATTCTCTAAATCAGCCGTGGGAAATTAATGCTTTCTCCAACTTGGTATGTTGCTATGCTGTCAAAATGGCGGCTGACACAGGCTCTTTTAATGAAGCCAACACACTTGCGGTGCTCTTACCTTTCTAACTCCGCACTCTGTCCCTTCAGCCGCAGGCTCCATATTCGAGGTACAGGTATTCAAGGATGCGGACTTTTTACACCACAGTTGAGAGCAAATTTTCTAAAACGATCAAGATGCAATGACAGTGAATTGCTAAGTGGACATTATTTCCAGAGGGAGAGGGGAGGGGGGAGAAAGACATGTAAACGGAACACGGCGGAGGAGCAGGTGGGAAATTTGTCGACGCTGACAAATGAATGGGGGCGCGGCATAGAGGGCAGGCTTGCGAGTTTGCGCAAACGTCGCATTCCTGGCAAATTTTTATGCTCCGGGTAAATTAGTTCTTTGTTTGATTACATTGGCACGGATTTCTTTTTGCGGTCAAGACCGCCTAACAAAAGACGTTTCGCACGATAGAACGTCAGGAGTAGACAATGCTTGATGTCATCTCGAGTCAAGGTATAAACGGCCCTCATAATATTCCAAGATGATTTTTTCAGCCGATAAAACTTGCAAGAATAGGTCGGTTTAAATGCAAAAATGAACCTGAGAAAGTTTACTAGTTTCTCGAATATGTTCATATTTTTACACGCAACATTTGCCGGGAACTAGGTAAGAATACAAGTTCAAGATCTGAGCATCAAACTTGGGAACCACGATCGCCATGGATGTTTTTACGCGTGAAAGGTATACGTTTCTATGTGTTCAGCCCTCAAGGCGAGCAGAGTACGTATAGTATGGCTGATAATTATTATCTTCTTGTTACTTTCTTCCAGACCGAGGCAGCGTATAAAAAATTCAAAATATGAATATATTCGAGAAATTAGCTTTTGCACCAGAACCAGACTTTCAGAGGTTCATTCTTGTATTGAAACCGACTTTTTTTTGCTAGTTTCATCGGCTGAAAAAATTGTCTTAGCATATTTTGAGGGCCATCTATACCTTCACTCGACATGAAATTGGGCTTAGTTTTCTTCTTCACGTTCAATCATGCAAAACATATTTTGTTAGGCAGTATTCACCGCAACAAATAATCCGTGCCGATGCAGTAAAACAAAGAACGAATCGACCTGCCCGCACGGGAATGCGAAGTTATCTAATCTAATCTAGCATAAACTCACAAACATGGCCTCACTTTGACGAGAGCGCATGCTCTATACAAATTTCCCACCTGCTCGGCGGAGGGATAAAAGGAAGGACGTAACCGTGACACACGAGACCAATACCTAAAAAGCCCCAAAACATGAGCGCTAGAGGTCAAATGAGCCGCTGTTAATACCTGATAGCATCAATGATGATGGTAGTGATTATGAATTGATACTAGTGGAAGTGGAGATGATTGTGGTGTCCTGACCATAATGCAGTGGACAGCCGCATTATACCATTACATCTATCCCAACATTCACATAAAGAACACGATGACACGATGCACCATATCCTGCGAGCAGTGATTTCTGATGGTGACTCTTGTGAAAGGACAATACATGCTGTGGGAAGACAAGCCCCTCTGTTGTTGGCGCTAATGTTTTTTATTTGTACAACGCTAGATTTTAAGCGAATCGAGCACCATTGCTACCATTGGCTGACAGTGGCCCACAGAAGTGGACACTATCCATGTTACCTTTATCACTCTCGACCAACGAAATGCGCCAAAATTTAACGTGATATAATGATCATCAGCTTTCTTACTTCTTCAAGGCTTCTTTCCCCAGAGCAGTAACTGGCCGAAGGTGAATATATCATTCTACACTGTGCGTCCTTGTTATACATTTGGCCGAGGAGCGTAGTCGTCTTCGGCAATGGATGGAACTTTCTCGGTTTGTCGTTGAGACAGCGCGAGTTCACAGACCTGTCATGGACAGATATAAAAATTACTGCTGGATCAAGAATGGAGTACTTGAGAGCCTCAGTGTAATTAATTGCGTACCCGAGAAAGTCCTGGACATAGTTACAGCTACAAGAAGACCACTTGAACACAGAGGCTTTCCCGGTGGCTTTGGTCGCCATCAGGAACGCGTCATTAGGGCAAACATTCTTGCTGCCGTCGTGTCTTGCGCCAAGGCTAGAAACCACATAAACAAAAAAGACAGGTTAAGTGAGATTAGGGAGTTGTCTAGAAAGAGGGCGAGTTATAGAGGGCGTGGTCGTTGGGTATCGCGCTCATTGAGCAATCTTACATTTAATAGACCTTATCACGGTTCCGCCACCATTTTGACTCGTGATTTTACAACGTTCTCGCGTCCCTCCAAACATCACACGTGCACTATTGCGCCGATAAAGTCAGAGAAAGTTGTGCTCTAATGCTTAAAAAAAGTATCACTGCTCAATTGTTATATGAGCTATGGCCTCCCCAATCTTTACAACTGCTACGATAAATATTTTGCCGATACGTTTGAATATTTTCGCAACGATTTCACCGTTTCGCGTTTGCACTGTTTATGTGAGTTTTGTACGGCTTGCCTACGCGTCAAAATGGCGGCCAAAGCCGTGATAAGGCCTATTGATCGATGAGGAACACGGAAAAAGGTTGCATCCGATGTCTTATTACAATAACAAATCAATACATTACACCATTTCGAATATTTTGTCCTGGAAATAATCTTGTTTCATCTGGTGCTCATTATCTGAGATTTGCTCTAGTGTGTAAAGGTCTCTTGGAGTTTTTAGAGTGCTTGCTGTACAATATCATTGTTTGCTCTATAATGTTGTTATTTGCTCTATCAGGTTACCTGTGGCCGGTCTCATGTGCAATGGTAAATGCAGCTCCTAGTCCCGCATCCTGGTTTATGGTACAACTACTTTTAGGTCTACACATCCCTGACAGTGGTGCAAGTCCTATATAACAAAATGCACAGAAGTACAATAGATACTTAGGGCAGGACTTTTAAAGGTTGGTTCTCACTTAAACGCAAGTGCAGACGCGCGCTGGACGAAAAATTGGATTTGCACCACCTTGCCTCACGAGCAAATCTGACCAAATATAAAGTAAACCTATGGTAAACCTACAGTAAAGTTGGTAAATACCGCATTTACTATAGGTAAACAAATATGGTCAAGCAAATACGGTATTTACCACCTTTGCTACAGGTTTTCCATAGGTTTGCCTTACATTTGGCCAGATTTGCTCGTGAGGCAAACTTGAGCAAATCCAATTTTTCGTCCAGAGACGCAAGTGCAAGCGTAGGGATATCAAACTCATGAATACATTTCCCATGTGGTTCACACTAGAACGCAAGCGCGAGAAAATCGAGACATTGCGTTCTCTTGCGATTGCTCTTATGCTTGTGTATAGTCTGAATCAAGTGAACGCATGCGCAAGCAACTAATCAATGTTGATTTTAGGCTTGCGCCTCCGTGGCTTTGATTCACACTTGACTTCCGCTTGCGTCCACTTGTCCGAAGGAAAATCGGGCCCGAGATGAATGAATACGTGGCGTTGTCGGTCCGACAAATTGCAACGTATACTGTAAACAATCAAAGTCAGTTTCTACCTTCAAAACTAAATTCAAGGAAAATCTTTTAATGATACCAAATATAATGTAGCTTCTTTCGCCGCCATCCGTTCGCTGAAAACGCTTTAGTCAATACTCGATACTCAAATTTACTTTTTTCCACCGTAAGCAGTGTCCAACTCGAAAGCAATTCGCTCCTTTGTATACTGCTCACACATAAAAAAAATATTCACAAGTTCCCTTCTCCTTATTTCTTTTTTGTCATGTTCTACAGTTTTTTTAAAATATGTATTCTGTAAATAATATTTATTAGTGTGAGAAATAAAATTGAATTGAATTGAATTGTACATAGACGTTGTCGAGGTTTTCTTATTTTGAAACGGGGCATCTGAGAGAAACTCAATATCTACGGCTGGAAAAAGCACCTCAAAATTAGTACAATTGCAAAGTTTCAGAGCAAATATCTGCTATATTCAGTCTCGCTATCAAGTATTAGGGACCTTTGTTTCAGTATATATAGTCGTTACGGGTTGTTTCCGATGGGTGGGACGACCCTCGACGACGAGAAGACTATATGGAAACTAAACCGAGACGACCGCAAACGACCACGAACGACAGACGACTCGCCTCGACTCTTGGTAGAATAATCTCTTTACATTGGGCGTAATGTTGTCCCATTTCAGATCACGTGGCATTACCATCAGTATTATTTCTTTGTTTTTCTGCTACGCACCGATATCGTTATCGATACATGAGAATACATACAATACATTATACAAACATTAAGAGAAAAGGAAAACTGGAACAAATTCATAGTAAATCATACTGATACATTAAATCATTGATAAATTTAGATGTTCGAAGATTAATGATCGATTCGCCATTCATTGAGATACAATACAGAAAGAGATATTTACAACTAAAAAAAATAAAAGTTGGATTGATCTCCTTCACATGCTGCAAAAATGGACTTCTGATGGATAAAATCTTATCATTAGAACAGAAGGAAAAATAATGTTGTTTATCACCAAAGAAAGTATATTCAAATGAATGCCACATGATCTAAAATGCGACAACATTACGCAAAGAGGTCTATTGAGTTCTATCCGGACGACCCAAAACGACCCATATGGAAACTACGGGGTCGATCAAAACGATCCGATACCACCAAAGACTGTCCCACAATGCATATCAGCTCCTAGTGTACAGTTCGAGAAGTTAGTTTCTGTTTCAAAATGGCCGACTCCGGATGCGTTCCAAATGGCCCGAAAGCGAAAACTGGAAATCGCCGGTCGTATCGCGGGTCGTTTCAGTCGCCTCTGTCTTTCGTTAAGACTTGGAATAACCCCAAACTACCCGAAACCACTATATGGAAACCAGCCTTAAGGTATGGGAAAAGGTTAAAGGGTTCTTTGGCAAAAGAGTTGTCATTTCGTCTGCTTTTAAGGTACGTACATGTGTTATATATCATTATAAAGCTTTAGTACAAAACAAATATAATATTTTAAATAACTATCAATACATAATTAATAACATCATTTGTCAGAAACTGATTTTCTCATGTCGGTAAGTTCTAGTCCGTCAAAATTAAATAGAACAACCCAGTTTTGTATCAAAATAAATGACACTAAAGGTGGACTCCAAGTGTGCCAGCGATCTTTTGTATGTTCAATACTTAGGATTTTGTTGCGTTTTGAAGTTAGATTGTAACGGAAAAATCTCGGACTGAAAGAAAAATCGTCATAAAATTGGAACAAAGAAACGTTTTGAAAATCGCTGGCACACTTTGGTAGCCCACCTTAGTTGCAATCAAGATGATACAAAACTGGGTTGTTGGACACTTTTTGGACTTACCCAAAGCATTATTGCCTCCACTTGTCCACTTTTTCCTGAAACAAACATCAAAGACATACTTCTAACTAGTCCACACTAATTATGCGTTTTCACACACCGATCGCGATCCGCGTCTACACTTCCTTGAGTATTCGCAGGGAACTTATGCAGACACCCATCCATGGGAACAGCTGAATTTCCTTGGTAGAAGAATGAGAAAATTTCCCATGGCTATCTATGGGATATCCGAACACTTCCCATGCGTGTGACGTGAGAAATTCAGCTTTTCCCATTGATGGGTTTTAGCACAAATTCCCTGTGCGATTGGTGCCGTTTTCAACCGTCCACACTCAATCATGCGTTTACGATTCAGGCAAGCACTGGCATCACTGAGATTGCTAAACAGGAAAAAAATGTAACAAACCCTGATTACTAAGAATCTCTAAGTGTTCTAGAACACTGCTTCATTATAGGAGGATGATCCTCTGTTCACAGTCTGGACTCATTTGCATAAGCAGGGTCTAGATTCAGAGTGTTTGAAGGAGTTCAAAAATAATCAGCACTGAATGTCAATAGCCGCGGAAAACCAATGAAACCTACTCAGAAAATTTGAAGGTTGTACATTTAGTTGTAACGGCGCAGTTAAATGTTCATTTCAGAGAGCATATGAGAGAAAATGTGGGCTAATGAGCCTTTTGTTGCACAGCAATCCACTCATTTTCAAAAAAAACCTTCGCAGAGCCTCCAAAACTTTATGAAAACTTTAATACGTTCTTTGGAATAGTAATTATTTGATCTCGAGCATTTTTATGACATTTTTCAAGAGCAAAGAGGCTTTTACAAAAGCCTTGAATTTCCTTGGTGGCAAGAGGCTCATTAGCCCACATGTTTTCTGTAAGTTGAACTTCCCGCAATACGCTCATAATTCGCATGACGTAAAACTTTCTAATTACGCTTCATTCGCCAGGCGCTATTGAAATTCAGAACATTTCTTTTCGTAGCCCCCAGTCCTATTCGTTACGCTTGCTGATTTTCACTACAGTAAAAACCCGCATAAAAGAACAGGTGTTTGGGGGATTCAGGCTGATTTTGTTCTTATACATTGGGTGTTTTCTGCAAAATCAGCCTGAAAATGTTCTTAAGGTGTTCTTAAAATTGTTTCTTAACATCAAATACTGCTTCACTACCAACAGTCAAATAAAGAATATGATTGGCCGAAAATTAAGCTGCATGGCTAAATGCACCCTGGAAATCCACATACAGTACCTGCTGTAGAAATCTGTGTGCAATGGTCTATTGATCTACTGTACTCTACCACAGTAGGTTACTGTCCTCGAATCTAACTAGCAGCCATCTTTTTATACAAGAACAATTTTCATTTTTCAGGCTGCATGTGTTCTTATGTATAAGGTACATTTTTTGCCAAATTTCAGCCTGAGTGTTCTTAATCCACTTGTTCTTTTATGCGGGTTTTTACTGTATTGCTTTAAATATGTAAACATTGACGTATGAGACCGGTATGGACCGGTCCGGACCAGTCTAATGTATAATCACCGCCTTAGTGTGGACAAAAGGCCTAAACGCATTTAACATGTGTCAAACAAAAACGTACTAGTATGGACAGGGCCTCAGTTTACACTACCTTGCGATTAGTGTTGCATGATCAAAGTGATTAGGATTAGAGTCATCTTTAACGTTCTTCTTATCACTCCATTCGCAAAACGTTTTAAGAGTGGCATCTGCATCGGTGACTATATAAAGGCCAGGCTGAAAAAAGGTACAATTAGGCATGTTATTTCGCACTTGGCTATTGTCATCCTCGTGGTTGAGGGTCAGCGATCCTTGGCGCCGCATACATACTCATTCATGCCTTCCTGTTGTGTGCGAGTGAGCACTCGACACCCGACAGGCCAGCCCACTCCCTGATGTCGTCCATACATCTCACCCTTAGCGACCCTTGTGATCGCCGACCCTCAACCTGACCTTCAACCCCGGACCCTCAAAACCCGGACCCTCAAAAACCCGGACCCTCAACCCCGGACCCTCAAAAATCCGGACCCTCACTCCCGGACCCTGAAGATATAACTAGAATTTAAGGCTGCAAAGTTACCCCGAGAGAAATACTACCGAATCAGATCAGAGAAAGGAAAGAGAAAAGTCCGCAGCTCGTTGTACTGGGGGTTCGCGAATTCCACTGGAATTCCACTGGTCGAGCACATATGTTCTTTCATAGAACAACATTTATTTCTGTGACACTCTAGTATGATTCGGTTTGCAAGATGAAATTCTAGGCTCAAACACACCACCATACCTGATACGTCTCGTGGATCTCGAGCTTTTTGATGATGTAGCGAATTTTCGCCCCAATGGTATTATCAGCGAGTAGGCTGTGAGCCTGGAAAGATGGAAAGAGCATAATAGATAGACAAGAGCTTATAGAGGATATTACACGGTGGCGCGAAGATATAGACATGAACATAGCCTGTTAGCCGGGGGGGGGGGGGGCAAAAATTCAAAAATATGCGAGAAAAAAAAACACGAGCAGGCTAGCGGGCTAACATGAACAAAAACATATAGGCATAGATAGAGACGTACACATCGGCAAAGGCCTGGGCTCAAACTATTTTTCAAACTTTGCTCAAATTTGCCGGCTTTGTGGGCACTAGTACAAAGAAATAGTCTGCCCCAAAACGCTGAACCGACCCCAGTAGATAATATTCCAGGGCATTTGATAGGATGTGATAATGAGCAGTACACGCATCATACAGTACACGCATCATAGAGTAATTTCCGCACCTTTCGCAAAATTGTTGCACAATTTGCCATCGTTTTTCGGCCGTTTTCGCACACAATTTGATGTAAAGTTTAAAACACAATTTTCAATTTTTATACCATTTAATTTTTTAAACCTAAAAATGCCCGACAAAGTCGCCGCCGGGTTAAGCTTTTTTGAACCCTGATAAACATACTAGGCATAAACAAAGGCAATGGCATGGGCATAGGTAAGACATAGACAAAAGACATATATAGATAGCATTAGTAGAACCCACAGGTATGGACATATTACACGTATGCAGAGACATAGACAAGGGAATAGACAATGATAGACATTCGTAATGCGGAATATGTAACTCATACAGTGATTGGTGAAGGGTTTGAGGCTTTTAGACGCGAATTTAATTTTTCCAACTCTGGGTAACAGGGAGCAAATATTAAGGGCATTTTTCTTACAACATTCAGTATCGCAGGCACGTATTCCTTGATCATGTTGAGACCATGATAGTTTGTCATCATGTAGTCGACGACTACTAGCGCCTCGATATAGAATATTCTACCAGGAAACTTGTTAGAGCAGGAAGGAGAGGACATGGATCGCTTGACGGGGCGTTTCGAGTCGTCATCTGTGGATCAGAGCGAGATTTTAAGATCTTTAACAAATTTAAATGGTTAATTGGCTTATCTCCGGTGTAATAACCTGTGAGTGCGCACGAACTGCGTCACAAAGCTTCCTTTGTTTGGTAGAACGAATCAGGATGAAACAAGAACTGAACACAAAGGTGTCCTCTGGGAATGGTTATTACACCGGAGTTAACCCGGTTAATTTATAAGTAGTAATCCTGGTGAAAGTGTTGGTGTACAATGGACATCGATCAATGCACATCGATAACCACGTAGCAGATTTTGGTCGTGAAATGGTGTTGAGGAAACCATTCTGGTCATCCTGCTTTTAACACGAAGACACACTATAAGGGGACGAGAATCAAGCCTCATCATGTGACTGGGCAGTGAACCTTGCACAAGCATTAATGAAAATCACCTGAAATTTTACATGAAGTTTTCTACATGTCCTCATAACACCTACCCTTCACACCACATCTTATATTTGATTTCTCATCCACACCCATCCCACGTGCTAGCTCATCCAGATCACGTGCCGATCTCTTGACGATCACGTGCGCGCGTTTGCCGTCTTGATCTAGTCCGAGCCTTTCTGGTAGAGGGTTCACCATCAGCACTCCATGTTCATCGCTGACGATCATCCCTGACTGATGATACAGGAAAGGACACATTTCACTCTAGATTATCTATGGTCTTTCAACGTACTATAACTATTGTATGGCCTTGCGGATCTTTGTTAAAGATTTACCGTAAGAAACTTTTGTGGGTATAGCTTCTTTGAAAGACCCCTGAAAGGTACGTCGATAATATCCACCAAAATATGTGTTCCTCCTTTCTAAAATTTGATACAAGTTTAATGTGGTATGCAAGTAAAAAAACGTTATGGTTGTCGTGCTTTTCTTTTTCGGATGCTCCGGGACAGCAAACGGAATTCCAAGAATCCTAGAATCAATTCTTTAAGTTTAATTGTATGGCCTTGCGGATCTTTGTTAAAGATTTACCGTAAGAAACTTTTGTGGGTATAGCTTCTTTGAAAGACCCCTGAAAGGTACGTCGATAATATCCACCAAAATATGTGTTCCTCCTTTCTAAAATTTGATACAAGTTTAATGTGGTATGCAAGTAAAAAAACGTTATGGTTGTCGTGCTTTTCTTTTTCGGATGCTCCGGGACAGCAAACGGAATTCCAAGAATCCTAGAATCAATTCTTTAAGTTGATTTACCTCCCGTGGAATTCTAGGGGACTTGGTCATGACCATCTTGGGTTTATGTTTACTCAGCTATGTTAATGCCTGGGTCTCAGTTGCTTTCAAAATGGCGGCTCAAAAACCATAGGGGGTGGTTTATATCGAGAACTTTGAATCTTAACCATTCATTTCTCATTTAGAATTGTTGTTCGGCAAAAGATAAACAAATTCCGGTGTACATCCCCATGGCAACGTGGAATGTGACCTTTGAACTCCAAAGAAAGGAAATTTTAAAAACTGCCTCGCGAGGAAAGGAAAGACAAAAATTTTTAAGGATATCAAGACGTTATGTAATTAATGCTAGGACAAGTATCACTGGTCCAACTAGATATGATGTCCATTTAATCAGGAAGCCTATTTTTGGACATTCTGAAATATGATATCTGCTAATAACTTCGTAAATGAAAACATTATGCACGATATCTAGTTGGACTGATAAACTTGAAGGTATGTCCTATTACTTCATTTAGTTTAATTGCAGGTTTGTTTGCATTTTCCACTCCTCGTCAAGCTTTGAAACGAAAAATTTTTAAACAGAGGTCAAAGGTCGGGCTTTTGTTCCTATGGTAACAGCAACTTATTAAATTATCAAGGACGTTGAGGTCTTCAATATTGTAAGGGAATTGGAAGGATAAGTTGGACGTATGTTAACTTAGAAAGAATCGAATGCTAAACAGGGCGTGGTCCCTTTGACCCAGGCATTAAAGTGCCTGAGTACCCACCCTGGAAGTTCACAAATTTAGGTTTTCCACCTTGGAATTCCAGGCTGGTCTTGGTCCTCCCATCTATGAATTCCAAGAGCTAATGAAATTTCAGAATTCCACACGGGGGTGCAGGTTTTTCCTCTGTCAATCATTGTCCAGGGATCAAATTTGCCATTTGACTTGACTGTTGCAAATATAGTACGGGAATTACCTACCTGCGCACTCTCTATGCAAAATAGTCACAAGGCAAAATTAAAAAGTTAGCTTCTTACCAAACCATTGCAGTTGCTAATTGCTGCCTTGCCGTCCAGTCTCTTCCCCTCTTCGAACACGTGACCAGTATAATGACAATTCTCTATTGTTTCCTCCCGACGGGATCCCTGTGTTCCTACCACCTCGACAGTTGACTGGGGAGACAACAGCTCAGTGTTTAGCGACGCCTTTATGTGTAGATCCCTCCCAAACGCGGGAACCCTGAAGAACACCGGCTCCGGCCTCTTCCCGCTGCCCAGTGATCGCTGGCGCAGCTCATTGCCATGCGACAAGTCAGGTGATATATAGCTCCCTCGTCCGTCCACGCGGATTGGATGAATAACATCGAAACCTGAAATAAATACAATAAGTATAATTACTCCAGTGATTATAGGAATTTCCGCGCGCTGATTGGTCAAGAGGCTCGTTTTCTCTCGCACTGAAAGGATTTGGGGTGCGCGCGGAGTTTTGTTATGATGTAGAAAAATCCAACAAAAACAAGTTTTTTGTCTTAAAACCTAATGAATAACTTGGGTAATTATACTAAAACAATTAGTCGCCTCAGGCTCTGTGATTATCGGCGAATAGTGAGCCATGATTGGTGCAATCCAAATTGAAACTAGCTGTAAAAAGAGGCAAGGCCACAAGACCCGTATTGAAATAACCGAAGAAATATGTACTGATGACGCCAAAGCTGAGCGGATTTTAGAAGAGTAGATCTCACTTTACTTTTCATTTATTCCTGTAGGTTTTGTTCAGAATTGGTGTATTTATTTTGCGTTTGGTTTACGATAGTCATGTGAAATCGGCTCTAAAATAATTTTTTTAACTAAGCCGCAATAAAATGAACCAGTTTAATTTGATACACTTTTATCACCAAAATACAATCAAAAACAAGATAAGATCTTGATTACTTTGCTAAAGCCCTGGAATTTTTTAGACGCCTAGCCATTGGTCAACCCAGCGGCGCGTTTCTAAGCCCAAGACCTGAGAAAAAAATTTCCCTGTCATCACAACTAAGCCACAACAAAAATAACCACTTCTTTTGACACACTAATCACCAAGTGTACAATCAAAATCAAGATAAGATCGAAATTATTTTGCGAAAATGGCCTTAAATATCAAACGGATAATTCCTTTTCGGCGTCTAGCTTTGCAAAGTCAAGCATCTAGTCAAATTTCGCTATTTTTATCACATCACTAAACCCCACAGAAAAGAACCTATTTCTTTTTGAAATATGCTAATTAACAATATTCAATAATATACAAGATAGTATCTTAATTGTTTTGCTAAAGCGGTATTGAACATCAATCCAGCAACGCCCCACCCTCGGTCAACGGCGAATGATCCGCTTTTCTGCAGCCCGGTTTTAAAGCAAATACTTCAGTTAAGGTTACTGAGAACCTTCGCACACGGGTTCGAAAAAAATCATACACGTCCTTAGTTTAACCAAAACATATCAACCTATATACCGTTGGAAAGCTTATAGAATGGACTAGCGAACTATGGCAAAAAGAATTTTTTTTTCATAATTTTTTTTAAGGTTTTATTAAAAATTCGGGTGTGAGAGTTTCAAGAGATAACGCTGACGAACTGCTAGACCTTGACTTCCAAGTAACACATTGTTTTAATCCTTAAAGGTGTTTCTCAAAAACAGTGTCTGCGTTTTTAAAATTTTGCTTTGCTCATAAGTTATTGAACTTTTAAATTTCGAAGGTCAAATTTTGTAGAATTTTCACGCTCTAAAAATTTAAAAAATTCATAACTGTTGAACTAAACAAAATTTAAAAAATCGCAGACACGGTTTTGAGAAACACCTTTAAGGATTAAAACAATGTGTTACTTGGGAGTCATGGTCCAGCAGTTCGACAGCGTTAGCTCGTGAAAATAGCACACCAAAATATTTAATCAATGCTTTAAAAAAATTACAGGTATCAATAAGTGATTTCTTTTGCCATAGCCCGCTAGTCCAATCTATAAGCTTTCCAACGATATATAGGTTGACATATTTTGGTTAAACAAAGGACGTGCATGATTTTTTTTTCGAACAACGTGCGCGAAGGTTCTCAGTAACCTTAATTGATTCTGGCTGCACAAGCCAACTGTTTATGCCTAGAGTTGAGCGAAACATGCAATAAAGAAAAGCGCTTTTGATTTCTGGGAAAGACACCCCTTCCACCAATAAAAGTTATGTCTAAAATATATTGTTTGTATGTAACAAACAATATGCTCAGTGCCTCTATAGCTATAGTTCGCACATATAAATTCAGTTATAACTGCTATTTTCATAATTGTGCGAACTCTACGCCAACTAACAAACCGCGGTTGGCTTCCGTGAATCGAACGAGTAAACAGCTCTGGGTTTTTCTGTCAACTAGTAAGGAACTGCCTAGGCTTCAAAACAAAATTTTCTACAAAATTTCAGAGATGTCTAACTATCCCACTTTTAGCAGGAGACTCAGACACTCTTTTTTGCCTCAGCTCCCGCTTAATTTTACCACCATTTTTCATACATTTACTGTATTTCTCTCGCTCTTTGGACATGCACTGTTCTCATACAGTTGTTGTATTTCCGCTAAATCTGCCGCTTTTCTCTTCAGTCGGGTTTGCATCTCTGAAAATGCAAACGAAACTCAACGCACATGTCTTAAAAGGTTTGGTGGACCAAAACGCAGTTTGGCTTCCGGAAATATAAAGTGTGAGTTCGCATAATTATGAAAGTCGCAGCAATTTCAGTTTCATCAGCTCCTTACCATCGGAAGTCACGGCCGAATTTCCAAATATTCTCTCTTGCTCAGCATCCGTCAGAGAGCTAAAGATATCCTATAAAAAATAAATAAAGGCAATGACAAAGCAGCTAAATTTTGAACTATTCCACATGTCGATAATCAAATATAACTTTCCTAAGCAAAAGTTTAAAAATTTAACGATTATTTTTATTTTTCCCATTTTTGGCGCTTAAATGCTACTTAGAAAATGCTTTTTCTCATTTTGGCGCCAAAACCTGCTTCCTTTAAAATATCCTTTTCAAAATTCAGGGGAAATTAAATTTAGCATACAGATAATTATTTGGCATGTAGTTCAGCTAAATCAGCAAAATATGTTAGCTTTACGAAGCACTTAAATGCTGACTGCTGAATTTGTTTTTCTCATTTTGGCGCTAAAATGCTAATTAGAATACAACCGCTCACTATCTTTAATATTAAAAGGTAGAAACATATATAAAGACATATCTATAAAAGATCTCTAGAAATGGTATTGGAATAAGAACTTTCAAAATTAAGAAAGCGATGTATTATTCACATAAAACAGTTGGCAGTTTTTGAAAATAGGCGCGCACTTTATAGAAACAATCCACTGAAAAATAAGGAAAGAAGTCAAACTCGATTACCTTTAGCTTCAAGTTTTTCGGGTGAGCTTGCAGAGGGCAGATAGTCAAGCAAAGTAGCAAGAAAGCTGCAATTGGCGCCATAATGTAAAGGAGATGCTTACTCGCCAACGACAGACAACGACTGAACAAGTACGTTGGTCGTCGCGCCTTAAACCTTAAATAATCTTTTCATATGATGAAAAGCTTTTATGAGTTATAACATATAATAGTAAATACTCTTTGTGTTCGCTATTCAATTCCTTCATAAAGGGGCCTTTGTATTGGCACGAGGAAGTCAACGGTGCAGAAAGCTTTGAAAGAGCAGTGTTTTCTTGCTAACAGTTATGTCGAGACACTAAAACAGCGGGCATCACTTTGAAGGTTCTTATTCGTGTTACTTTTGGAAACTCATTTGCTCAAAATGATTGCTCATTCCTGTTCAGGATAATCCGAATCGCTGGAAAATTTTAATTAAAATGTAGAATAAGCCATGTAGAGTCATCTAAGCTTCTTGGTGGATCGCCTTTGATTAATTTAACTTCATTTGAGGAAATTAAACAAGTGCAAGGTCTCTTTGGACTACATATCAAAGTGCAAAGCGCACATTTTTCAATTAAAACAAGGGCCTATGTAGTCTTTAATGCGGCTTTGTGCTCTTGCTTGCGATCGGATTAAAGACGAACACCCGACCTACAGGAGTAGGCATCCGACTACATATCGATTCGCATTTTTGTCATTGACAGTTATGTAGCAGCTGTTCGTAAGATCTAACGCTATTGGCTTGATGGACCTCATTGTTGCTCGGAGCGAGCGTAGCGAGCGGAGAGCAAGTCTATTCTTGCCGTTACATGCGTGAGAGGTGATTTTTCATGTCTTTTTCATGTCCACAAAATCATCTACCCCCTCTCAAAAGTGAGGTCAGCGGTCAATATATGCGCCGTACATGCGCGAGGTGTTAGTATAGACAATTTTCATGTCCCGGTAGCAATGTTCATGTCCATATGCATTCTTGACGTTGTTCAATTCAAATGACATTTGACCTAGGAGTTCGCGTTTTCGATAACTGACACGTAGTTTTAATTACGGTCGAGCAATGTTTATCAGAATTCAGCTAGGGTCGTTTCCAGTTGGTCAAGCAAACAAGTGAAAATTATGAAAATTATTAAAGGACAAGGTTCACAATTTGTGTTAGCGCTAGTTCCATGGTAGGTCAAGAAATATTGAAGTTAGTTTGAGATACTTTGCTTACATTTCTGTTCATGCTGGCGTTGGCACTTAGCGGGAGCTACACCTAGTCAATGCAAGATTTAGCTTTTATCTAAACCTCTCGAGACCACTCAAAGTGATGCCCGTAAATTTGTGAGACCGATAACTTAGCTGAGCAAGTAAACAACCGTCATATTCTATTTAGCTTACAACGAAACCCAGCTTTACAGCTGTCAACCAAACCGTTCTGAACTAGATCTAGGCGTCTAGGCGCCCGAGAGAAATTCAATATTTGTAGAAAAAAAGCATTCCCATATCTTTCAGATATTTCTAGTTCTATTGTATTCTCGTTCTATTCTTGTGTTTCCATTGTTTTCACTGAGGTGATTCAATCCTATAGGGATCTACATGACCCGCCATGGAGGGTAAATGTTAGATGATTTTGTTAGATCTAACGGCGCCTCTCTTCAGAGCAAATAGCACATTGATTTATAAAGCTAAAGGACTACAGGATAAAACAAAAAGGCTTCACCAGGTCTGGGGATTTTGCGGGAAAAAAGGGGATGCTCACATCTGAGACGAGAACTTTACACTTTCCCATCCTCGTACCCAGAGCTGCTCGGCTCGTGATTTCGCGGGGGAGGCTCTGGTGACAGCCATACACAAGTTCACTCAAGTTTGGTTGTCTGAGGTTCATCCCTTCCCTATATACCTTTTCTCGTTTGATGACGTCATCGACGATGTCATACCACGTGACCATGCTGTTGCACCCCACTTGTCACTTAGACAACTTCACCCAAGTTTGGTTGTCTGAGGTTCATCCCTTCCCAAGATATAAACCTTTTATTTCGCTACACTATAAAACTGGTCATGGGTTGCCTGTGCGACGTCAGAACCACGGAAACCGGCCGGAAGTCCATGAAAGAATAGGTCGATGCATATACACTTTTATGTTGTTTTCTTTTCTCCTGCATGTAGCTATGGGGCTCCGCTACGCGAGCTCCGCTACAATGTAGGACTAGGACTTTCTCTCGGTTCACGGACGTTCGCCAAAGAAGGGACTGCAAACAGTCTACCATCCCCTCGTCGTTAGGCTCTTTCCGATTATGCTAGCATTTTTTCGAATTCTTTTTTTACGAAACGAGCACTTTTCACTCTTTTTTCTGAAAGAAGAATAGCTACCATTTTAAACCATTTTGCCCAACTTTTATCTAAATTTAAGCACTAATTCACAAGCAATTTAATTGATTTTGTGTTCGAAAGTAGCGCCGTCTGTGGGAATAAACCGAGTAGGAAACGTGGTAAGACAACCAATCATGGAGAAAATCTCTATAATATGTATCTTGAATTAAATTAGCTTATATTCAAATAAAAAAATTGTTTAATAAAAAAAAAATCATGTAGAAAATATAGGTGTGACGTCATCGATGAAATCATAATAAAAAAACATTTATATTCCGTGAACTAAACGTGGAAAGACAAACAATCTTGGACAAAATTGTCTTGGTGACAAGGAGGGATGCACAAACATGTTCACACACATTATTTGACATCATCGATGTCAAATATCGACGCCAAACGTGGTAAGATAACAAAGACGATATTAGCGCATTTTATATTTTGTGTTAATTATGAGCATATGTGATTCCTGATTTGTACTTTGCTTGTAATAATAAAAGAAAAAAACATTCATATTCGTAACTAAACGTGCTAAGACAAACAATGGACAAAATTGTCTTGGTGACAAGGAGGATGCACAAACATGTTCACTTGATTTGACATCATCGATGACGCCATTTACGAACCTTCGGGTAAACAACGAAACAATTATATCTGAGGAAGCCAACTGCATACTCGTGAATTAAACGTGATAAGACAAACAAACTTTTTTTTATTATATCTGAGGATTCCACTAAATGCGGTAAGATAACCTGACAATATATTAGCCATTTTATACTTTGTGTTAATTATGAACATATGTGATGCCGTGATTTGTATATTCCGTGAACTAAATGTGGTAAGACAAACAATCTTGGGCAAAATTGTCTTGGTGACAAAGGGAGATGCACAAACATGTTCACCTAATTTGACATTATCAATGACGTCATTTAAGAACCTTTTGGTAAACAACGACTCGACTTCGTCTCGGGAAACATCGAGATTCTCGGGAAACAAAACTGATGTTTCTCTCGGGAGCAGTCATTAAGTGTATATTAATTATGAACATATGTGATGCCTGATTTGTACCGTACTTGTAATAATAGAAAAAAAACATTCATACTCGTGAACTAAATTTGGTAAGACAAACAATCTTGGACAATATTGTCTTGGTGACAAAGGGAGATGCACAAACATGTTCACCTAGTTTGACATCATGACGGCATTTAAGAACCTTTGGGTAAACAACGAAAAAAATATCTGAGGAAGCCAAAATGCGGTAAGCTAACCTGACAATATTAGCCATTTTATACTTTGTGTTAATTATGAACATAGTGATGCCTGATTTGTACTTTGCGTTTAGCCTGAATATTGTGCGTTTTTCATTCCCGGAAGATAATTCTCCCAGCACGCAAATACAAATTTCCATGATAGACGCCAATAAGAGCGCGAAAATGAGAGAGACGCGCGCGACAAAACGCGGAGCGTAACGTGAGCCACTCTCGAGTCATAATAAACAACCGGAAATATCCCCCAATCAATCTCGCGCCGTCTACTCAGCCATATTAAACTCTGCTTTGTCGCTACAAATGCTGTATTAAAAAGCACGAACTAGTTTCAAATTCATTATGAGATGTTATCTCGAGATTATCTTGATTGAGATTCACTTATGATACGAAATTACTTGATGTCGAAACTACCTTTGTCACGCCATTCAAGATGTGTTCATTTGGGACTGGTTTCTTTCCTCGAGAGGTCGAGATGATCGAAGCAAGAATGAGAGCAAGGAAGACAGAAGAAATGCTTAAGGTTGGGGTTTTTCTAGTAATTTTAAAAAGGTAACCTGTAAATGCAAAGTGTATTGCCTAAATGTTTATTTCTAGCTTTCGCACTCAGTCTAGACAGTATATTATTTGAATACTGTGAATAGGCAGCAGCATCACCAGAATTCACGAGTCTGATCGTCAAGTCAATCTTCAGAGTCCTTCAGTAAAATTACGTACGCTTTTAATATTTCGAGTCTGGCTTTGTATGTGATAGTCTGTGTCTAGTATTAAACGACTATGAACTGTGTAGTGTTAAAGAGATCATGCCCATTTATTACAAAACTAAACGCCGGGGTTTGATTAGCTCCATATAAATGGAAAGTCCTAGATATGGATTTGCCTTGCAAACGTAAACAGCTAAATGAGATTTCTCGATAGCAGCCGCTAGTTGATAGGAGACTCTAGGGGTCAAAATGCAGGAGGGCAGACAGCTGTAATTCTCCATGCCGATCAATTTAACTTTACTAAAGATTTTTTAAAGAATAAGTTCAGACTTGCGTCAAAGTTTATTGTTCCTTTTTCAGCTATTTTTCAACTATTTGTCGTCCATTTTTTTTTTCGCTGTCGTCTGTAGCTTATTCTGTGAGTTTTTTCCCTTTCTTTTCTGCTATCTATATAAGATCATTGCAAAATTTGCTAATCATTTATAACTCGTGTTTATTATATCTGTTGCTGTTAAAAAGCGCCCTCCAACATTTACATCTTTTCACAAGTGGATTCTTTGACAGGCCCTTGCAAGACTAGAATGATCTTTTCCCAACCGTTTCTAAGCAACAGAAGAAAGTTATTTCTATTTCTGTTTCATCACCCACGATGACAAACTATATACAGACGTAAAAATACACACACTGTCCTCGCTGACAAAACGAGTAAACTTCTTGTATTTATTTTGTATCGCAATGACGTGAGCTCTCAATTTTACACTCATGTTTCCTTGTGTGTTGACCGGAAAATTTTCAAGTGAGCAATCAGTCAGATTGGCTTTCTGATGCACCGAAAATGGCTTAAAATCCGGTTTAAGGTAGCACCTATCGCTACTCTAATTTCAGTTTTTGATTTCAGTTTATTGAAAATTACCGAGAGGTTGTGTATGTGGGAGAGTAATTAGCATTTTACGCTCACTAATATTGACCTTTCTTTTCTTTTACAGATTTATTGACTTCCGCAAAACAGTGGCCCCTTCTAAAGTTCATGGTTCGACTTTTCTAGATAGGTTCAAAGTAGTTCTCTCTTTATCGTTTTGACGCTTTTACTCTATGCCTTCTACAAACTTGCCGCCGACCCTTTCAAAAGGGCTGTCTACAGTAGCCTTTTATTTCATCGTTATTTATCTTTCCACAAGTCTGCTTCACATCGCAAAAGTTCTAACTACGGCGGCTCAACAAAACTGGAGCTTGATCCCTACAGAAGGATTGTCAAAAAAGCCAGGTTTCGTCCCGCTTAATCCATCAAGACCTAAAACGCGCGGCCTCCGGGCAGTTTTCCCGCCAAGTCGACCGGCAGACATTTCCTTGGGAGGCCTTTTTCCAGTTCATAAAATACTCAATACCGTCTTGGGTCAAACATGCGGGGATATCAATCAGGAAAGAGGAATTCAAAGACTTGAAGCAATGCTTTATGCAGTTCAACAGATAAACAAGGACAACAGAATACTACCAAATGTAACTCTAGGGGCACTTGTTCACGACACTTGTGGACAAGATACCATAGGCCTCGAAGAATCACTTGAATTTGTCATGGAGTCACTATCGAGACAGAACCACCTGGTGAAATGCGAAGGCGGCCAAGGATTACAAAATAACACACAACTGGTGGCGGGTGTTGTGGGGGCGGCTTCGAGCAGCGTTTCCATTCAAGTCGCTAATTTATTAAGGCTATTTAAAATGCCGCAAATTAGCTACGCGTCGACAAGCCCAGATCTGAGTGATAAACATCGATATGATTATTTCCTCAGAACTGTGCCATCCGACACACATCAAGCGCGTGTCATTTTAGATGTTATTATGGAGCTGAACTGGACAGCCGTGTTTACAATAAATTCAGAGGGCAATTATGGCGAACGAGGAATGGAGGAGTTTTTATCCCTCGCAAAAGCCGCGAATATCTGTGTCGTTTCTTCAGAGGCTATCGGGCCTAAAATTACCCCCTTGGAGTTCGAAAATATCATTAAGAATTTCATGAATGAAGAAGGAACTCGGGGCGTTGTCTTATTTTGCACAGATCACCATATCAGAGAAATACTCCTCGCGGCCCAGCGTCTCTCCGCGGAAGGTCGTTTCACATGGATAGCATCCGATTACTGGGGAACAAGGCGCCTCCCCGTCAATGGAGTTGAACATATCGCAAAGGGTGCTATAACAATAAGTTTAAAATGCGCACAGCTAAATGAGTTTCGAGACTACTTTACAAGCCTGAAGCCAGAATCGCATGCAAAAGTGAATCCTTGGTTTGGAGAATTCTGGAGTGGGTACTTCGGTTGCAAATTGCAAAGCAATTCAAGTACTTGTCCATCGAATGCGTCCCTTCCAAAAGACATGTACATAGACGATAAGGTCCCGTTTGTTATCGACGCCGTCCGCGCATTTGCTATTGCGCTAGATGAGCTCTATAGGAAAAAGTGCCCAGATTTGAAGGGACCTTGCCAAGCTTTTACGATGCAGAATAATGGAGAAGAAATATTACGAATTTTACAAAATGTTTCGTTCTCTGGGACTACTGGTCAGGTTCGTTTTGACCAGTACGGAGATGCTGTAGGTCAGTATGAGATCTTCAGATTCGACAGGACAAAATCAGGATATGAGTACATCCAAGTAGCAACGTGGGATAGAGGACTGCGCCATCTAGACCACGCCCTAGTAGAAGGGGTTAAGATCGAAGAAGATGGGGGTCAAGGTATTGCGGGAAGGGGTCTAGTTTCTAACGTGACGGAGTCCAGCTGTGGGATGCCTTGTCCTGTGGGCCATTACCGGAAGCTGAAGCAAGACAGGTCGTGCTGTTGGTCGTGTGAACCGTGTGGCGACGATGAATACGTAAAAGGTATGACTCCGCCACATCACCAATTCCACGTCATAGGCGTTAAGATTTCTAATAGGGGAGGGGAGGGACCAGTTGTGATTGAGCAGGCCCCACAGGCTCCGAAACCAAGTAGTATCTCTTCGCCCTCCCTGCCTGCGACGCTCATGGTCGTGGGGCGATCAAACTATATATAGAAACTACGCGTAATGTTGAATTACAGTGCAACTTTTCCGTCAGCTGTAGCCTGCATACACATTTGCCATAGACAGGTTGCGAGCCCGATTCATGCCACGTGTTGCTCGCCTTACCAAGGCAATTCGCTTCATTCTCCAAGGTTCGTCAACAGGTTTATTTTTCGGAAACGCTGAGTATTTGAGCGGAAGGTCTCCCGCGAACGTCATCCTGGTGTCCCGTGCGAACCTGACTATGGGTACTTCCGGTTTATTGGATTGTTTTAAGTATGAATAGTTTATTTTGCATTTTCTTTGGCGCATCTTTCTGATTTGGCCACACATAAAGTGCCACTTTAATTTTATCCAAATAACGTGATTTTTTGACACATTAGCTCTGGCCACTGCTACAAAGAATGTATCGTCCTATTGAATGTTATTATGCTCAAAATGTACTGCTCGGGTTTGCCATTTTGGACTATCAAAGATGTCGAAAGGATGTAACCTGTTTGTATTAAATGCTTGTTCGGATTAGCCATGCTGTGAAAAACTCATTGCATTTTGACAACAGCAATTTAGAGAACATTTTGATTTACGGAGTAGTTTTGTCGTTTTTGGTCATTTTAAGTTTTCATTACGGTCATTTAAATAGGTTAAAAAGCAGACAAAACAGGATCCGAGAGATCCCAACGTTTCATATTTTACTGTCAATCCATCAGGACAGTAAAATCCGAAACGTTGACATCTCTCGTCTCCTGTTTTGTCTGCTTTTTAACCTATTAACTTTTAGTATAAACCAACTAATGGTCTATTACAAATCCTGCATTCTGATTGGCTGAGCTACTAATGGTCTATTAGTGATAGACCGTACCTGGCGAAATCAACACCTTTCTTTCCCAAGAAAACTTGATTTTTCAACATAAAATAATGGAATTCATTGCCAAAATCGGCCTTCGGCCTCATGGTCTATTCATCATAGCACATTCGGCCTCGAGGTCTAATTGTTAAATATGTATGTAGACATTGTATCCAATTTGATCCAGAGACATCGCTGTTTCAGTTTCTCATTTTTTTTTTCCATTACATTTGTCATGGATACGCGTAATTTCCGTTTGTTTTTATTCCCTTAAATTGTTCACGAGGAGCTCTTCCTCAAAAACTTGTATCCATTTCCAATCCTTTTCATCTTCTCCAAGACCTCAAAGTTAATTTGGATTTTGTCGCTTTTGCATTACATAGTCTATATTTTGTGTAAACACCTGTCAAACGTCAGCATCGCCATAAACGAGATCAACAAGAGTGGCCTGGGGGCGTCACAGCTACTGAACATAAATGAGGACGACTCTAGCCATTTATATCAATTTTCCCTTTAATGTCCACTATAATTTTCGACCCTAAAGGGGAAGAGGGGGTCACGGGCATCCCCTGGGACCCCTAACTACGCCCCATGTGGTCATGTCGTCATATTCCAATGACATGATCTAACTTTCTATCACCTCATGTACTCCTCGTTCTTTGTTCTTTTTTCCTGTCAGATTACACAAGCTGCGCCCGATGTGCAACTGGCGAGAAACCTGACCCCTCCCGTACAGGGTGTGTTTTGCTGCCCCTTCGTTACCTTGGCGACAGCTGGGTGGTTGTTATCACGTGCTTCGCCGCCTTTGGTATCATCTGTATTCTAGCCGTGGCTGTTATTTTCATAATGTTCAGTGAGACTCCTCTAGTAAAGGCATCTGGGAGAGAACTAACTACCATTCTGCTAATCGGGCTCTTCCTCTGCTACGCGGAGGGCATATTCTTAATCCTACGACCCACAACTTTCACCTGCGGGTTACAGCGGTTTGCGATCGGCTTTGCACCTTGCATCTGCTATGCCTCGTTACTCATAAAGACGAATCGCATTGCGAGAATCTTCGCCAAAAGCGAGCGCTCAACGAAACCCCCAGATTTTATCAACCCAGCATCACAGCTTCTGATTCTCGCTGCTGTCGTTGGTGTCGAAGTGGTGCTCGCGGGCGCCGGAATCGGCTACTGGTTCCCGAAGGCGATCCGAAAGTACCCAACGAAAACCGACATCCTGTCGACATGTAACATACAAGACTACGATCTTGTCGTGGCAATGTTGTACAACATACTCCTCATACTGCTGTGCACTATATACGCATTTAGAACTCGTAAAACCCCAGCGAACTTTAACGAAGCCCGCTACATTGGCTTTGCAATGTATACCACGTGCGTCATATGGCTGGCCTTTTTGCCGGTCCAAATAGGCGTCAACGACAAAGACTACAAAACATTAACTTTGAGTATAAATGTCACTCTCAACGCGACGACGCTTTTACTGTGCGTTTTTGGCCCTAAGATTTATATAGTGTTGCTGCGCCCGACGAGGAACATTCGAAGTCGCTCGCTCAGCGCGTGGAGGTCAGACTCGGAGACGCAGAGCACCCCAGGTAAGGGATTTTACAGCAATGTGCCACTGGTCAACATTATTAAGTACTCACCTGTATTGTGCACGCGCACAAGGGAAAGCGAAAGCACGCTGTGATGCCTTTCAGCTCATTTTGCCTATGTCCCCTCTATCCATGTTCCGTGCTTCTTATTTGCGGCTCGGGTAGGCTGTGGTTACGTAACAAGTTTGAAACCCTGTAAAATAAAGCTCTTGTCAGGCCGCATCAGGCGACAGGAAGCGCGTTCTGTCTCGTATCAAGACGCGTCTAGGTTTTTGGTCGAGCGTCCTTAGGTCGAGTAATGGTGCCTTCACTGTTCCCGTGGTCCTCTGCGCCAACGCTAATCCTTCCCATAATGCATTCCAATTCTCGCCTGTTTTTTTTTTTTTTTGCCACTTTCCGTCAAATAGAGACGCCTTGGAACAAGGCATATGCATCGTAAAGTAAAATAGATGTGACGCATCTAAATCTAAAACAGCTGCGAGCATTTGACACTAGCAATAAAGCACAGTCCATTCAAACCATGATTTGAAGCTCCCTGCTGGCAGGGATAAGATCATTCTCTTACCCAGAACTCCCCGTCTCGTCTCCTCACGGGGGAGGCTCTGGTGACAGCCACTGACGCATGCGCGAGATTTGATACAGAGTGGTTGTGAGAAAGATCTTTCTGCGCATGCACCAACGCGCAAAAACCAGCCAATCAGCAAGGTCCTCAAATGGATGTCACCAGAGTCTCCCCTGCGAGCAGACGAGGCAGGAAGCTCTGGGTAGAAGAATGGGATAAGCTATGAAGATAAATTTACAGATAATCCTGTATAATCATTACATAGTACCGTGAATGAATTTTCACGATGTCGCTTAAAATTTAAATCTAAGAAAACGCATTAACACGTTAAACTAGAATTACTATTTTGTTTGTTAAGTACTAACAATGAAACATGCACTATCATTAGTTTTGCTAAATGCCTTGAGTTGCAGCCATTATAATGCTGTGTTTGTAAAAAAAAATTTTTGAATATTGAATTGTAACCATCTTGATAATCATGTTTTAACCTGTGTTTAACAGATATAATAAAGCTTGATTTGACTAACTTGAACACGAAATCATATTAAATCATTTACCTTGAAAACTTTTCGCATGATCAAAGTATGAAAAAAAAACATTGAATTTCTTGGAATGTGTTTTTCGAAACTGAATTTCCCAAAAATGTACTTTAATTTCCAAAATGCAATTTCTTGGGATATAGTCTTTAGTTTAATCAGAAATACTTCATTAACAAAAAATCATCTTTTTCATACTTTGGAATTATTGGGAAAAGGTTTCTCACAGTGTGTGTGATGTAACCATGGTTCGAATGAAACTTTTATTTAAACATGTTTTTAAACAAAACTTCAGTAAAAAGATACCAAATGTGTGGTTCCAGAAAATCCCCATCTCCCCCCCCCCCCCTGATGTTTTCACTGATTACCTAGAAGCAGCTATGCTAGTGATAGCTCTGTTGTCAGGGGCAATGCAAGCAACACAAGGCAACCTCGTCTGCCTCCCTGCAGTTGACTGCAACTCTGAATTGAATCACAGTATGCAATTTCCCGATGGAAGGGTACTGAAAAAGTGACCCACAACCACCATCACCAATTTCATTGAGGATTTGACATTTACCCCATTTTCATGTCAAATTTCCTGCCCTGGAAACAACAGCTGGTCTCAAATACCCCTTCCCCTGGGAGCTAAATTAGGCAATGATTTAAGATTATATGAATTATCACAGCAATATTATAACAAACTTCATTTCAGTGAGACCAAGAAACCTCTACACAAGATCCTCATGTGAGGACTTTGTCAAACACTCCTGACCCTCCCATCCCTGGGACCCCCCCACCCACCCACCCACCTACCCAGCCCTGGGACCTTGTGTTATGTCAAATGTCATATTATTCCTCACCCAAGGGAAAGGAAAAAAATGTAAAATCCTCACCCAAGGGAAAGGAAAAAAATGTAAAATCCCCTAGGTATGCCAAGCCCCCTCCCCTGGGGCTTAACATTGACTGGTAAGGTTTGACTGAGACCGTCCTATATGCTGCTACAATACATAAGGGAGGCTTGGTTAGTGCCTGAAATTTTTTTACAGCTGAGTGTGTATTAATGAAAAGCTTCAAAGTGCCTATTCCCAAGGCAATTTTCTTTGAAATATTGCCGATATTCCTGGACAAGGAGAGGGTCTCGTCGCTTGTTAGTCCGATAGCCTGCGTAGTAAATGGTGTGAGCTTGGAAATCATTCTAATGTTTTCCTTTGAGAATTTGCCGTGGGGATCGTATCATTTCTATCGAAACTTGAGCAATGAGAAATCACTCGTAAAAAGCACGCGCTGTTTTCGAAGCAAAATTACTGACGCCATTCTTGTAAAACCAGCCAAACCAGTCAAGTACGTCCGTCCTGGACGAGGATGTGACATTTGTGTGCAGAGGCTCCTTCAAAGCGCAGAAAGAAAGAAGTGGCCTCTGCTACTGCTAGCACGACCCTAGCACGAAAATTAGCCTTGATATGGGAATGCGATTGTCATCTCCCCCATGTTTTGTATAAAAATAACATTTGCTACATTTACCTGTAGCAAGTTATGGAACATCCGATCACGTGGTCACGTTTTGCGGCGAAACTTTGGACGAAATCAGCCCAATTTCCTCCTTGACTTGCAAGAAATGTTGTTGACCTGTTCGCGTTCGCCATCTTTTTTACTTAGGAGCCTGGCCTTACCATTTTGATAGCACAGGGAGCCCACGCGCTTGCTAAGGCCCATTTGTTAGGAAAAATACTACTACCTTTTTTCTCAATTTTGGTCTGGATTGGGTTTCAGATGACTGTCGTGAGTAGCTCTAATGTTTAAAATTCGTGCCATTACCACTGTATGCATTGCTACGCGACCTCAAAATTCACTGTTGCGATGGGAGATTGGCGATTTTTAGCTGTCAATCAAAACCATATCGGCTAGTGGGTCGACATTGATTGCAAAATGAACTAAAATTATTGTATCCTTTCCTCTGGCTTTCGGCCCTAGAATTATTAACTTTTTGACATTACCTTCCTTTTCTGAGAATCGCCAATCGCAAAAGTGAATTTTTGAGGTCGCGTAGCAATGCATACGGTGGTAAATAATAGCTCTCTTGAATGATGCTTTCATTTCATTATGCTCCGTGGCGCAATATAAAAAACAAGCAGAAGGAGAAAGAAAGAATACTCTGTCAGGAATTTCAGGTGATCTAAAATGGGAACTCATCCACGTTGATGGGTCGCGCATTTAAAATTCAAGGGTTGCTTTTTTATATCACGTGACCAAAAAGTGGTATGTGACTGACTAACTGGTGACCTCCTCGGCTTGGGCGTAAGTGTTTTCCCATTACAGATCACACCCCTCTGTAACAGACCCGACTAAATCTAGATTCCCACCGGGTTTTCAGGAAAAAAAATTCGGGGGGGGGCAAATTTTCGTCGGGTCAGCTCATTTTTTCATCGACTACAATGTCTTGCGCGTCATTTTCCTAACGTTCCGACAAGTTCTTCTGTATCAGTGCTGTTTGTGATTCCAGTCCTTTAAAGTGCAGTCCTTTATATGTAATGCATTTATCAGCCTTTCTTTTTACGTCTTTTTTTATCGATTTCTAAAGTACCTAATTTCTATAGTACGTAAGCTTGGTAACACACACTCAAATTTCTCACCGGGAAGGAAAACAATGTCCGCGTCAATCCAGAAAATTCGTCCGGCCACGGGGAGACTAAAAATTCACCAAAATTTCCGTCGGGACGGGTTTTGTCGGGTCTGTTACAGGGGTGTCACGTGGCACTCCCATGAGTATTCTCTCTTTCTTTTTCTGCTACGCACCGAAGGATATATGAATATGGAAGCATTCCAAACAAAGAGAGAATACTCATGGGAATGCCACGTGATATGAAATGGGCAAAACATTACGCCCAAGCCGAGGAGGTCTATTGGCCTGAAAGACATCAACCTTAAGTCACGTGACAACTTTTTAGTCGTCACGTGATATAAATGACATGTGCAACCATACAGGCACAATTTTTAAAACGACTCGATTGAAACTCTCAGAACTCTACCTGCTCTCGCCCAAAGAGACTTGCAAAGAGGCATCCGCGTGCTCAAGCCAAACATTCCAACTGAATTTATGAGATACTGAGAATTTCGCGGCCAGTTTGGCTAGTTAACATTTAATTGTTGTTAGCACACAAAGCATTGATAGTGAGAAATTCAAATCAGATAAGAAAAGATGCAAATAAGTTCAACTTTTCACGTAAAAATTGCGACAGGCTGGGCATAAAAAAGGAGCCTGACGATGCTTAGCCAAGCTGGCACGACCTCAAACCAGAAAATTATGTGTTATTCTTTTTGTTCAGCAGCCAACCGAAACAAGGCTGGAAGCAAGACGTCACAAGGCGAAGAAATAGGATTTGACAACCTCGCCGTTAAATATGACAGCACTGACACCTCTGTAGCTAGCAATATCAAAAGCAATGCACTGACGAGCTATCTCTGACGAGTTAGCGAAATAGTTTTTCTATTTTACTGAAGACATGTTCATAAGTTGTAATGTACAGTACCAATATAGAGACTAACGTATTGTCCAGAGTTTTTTTATGCATAGTAATTTGATCTCTCAATAAATTCAATAAAATGCATACGGCGTACGCCATAGTATACTCATTTATATTTCTACCACTATCAAAAGCTCATGATGTACCGCAATACGGATCCTCTAGACAGTCAACCTCGTTCCCAGCGCCTTTTCTCCCAAGTAAGAGTGATAGGGGTGCTCGTCGGGACATCGGAAAATATACCCTAACAAGAGTGGATTACCAAGAGTTTCCATATTTACTATGTACGCCCGAATCACAGTCAGAAAAGTGTCTATTTTTAGAACTAGGTTTCCGGCTAAAATTTGTCATCCACAGGGTTCCCACTTTCTCGCCACGCGAAGAGTTGTGAGATCCAGCCTAAAATTAAATCACAGATCATTCGAAAAACCTTTAAAGTCGCAAAGATAAGGTAGGATATTCTCTATTTTTTTTGTGTGTTGGGTATACGATGAATTCAGGGGAATCAAGAGGGGATTCGAATACTTTCGCGCGCGAAATTCAAATCTAAAAATAGACACTTTGCTGACTGTGATGTGGACAAATACAGTACGAAAGATTCTAACTCTTGTTAATCCACTCTTGACCCTAAAAATTAGCAAAATAGCAGGACATAAAAAATCCACCCCCTAAAAAATACCTTATTAGGGACCGGTCATTATTTATCGCCTTGTGTGTGGGGGGGGGGGGGGGGGGGGGCAGAGGATTTTGGGGGGGATCACTTCATTTTGGGCGAGCGAAAGGGGGATCTCTCAAAACCTGAAGCCTTGAAAGGCTGAAAGGGGGGATCACAAGAAATTTTCTAAGTAGTTATTCCAGCAACTTCGCTATCATTTGTATTTTTCTACTTCACTTCACTCAATACATAAAAATTTCGGCGCGCTTCGCGCGCATAAAGGATATTATTTAATGTAGTCTTTGGCAACTCGCGCAACGAATACACTACCTTCACACCGTTCACAAGAACAAGTATATTTTGGCGAAGAAAAACAAACTCTACCAAAAATGCCCTACAGTGATAGGCCTGGCGGGCAGTCACTATGTTTGAAAGAAGAGTAAGCGTGAGTTCGACGTTACAGGCATAGCAATTCGTCATTTTTTATGTATAGTAAATAAATCCAGTAGTTTTTATTATTCATCTATTGCGCGCCGAAATTATTGCGTGAAGCGCGGCCCAAATGACGAATTTATTTCTATGCCTGTAACGTCGAACACACGCTTACTCTTCTTTCGAACAAAGTGACTGCCTGCCCAGGCCTAATCACTGCAGGGCATTTTTGGTAGAGTTTGTTCCTCGCCAAGATACAGTTGTTCTTTTGAACGGTGCGAAGGTAGTGTCTTCGTTGCGCGAGTTGCCAAAGACTATATCAGATGATATTCCTTATTGCGCGCGTAGCGCGCCGAAATTTTATCATGTATTCACGGTGGTCGGTTGCTAGGGCTTTTTCTCCCACACCTCTCAAAACTGAGGGTTTCCGGGCATAGACAGAAGTAGTTTGCATCGAATGTGACGAAACTTGGCAGGAAAGTAGGTTGATAAATTATCTTTCAATTTGTGTCATGTGATCCCATGTGACTGCTATTGTGACGTCATAATTGATGACCAAATTTGACATTAGTATAAAAATTTAGGAAAGAAACAGTCAAAATCATATATTAGTTTTCTTTATAGAATGTTATGATTTATGGCGAAAACCGCATCTCGATTGGATAAAATGGCGTGAAGTTTACAGCTAATGAAATAATTCAAATTTCCCGCCTAATGACCATATATGGTCAATATTCAGGCTATTTAAACGCGAGGAAGAATTAGTGGTTCGACACAGGAACAAGGAGAGTGTTGTATAAAATTGAAATTGTAGTTTTTTCAATTTGAAGTATGTGGGGCTATGACGCGTTTTTCGTCACGAAATACGTCATAATTGGCCATAATGGCGTCGTTATGACGTACTTCGTGACGAAAAACGCGTCATAGCCCCACAAACCTCAAGTTGAAAAAACTACAATTTTGATTTTATACAACACTGTCCTTGTTCCTGTGTCGAACCATTAATTCTTCCTCGCGTTTAAATAGCCTGAATATTGACCATATATGGTCATCAGGCGGGAATTTTGAATCCTCTCATTAGCTGTAACTTCACACCATTTTATCGGATTGAGTTGGAGTTTTCGCTATAAATCTTATTTTTGTGTAGCAAAAAAGTTTGTAACGTTTTCAACACTGCTTTACAAATTTCCGATGTTGTTACTAAAAATAGGAGTCACTTATGACGTCATATTTTCAAGAAAACACGAAAAATACCGTACAATTGTACAAAATTGGATTTTTTTTCTTGAGTAAGATGTTTAGTATTGTTTAGCTTCATTTGGAATATAATCTACTCCTCGTTGAGCCTAAAATTTAATTTAAGTAGCTTCCGGGAGAAAAAGCCCTAGCAACCGACATCGTGATTGAGTGAAGTTAAGTAAAAATTGCAAATGATAGAGAAGTTACTGGAATAACTACTTCTTGTGGTCCCCCCTTTCAGGGCTTCAGGTTTTGAGAGATCTCCCCTTTCGCTCGCCCCAAAATGAAGTGATCCCCCCCAAAATCCTCTGCCCCCCCCCCCAGGGGGGGGGATCACGAAAAAGTTTAACTGCCCTGACGGGGCATATGGATCACGTTAGTCACTGTACTTATAGTGAGGATCACTGCATTTTGACCTTGTATTACCCAAAATCCTCTGACCCCCCCCCCCCCCCTTCCCCCCAGGCGATAAATAAAACAATATGACCCCTAAAAAATACCAACAAACCTTTTTGTTATTGTTTAATGTTTCTCATCTCAAACAAGTTGTTTTTAGAGCTTTAAATGAATAAAGAAAGCCAGAAAACGTTTTCCTTGGTTTGTGGCCCTTTCATTCATTTGCGTATCCCTATAAAAAATGCCATTTATTAGTGAAAGCCACAATGTTTTTCCGATACCCCCTAAAAAATACCGGAGAGTCGATTTTGACCCCTAAAAAATACGACGAGCACCCCTATCAGGTCGACATGTGAAGAACTTGTCTTGCTCAGGAGAGTTAAGGCCTGGGTCTCATTTGTATTCAAAATGGCGGATCCATAACGTTAGGGGGTGGTCTATCTTCAGTGGCTTTGCTACTTCCACAGTCAAACATGGTTAAGGTTGTTAACGGTCATGAAACAAGTAAATGTTGAGTATTGTTTCCATGGAAACATGGAATGTGACCTTTTAACCTTACCTTAAAGCAATTTCCAAAAAAGCCCTCGGCAGGCCGGGAAAAGTTTCAAACTATGAGGATTTAACAATGTGATGTGTTTAAGGCCATCACAGGTATATCTGATCCAATTCGAAAATGCGACCATTTCACTAGGAATCCAATTTTAGAACACTTGGAAATTTGATACCCTTTAATAACTTCGAAATTAAAAATGTTGTGCAAGATCGGAAATTGGAGTGATAAATCCTAATTCCCTACCATTTCCATCTGGTGCTTCTAAGAGTGGTGCGAGTTTTCTGAACCTGCGGAGGCTCTGAAGTTTCATTTCTTAAAATGGAGGTCAAATGTTAGGATTTGGTTCCCATGGAAACATCAACAACTCAAATTAACAAGAATGACGATGTCTATGACATGACATCAACACAAGAAGCCTATATTTAATTCACCCAAATTAAGGCCTGATTGAATGTTTTTAAGGGCGTGGCCGCATACTATGCATAGACCCATGCCTTAAGTCACCTGAGTGTCCCTTTGGTCTGGCTTTGGTGTTTGGCGAACATCCGTAAATGCAAGAGACATTTTTCTTTTGGCTGCGCGCACTTTTCTGCCTAAGCGAGTCCTCCGCGTGGTGTGCTGAGCGTGACTGGAAACTTAATGAGCTCCAATTCAAACACATGGGCCAAGGAAAAAGCGGGCTCAGTTTCTTTTGTAACGTACGTTAGCCAAATAAGAGACTGCAAGCAATCTAGTCAACACATCTCCCCATTTAGCGCAACGATGTTACGCCGGAAGAGCCGTCCTCAAAGCGTTCCCCTTTCTCTCCCCATATTATTTGGATGGCATGTTCCTCGTGTTAGCGTTACAAGCAGGTGAATTGAGTGACAAGTCGACGAGGTTTTCACGAATTGTTATATGCTTTTTTTCCTTTTATCTTTCTGTCGTTCTTTCTGTCTTTCTCTCTCGCTCTCTCTCTTTCTTTTATTTCCTTCTTTCTTTCTTTCTGTTCTGTTTTCATATGGGCTTGCACTTTCAGTAATTCCGCCACCGTTTAGCGAGACCCTTCCTTCCCTCTGTCATCCCACCACGCTAAAGAGAAGTCATCCTTGTTTTTCGCAACACGCAGCAGCTATCCAAGAAATTAATGTCTACTGTTTCGCGAAAGAAAATTATCTGACACTACAGCAATACTGTTTACTGTGCAATACTGCAGTAATTGTTGGGGGATGGAGGGGGGGGATTCCTAATAAGGAAGTTTTGCGCGTAGTATATATGCCACGACTGGGAGGGTTACAGTCTAAAAACATATATTCATTTTGTAATAAAAATACTATTGTAATGTAAATCCAAGGTGTCCTTTGTGGTAATAACTAAATAAAACATCAATAAAAAAAATAAGTTCCCAGTTTTCAGCTTCCTGTAAATCAATGTCGTTCCTCTGATCCTATGTGAGTATTATGTGTATCCACGAGATCGACATTGGGTTGCTTTGATTGTCGGTTTTTTTTCCTCTCCCCACCCCTGTTGCTAATCCCTTGGTTACCACCTCAAGTATAAATTGGTTGTTGTGTTTTGTGTTGAAGAACACAATAACTTTATAATAGAAATTTACTTTGGAATTAACATCTCATAGAAAACACATGCAGTGTTAGGTTTGAAAACGCTTTGTTTATGTTGATGGACGGAGAAGAAGACAGCAAAAACAACCATCAAAATCGAGTTAAAACCTTCGCTCCTGAAGTGCTAGCCGCCATCTTGGATTCGAAAGAGTCCCTAGAAACTCTGTTTAAAACCGAAGAGAATGCCAACGAAAGAGTATCAGGCATGGAAATTTTGGATGAGGAACAATCTTTGAACGACAGGGGATCTGTTGGAGTCGATGATTATGAAATGGAGAAAGCCAAGATGATTTTTTGCGCGATTCGTTGAATCAATCCATGGACTTGGAAGTAACGTACTCGCTTGAAAGTGAAGTGCCAAATAATCTTCATAATCGGATATCGACTGCAAACGAAACTTCGTATGGCTCCGTTACGGATGAAACGAGGCCAGAAGAGTATTCATATGCGGATCAAAACTTTTTAAAGCAGAAGTCGGAGCTAAACAAAGAGGAAAACAGAGCAAAAGGTAGCAACTTGGAGGTTAAAACAAAACCAAAGCAGCAAAAGCCGAAGAAAAACTTTATTGACAGAAATAAACATCTTGGTAAGGGGTCTGTTAATAATAGCTATGCGGCGAGATTTCAGCAGAAAGTCCGGTTAAAACAAGCAAAGGATAATAAACTGAAGAAATTCAATGGAGAAACTGTAATCTCGGATAAAAATACAGAAGAAAATATCCCTGATACAAGTCAGAATTCTGAGCATTATGATAATTTTGATCTGACAGCAAGTTCTGGTAGTTTTATTGGTAACCCACAAGGCCTGCCTAGTTATTCAAGCACGAATTCCTATGGACCCTCTAGTAATTTAAATGGTCATTATAATACGGTAGAAAATTCATATAGTAGGGCTAGCATGGGTTATGGACCTCAGTCACAAATATCCTATACTGGTAGATATCAAGGGACGACAGTCGACCGGCCGTACCAGTATTTAAACCAGCCATACCAGACACCTTATAGGGATTTGGTCTAAGATACAGTAATCATGGACAAGGTAGCTATCATATGTCGTCTGCCTTGCCATATACATACCCCCATCATAGACCATTGCCACCAGTTTCCCAGGGGTATGGAAAATATGCTTCACAATCTGCACCTCCTGTTTTGCCTTACCATGCTAGGCAGCCACTGGTTGATCAAGTAGAGTTCTATCCTGAACATGGCTATGACCTGTCTATGACACTTCCTAACTCGTACTTTATTAGATCCCAGCAAAGATTTCAAAATGGTTCAGTGCTGGAAAGGAAGTTTGTATCTGAGCCTCAGTTATCACAGTCACCGGTCTTGACTGATACAAATAGACAAGAAAGGGGGAGTAAGGCATCAGGATCTTATATCAGTCCGCGGCAGCCAGTGGATTATAAGCCATATACTCTGAAGGACTATAAACAAATTAAGGAGCAACAGCTTGACCATCTTGGAAGTTTAGGGCCAAATGTTGACTCTGATGATTATCGTATAAAGGTAAGTTTACCATAAACAGCTGGAAATGGTCATAAAGAAACAAGATTTATATTTGAAGAAAAATTGCTCATTGCAAATAAATGTCAACTGCTCATATCATCAAGCATCTAAGGAGTCCTCTTTACTAAAAGGAGTAGAGTTTTCAAGCTGGATAAAAAGGGGTGGGAAAATTGGAATTTTGGTCTAAAGAAGGGTTAAATAATTTTCTGGGTCAGGTATAGTTTTAGGTTCCAGTGTTCAAGTCCATAGCTTGGTACAAAGCTTGGTTCTTTGATGACACCAACCCAACAAGTATATACCGTAAAAGGGGTACTATTTTCGGGTTTGGTTTATACAATTTGGTATATGTCACCTAATTCAATAAAAGTTGCTGTTGGGACTTGGTCATTGATGCACAGAATGCAATGGTATTCTTTGCTTGAGTGACCACCAAGCCATGGTGCTCAATGACCAAAGATAAATTCCCAAAGCACCTTTTTTTTAAATAGGTGTATAAAGGGTTAAGGGTTTGAGAGCCTGCGCCAAGCATCCCCTTACACAGGGGTTTCAGTAGAAGGCGGCTACCGGCGGTGAACCGCCATCTACTTCTCTGCTGACCGCCGGCAACTTCATTATTACTTCAATAGTAAAGCAATAGATGAATATGACAATTGTCTTGCATTCAAAATGCAGGAAAATGCCTTTTCTGCGACCAAAATTATACAATTTCCTGGGGCATGCCCGACTAACCCCCCCTAGAAGGCTCAGGCCTTACGGCCTTCATATGGGACCCCCAGATCCAGCCGCCTACTTCCAAAACTTAGCCTGCTACTTCAAAACTTATTGAAACCCCTGCATACAATTTTTTCCCAAGTGCTCCCCCAAGGCATGTGCATCACTTGAAAGTGCTTATACCAAGACCTTGTCTTGGTGCACAGTTTTTCATTTTTTCATTTTATTGAGATATTTTAAGTATAAAATAAATAAATGGTCTGACCGTATTCTGGATATCTTTCTTACAAGGATACACTCTATCCTGTTATTGTTTTTTTGTAAACAGATCAACAAAATGAACAAGCAGAAAGAGTATGCAGAAATGCTACGTAATCGCCATGCCAACCTCAAGCCACACTGGGAGAAAAATGCAGCGCCACTAAATATCCCCCCTGCAAGACAAAAACAGGCAGAGGCTAAACGAATTGCGGTGAGTATCATATTATTTCAAGTAGAGTTTTGTAAAGTGACTCGGTCCATATTTTTTTGTTCACTTTTCATACGTGTTCCCGACAATCTTTTTGACATTTGTACATTTTTTAATGTTCTGTCATTTTAGTTAAACATCATTTGTTTCTTAAAAATAGTTTTTTTTTTCAATTAAATTTTGACACAGACTATGGCAAAGACTATGTATAATCCCTATTTTGATCTTTTGTCCTTCATACATTATTAATGAAAACCTCCATTTCATTTAATAATTGTCTAGGCTATGAATTATGCAAAGACAGTACCCAAGCCCAAGCTGATGTCTTCCAGAAGACCAATTGAGCCTGACACTGAGTCTCACTCTGAAGCTGAGGCTAAGGAGATGTCTGTTGTGGAGCTTCTGAAGTTGAGACATGAGAAAGAGAAAAATGAGGTGGACCTAATTAGAAAAGATATTGCCTCTAAAATACGACAATAGATTACTCCATGCCTCTATGGATTCAGCAAAAGCACTTTTTGGACTGGAAAGGCAACCTCACCTTGCAGGAGAGGCTCTCATGGCAGCCATTTGAGGGCTGATTGGCTGATTTGGGGGTACAAGAATGAGGACTTTTTTGGCCTGCATCAAAACAGCTGTGTACAATATCGGCAAGACTTATGGCTTTGCACTGAAAAGACAACTTGCACTACAAGCAGTGGTGGATCCAAGGGAGGTGCGTTGGGTGTAGATGCACCCCCTTTTGCAATACAAAATGCTTTTAAATGGCAAAATGTAGTCCCTAAAAGACTAGGTTCTATTAGCCCTATTGACAAATCTGGCTCTTCAAACCAGAAACGCACTGCCTTTCCCAAAAACCCTGATCCACCCCTGACAAGATTATATGATGACCTCATCAGACTCGTACCCAGTCGTTAATTGTGTTTCGTTTCTATTTCGGTTTTGCGTTACTGGCTTTTAAACTGCACCGCGCGCGCCTTGAAGAGAACAACAATGCATCTGGGTACAATTCTGTGGCCTCACTGCTTACCTTCCAACTCAAGCGCTAAAAATTATTCGGAACCTTATCCTATCAAAGGATATGGCTGAAAAAGTGTTGATACTTGCGGCTCTATCTGGTCTGGAGGGGATTTGACAATCTGATGTTTCAAGAGTTAGAAGGTATCCCAATGGGGCAGACTAAATAAAGGAAAAAGGTAGGAAAAAATGTAGATGTAAATGATGATGGTTTTACTTTTTGTCATGTCAAATAGATATTATATTTAAGTAATCATCCATGAAGAAGGAACCGAAACGTCATTGTTCTACAGCATTCAGGGTTTCTTTCATGGTAATTTAACCAATTTTTGTGTCTAAGCTAATGAAATCGCCGATATTTTCAATAGAAAATAATGGCATTCCAGCATGCTCTGCCGTTGGCTTGGGTAGTTCTTATACGGACCATTACTTAAAACATATAATTTGAACACACCAGAGAATTATCTTTGCTTGGTAAGATGTGTTAAAGTGACTTGACAGGACTTTCAACCAGAACATTGTGGATTAGGTAGACTTTATTATAAACTGTCAAAAAAAAACTTCCAGGGCCCGGTTCCAAGACAGCCAGTTAACACTAACCCAGGGTTAACTGTGGCTATTCAGGACATTTGATTGGATGAGAGTCTTTTTTATCCGTAGGTGAGCGTTAACCCACTTTTTATGAACTGGGCCCAGGCTTTTATTTTATTAGGCAGTCACAAAGAACCCCTAGAATTTCAGTGTACCCTGTTTAATAGGGACGAGTCAAATCTCCCTTTGCAAAGAGAATGCCCATAAGGAAAATTAAACAAGACACTGATTGTCATTGATACCTCTGATCTAAAACGCTTTAATCAGTATGTTAGATACCCCGGTATCAGTCGTTTTTCAGTTAAATAGATACCATGACATTTTAAAATAAACTCTTCATGAAGTGCAATATATCAAATAATATATTTTGGTAGAACATAGATTGCGGTTGAGAAACCCTTTTTAGTCACCTTAATTTACAAGTTATTGTAGTGAGATTTATTTAATGTATATATCACGAATGTATTTATAATGTACATAGGTATATATTATTATGAATAATACACCTCAGGTTTGAATCTTGTGATCTAAGATTGACTTCTCACTAACTTACAGCATTTCGTTTTAGGGCTCGAAATTAATTTGACAAAAACCTCACTAAAGCTGATCCGATCCCACTTAGGTTTACCGGATCATCTCAGTTTATACTGTCATAAAAGGCAAAAAAGTGCTGCAAATCGGACTGATTTCGGAAGTCCTGAAATACTGTTTGTGGGACACGATCAGTTCCCATGGGAGAATTTTTTCAACTCCGATTGGTATCTCTAGGTAGCGTGAAATGGCTTCATTGTTTGATCGGAACTATGAGTTGCTGACCCGACACGAACGACTTTCGAGTCCGTACCGGTCTCACTTAAACACGATCAAAAAGGTGGTGATTACATGAGACCGGTATGAACTCAGATCGCTCTGAGTTCGTACCGGTCTCACGTAATCACCGCCTAAGTTTGAGAATTATTGTTAAACTTCCTTTCAATAACCAACCCTCGATCGGTGCAGTGTGTCTTGCCTCTCTTTAAAAGCTGTAAGTACTTGATTGCGCAATTTATTATCCACTTTGATTGCTAAGCTCGACCCCAGAGGTCCCATTGATATCGTAGTTCTGCTTCCTCTTCCTTCCTAGACACCCACAGCACTCTGTATCATTGTTATTGTTTTCCTCTAAGTACTCTGCTATTGCGCTTATAACTGTAGCCGCCGCGCTCAGCCCCACGCACATTAAAATTAACCTGAGCCAAATAAATGCTGGATCACCCTTGCCTTGGCCGGGCACTATGTCCCCATAACCTATAGTCGTGTAAGTTATAAACCAAGCATATACTCCTTCTAGAAACGATCCCTCGCCATTTCCATGATATACACCTCCGCTCACTAAAATAAAAGTGGCATAAAAGACGAATGCAAGCGCAATGCATTTTTCCGGTATATGAACAACGTGGACCCTCGATAGGCATCTTGTCTCGATAGCCTTGACTAGAGCGGCATGGGTGTTGTACTGGGCTTTGCCGAGGACTTGAAGTACTAAACCTGCTAGAGGGATACCGAATAAAGCGTAGAAAATGCACAGAACTCGGCCACCATCGGTGACAGGTGTTATGGTACCGTAACCTGGAAAAGAGAAAGCAAGACGATATTTTTAAAATACTAACATAACGAAATCAAATGGCGGGCCAAATCTGGCAACACAATAATATGGATAGATGCATACATACATAGATACTTTTTTATTTAGCAGCCTACGCCGAGAGAAAAATACGAGCGCACTTTTGGCCGCCCCTCCTCCTCTCTCCATTTTCGCCCTTGCCCCATATTTTGCGTGGCCAAATCATCGAAAATCTCTAGTACTTTCGTCGGACTTTTCTGACCCTAAAATTCCGCGGAAACGCTTGCTACCAGGCTAGACAGTAGTTCTATAAGCAATGCTGCTGTTTTTCGTAAAGCCGTATGCATTTATCAAAATTAAAGAAGTCCATACAATGAATACGGTCACTAAAATTAGATTAAAATAATTGCTGGGGAGCAGTTAATTTATGCACTTGCGCACCCATTCCACACGTACGCACCCCTTATCCAATGCGCCTCTTTCCGTAGTTTTTTTAGGAACAGGCAGCTGGGACGTGTAGAAGAAGCCCCTGGTGGTAAGGATAAGGATGCAGTACTCGGAAATTTTAGCTGGCTTTTGTTTAGATCTGACGTTTTTTCCTAGACTGCTAGCAGCCCCTATTTTGGCGCGGGCCCCAGAGAAGCGCGCGAACCCCGGACGAACGCCAGAGGAGGTTCGCCCGCTTCTCTGGGGGACGCGTCAAAGTAGGGGCTGCTAGCAGTGTAGTTTTTTCCCGGTCATTGCCATTGCATGACTTAGAACACGAATAAACTTTTGCGAAAACAACTATGTTCAGTGAAACGACAATTGAATAGTGACATTTTGGAAAACCTCGCGGGAGAGGCTCTGGTGACAGCCACTGACGCATGCGCGAGATTTGATGCCGTTGAGAGAAATTCTGCACAGGTCCAACTTTCAAAAACAGCCAATCAAAAGATCCTTAATGGCTGTCCCCGGAGCCTCCCCTGCAAGGCGAGCTCTGGATATTGCCGGATTTCAAGCCGAGAGTGCCTGGGGCGAATATTAATGGTAATATTACCATTATCGAAACGAAATCCACATTAAGAGAAAGAGCATGCTGAACTATACAAAATCCCAAAGTTTGGAGTTGATTGTGTAAATTCCGTTCGAGCGATACAGCCATTCCAATATGCCGGAATTTTATAAGCTTTGTATGGTTTTCCGGACACCGTGTCCGGATTTCACACAAATCTTGTAAAATTTTGAACTTTTTGATGGTTGTTTCTCGATCACTATTTGCCCGATTATTAATAATACCAAACTTTAGGATTTTGTATAGTTCAGCATGCTCTTTCTCTTTATGTGGAGCTCGCTTCGATGATAATGGTAATATTGAGGGATTCGCCCCAGGCACTCACGGCTTGAAATCCGGCGCAATGAGAACCCTTTCTCGCAATGGTACATGCGCGGTAGGACTTAGGCTAACCCAGCCTCGATCCCAGGGCCTTTCCATTCGCTTGTGGGAGGTTGAGGCAAACACTTTTTCGATAATTCTGCAACCTCGCCACCAAACTGCGTTTTGCCTTTCATGAAACCTTTTACACGTAAGACAGGCGCGCGCATGGATTTTTTTTAGTTTGCATTGATTTTATTGTGGAAACTTTGTTTTTTTGAAGCATAGCTAAGTCCTCATTAGTTCAAAAAGCTTCTCAAGCCTGCATAAAATCACCGAGCTGTTCACTCGTTTGATTGACGGACGCCAAACCGCGATTTTTAGTTGGCATAGAGTTCGCAGAATTATGAAAATCGCTGCAAGAGAATCAACAAGCGTACTCGAGAAATAATATAAAGGACGACTATGTACAGTATTTGCACGTAGCCTCTCATCCGTTTTAGCAGCATCTCCGGCAACTATAAAGGCAATATTACAGAATTATACATGGCTCAAAGTGAGGAAAATTGGTCGACCAGTTTATCGGAACACCATGGCAAAATTCCGTTTACTAGCCGATAGATAAGACCGGGGCGATACAGCAGATACAGTTCAAGAGCTTTCACTAGACAAGTTAGAGAAGTGCATGCTACCAATGTTATTGGAGATTATAGAGCACTGTGCTAATGCTTACCTACTGTAGTAACAGTCTGCAAGACAAAGGCAAACGAGTTATGATAGTCCCACTGTGAAGGAGGCCCACCGAAGGCTTCTGCTGCTTGTTTGGCAAACTTGATAAACTCGGCGTCTGTCATGTTGAATTTCGCTGTCATGTTAATTCGAAGTTCGTTTTGTTTCTTCTTGTAATCTTTCATAAGATTTTCATTCCCTTCTACTTCCTTGAAAATAACCATTCCAACTGCAAGATAAGCTACAAATACAAGGAATCGCACCAGAAATGAAAGGCCAAGGTTTCCCATGCTTCTTCAAGCTTCTTCGACCCAGAATCCGTCTCTTGGGGGCTTGGAATAGGGTGTTGATATTCAAATCACAGTAGTATTCTTCTCGATAACCTTGTCTAGAATCTTGCAGTTCCAATATGTACTGAAGTAAAATCTGATTTCAAGAACTTATTTTCGAAGCTTATTTTGGGAGTTGAAACAGTGATTCTTCTTGGCGCAAGCTCGACTATAAACAATTTGACAGGTGTACTGGTGCACGAATTGACTACTTTGGTAATTTATGCCAGGGTTTTTGGTGTCTGTTTTTTGTTTTCTTTGACACTGTTTCCAATCGAGTAAAGATAGCCATAAATAAGCATCGCTGACAATATTTGTATTAGCATAAAATGCATGAATATTTTAGAGGGTTATTTATATAATAGCTCAATGCAAGAGGCAATACTTAAGCAAGTAGCTATTTAAACAACAGGATACGTCAAATATATGCGTTATCAAGGAACTTTTCAGCAGAAGGGAACATATCTGAATGGAAATATTCATATCTGAATATGTAATGATGTTATGTATTACGATATACAAAACGGTTGCAGCTGAATAAACTTTAGTGATTGATGTTTTAGTGAAAAGGGTTTTATCGTGGTGTTGTAGCATGCAATCATCAAAACTACTCCTAATCGAAACTTGTGATTATACTACAAGCTTTACTTCATTTAAAACAGCGTGTATCAATTTCAATTCGATATATTAAAATTCTAACTTGGAACCGAGGCTTGGTGAAATGAATACGAATAAACGGAGGGTACAACGAGTATAATCTCCTCCAGCTAAAAATGCGATGAAACACCTTATTGCAATTTTTTCTGTTTTGTAAGGGACTGTCCGTTAATTACGTCGCAGGGGGGGCTGGTGGTTTTATAGGGGGGGTAAATTTTGCAGAACGTTGAAAAATTTTGGGGTAAATTTTAGAACACGCGAAACTTTTGGGGGGTGCATTTCAGTGTCATGCAAATTTTCATGAGTGCAATTGCGTGAAACGCAGAGCACTGTATATAAATCCGGAGTGTCCTAAGCCAACTAAAGCTTTCCTACTAAGGTTTCTGTCGAACTTCTCCTCTCTTTTCTTGCCAGTTAGAGCTAGTTCTATCGGTACATCCTCTTCAACAATCGTACTTAGTTTAGACGCCATTTTGATGCTTACATTGTAGCTTAGTCAGTTAGCGTGCAGGGGGAGGGGTAAAATTTCAAATAGCCGTTTTTCAAAGGGGGTAGAAATTGAAACTCCTTTTTTTGTACGGGGGTAAGTTTTCACAAAACCTACGAGCAGAAAAAAAACACCAGCTCCCCTGCGACGTAATTAACGAGTTTTAAAAGTTGCTTGGAAAAATGTATCCTGTTTCTTTTTACCAGGAGGCTCGCAGTTTTTCCCAGGAGAGAGCCTCAGCTCAACTTTTGCCAGCCAGCAAGGGGGTAGATATGTTAACGTTTTATTACCACCCAGCAGATTCTTACTATTTTTCCCCACTATATATTGGAAACAAATGTTGCTAAAATAACAGTGGAAGAGAACAAACTTTGGCGAAATGCCTATTGACTCGAGAAGCGCATCGTGTGATCGTGCAGGTGATGGGACGTCATCGCTGACCGTTCGAAAAACTCAACCCCCCCCCCCCCCCCCCCCCCCCCCCCCATTCTCCCCCTCCTACGGGCTTTTCGTTATTTCACGTCGTATGATCCCTCCTTCTAAAATCAGAGATAATTTATTTAGTCCTTGAGACTAATACACCCGTCAGATCTCTTGAAGTTTGTAATCGTTAGTACATTTCAATAACATTTTGCCGATGAGTTAAACTTGTTTAAAAAAACTGACTGAAATTATCCGCTCAAAATCATTCCTATTTAAAAAACACGTTAGCGTTACATTAATAAAAACGCAATGAAATAGTTTTGTTAAAGGCTAGTTTAACGGAATTTCGTTCGAGTAACCACAAAAATACGAGGGCCATACTTCCAGACAGAGCTGAAGCGTCGTATGGCGACCGTACGGTTCTTACGCCCACGCCAGAGATTTCAGCCCTGACAGTCGCTATCTTCGGTGTTAATTGCTCAGTAGCAACTCAGGGACTCGGTCCAGGGACCTAGGTGAGGGAACGCCCGGCCACCAGACCATTAAATGAACGCCCCTTGTATTGAGTAGTGAACAATTAACGTTTCTATACATCCGTCTACGTATATATAGGTCTGGTAATCCATTAGGTATTCCATGTGGGACACAGTTTGTGTTTTCATGGTTTTCGCGTAAAAACTTCATCAGCTAGTCGACTTATAAACTCGCGGCGAGATAAGGTCATGTGATAATGCTTTTATGTTTCCACGTGAACACGAGGCTAGTAAGACAAGAACAATTGTTATTCAAATTTGCCGCCATATTTGGATTCGGTGTATACCGTTCTGGCCCGACAGAAGTATTTCATAACAACTTTATTTTACAACAATTTGTCTTTTATTTCGTTCATTTAGGGTCGTGGAGCAATTTATGGAATATAATTAACAACTGATTGCTCCGATGTTAATTTATTTTATCATGGCAAATGGAACTATTCTATGCTTGAAAAATACCGTTCTTTTAACAAAATAGAAAAAGCTAAACGTCTTATTTATACAGCTCTATGCTTCATAAAATAACGGGAAGCGAATATAGATAAAACTCAATTTCATTTGCATTTATGGAAAATCATACTTCCAAATAAAATGACATTGTCTGTGATAGATAAGTGCTACTATCTACAATTTTCAGTAAATTAGCAGTAGTTGAGTCATATCCAACCTAACCACTGTACATCAAGAAGTTTTAGTCTCGTCTGCTTTATGAAGCACCGACCACACTACGCCGGCTAAATTCGAAAACGGCTAAAATTCGTTATCGGCTAAATCTCCCACCCTAAACGAAACTTTTCGAAAACGCTGCCAAAAAAGGCTAAATTTGAAAACGCCGGTTAGACGTTTAGTGTCGACGGCGAAAACGGAACTTCTCGAAAACGATGACGTCACACGGCTGCGAGGAATTTAAGACCGCGGGCTCTCGTTTTTCTTTTTGGCGTACGCGCTTATTTGGCGTTTCGTGCGTTTTCAAATTTAGCCGGCGTAGTGTGGACGGAAAACGTTTGTTCCGTTTTTCGGGGCGATTTAGCCGTTTTCAAATTCAGCCGGCGTAGTGTAGACGTGCCTTGAGTGCGGGTTTCGGCCGAGGGTAGAATGTCGAGGGTAAAATGTAAATACTCGACGTCTAACTCTCGACCGAGACCTTCACTCCTGCTTTATCAGCGTTCTCGTTCCCAGAGCTTCCTCGCTCCTCTGATTCCGCGAGAAACCCTGTGGTGACAACCAATTCTGGGCTTCGCTGATTGGCTGAAAATCGCTTTGAAAATCTCGCTAAATAACACCACAATTCGTGTGCTTGTCGTCTTTTCAACCGATGCCTTCAACTAGTGCACTCTATACGAGTCATTAAACGGTGATTCGTCTTCTACGGATGTGCGGCGGTCACCAGTCTCTCTCGCGAGGTCGGAAAAGACGAAAAGGATCTGGGAAAGAATGAAAATATCGAGCGCTTCTGAACGGACTAGCCTCTCCAACAGTCGTTCGAAGGTATCTTATACACGTCCAGCCTCGCGTCGGCAGGGGAGACTTGAGCAAACTGTGCGTCCGAAAATTTGATCCAGTGCTGTGTAGTAGTAATCTGAGCTGTAGTATCTAAAGCGGATTTCTCATGACTGTAGTGAAACCAATTGCAAAGATTCTGAATAAAATCTATAGGAGTAATTACAAAGTAATAGCGAATTACTCACGACAGTCATCTGAACTCTGCTCTATACACCCTGTTAATACCCTGTGAACATCCGTCCTTCTTCCCTTTAAAGAGCCTGTGTCAGCCGCCATTTTGACAGCATAGCAACATACCAAACCGGAGAAAGCATCCATTTCCATCGGCTGATTTAGAGAATATAGAGCAATGTTCTCAATTGAATTTGGTAAATCAAATCTGAAACTTTGTTTTTAGGTGTTTATTAAGAGATTTCTACATGTAATTCATCTTCTAATATCGACCGAAAACAATAACAAAGGAGTGGCTGACACAGGCTCTTTAAATACCCGGGGAGACGTCTGTACTTTGCTTCCTTGCAATTATTCAAGAACGTATTTGCGTAAAATACGTCAAATCCGCTGACTCAAATTTTCGAACTTTTTGAGTCAATGACGTCCTTACCACGGTTCGCCCAGTGCAATAGACCTTTTTCCAAAATGGCCGCCGAAAATTAAAATCGATTTTTGTTAAAAATGAACACAAGCACTAGAACACACATCATCATACCCCCAGTCATACAAATCTCTGTAAAAATTTCAATTTTCATACTCTGCTTTCTCAGCCGACATGGCATTTGGCATAACGAAAATTTGAAGGATTACTAATGTGATTATGCTCTTTCTAGTGTCAGTGTCTGATTTTCAGTCAGTTTAATTTTAAGACGTGAATTTCGGCGGCCATTTTGGAAAAAGGTCTATTGGTTGGCTTGTCACGACAAAAAAGTAATAAAAAAAACGCGGGAAACTTTAGCCAATGAGAGGGCATCCCTAATATTCAGGGAAAAACACGTGACCTATAAACAACAATACGGAAAGCAAAGCATAGACGTCTTCCCGATTTTTTTAGAGGACGCCGAGCTGTACACACTGTCACAAAACAAAGTTAATAGAGTGAAATGGTTGGGAAGTCCGGCAAACTTCAATTGATCGACACAATAGCGTGGGCTGGAAGCTGAGAGGGGCTATTTAGTAAATATTGACCCTGCACAATCTTTTGTTTCATGCTCATCTAATATGCATGTCTGGTTGTACACTGAATCTTACTGGCTGAATTTTGGTACTTATGTACCGTGACCCTGCAGAGACAAAAGGACTCCTCTGAAAAAGTGAACAAAGAGATAGTACAATAACAGGGTGTCAGGTTTCCTAACCATTCCCCTCTATAAACTACGCCCAAAATCAGTGACTCGTATATTGACTGGGAAAGTTAACTTTGTTAGAGTATTAGACTTCTAGTTTTAAACTGGTTCTTTTAAGATATTAACATCTAACTTCCAGTAAAAATGACAGTAAAATGTCCGACAGGAACATAAAACAAGAAGAGGATTTACCTCTTCCTCTTGTACCATTTATAATTATGACTAAAACGTGAACACGGTGGACGCCGCGTAAAATTGTAAATAAAAAATCAAATAATAGAATAATTTTCAAAACGCTACCTTGTCGTCTATTAAAGACTTTCACGTATTTACTACAAAAATGCTTCCTCGGCGTCTGTCCTTACTCATTCTACCGCATGAGTAGCGCTGAGAGGAAAACGGAAAATAAATGTTTTCCTTAGAGGAAGTATTTGGTGGTCTATTTGAATTAAAATTCCTTCTGAACAAAGTGGTAGTTTGAAGCACTTGTTCAAACTCATTATCCGGGACTTTGGCCATGCTGCCAATTTCGACGCTCGCGCGTTGTTTCGACTGGGACGTGACCTTGATAGTATGACCTTGGCACGGCACTGCCTGCACTCCTGTCATCACGCTACCCGACCAGCGGTGGCGACTATTTCACTCATGCGCACTATCATCTCCCGAATCCAAGCGAGGCTGAGCTACTTGTTGTCTTTAGACTCGAACTCTGTCGAGAAAAAAAATAAAATTAAATAGATTCATTAAATCAGAAGCTAATCGGCATTATGGGAGGACCCGATTGTATTCGCGGGACTTTCAAACTACGTTCCAATACCCACACACAAAATGAGCTTAGGGTCGAGGTCCTTTCTAAGTACGATAGACTAGATTTGGTATTACAGTGACGCGGCGCGGCACAACTTTGTCGCGGTACTTTTCTTAGTCCTACGAAATCTGCTCTAAAGTTTGCCACTTACCACCGTATGCATTGTTACGCAACCTCACAATTCACGGTTGCGATTGGCGATTCTCAGAAAAGGAATGTAATGTCAATTTTCTTGAGCGAGAAAGTTGATAATTCTAGGCCAGAAAGCCAAAGGATGGCCTACAATAATTTTAGTTGACTTTGCAATCAATGCCGACCCACTGGAAGTAGCCGAATCCAACGTTTTGGTTTTGATTGACGGCTAAAAATCGCCAATCGCCCATCGCAACAGTGAATTTTGAGGTCGCCTAGCAATGCATACAGTGGTAATGCACGATTCCAGCTGTAATCGCGCGCGCTCTTCTTTCTTCAGAAATGTCAAGCCGTCTCCCACACAATCAGAATGTATAGTGCGCTTTCTAAATAGTTCGACAAATTCCCCCCATTTACCGACATGCAGATCGCGCGTGCGTTAGGGCTGGTTTTCAATGCGTGGAAATCAGTGAAAAACAAACAACGACGCGTCTGGATCCGTATGGATACAACGTATCCATACAGACGGATTTTGACAACGTTTCAAGCTTTTACTTCAGCTCTGAGCTGAAGTAAAAGCTTGAAGCGTTGGCACAATTCGACTGTGTTGTCGTTTCTGTAATCTATGGCTGTTTTCAATGGAACGTAAGTGCAGGCGCAGGACGCAAGCAAAAGGCAAGTGTGAATCATAGCGACGTAAGCGCAACCACAAGCCTAAAATCAACATTGATTAGTTGCTTGCGCTTGCGCTTGATTCACACTAGACGTAAGCGCAAGGGAACGCAATGTCTCGGCTTTCTTGTGCTTGCGTCTGTTGCGTTCTAGTGTGAACCACACAAGGGAAATGTATGAATTTGATATCCTTGCACTTGTGCTTGCTTGGCGCTTGCGTTCCAGTGAGAACCAGCCCTTATGGAATCTTCATTTTCACGGCATCGATTTGAGTATATTGTTTGTAGGAATTCGCAGGAAGCGGAACATTCTAACTACGCACGTGGGGTCAAATAATGGTTAATTCCACACTAATAAGCTTCCCAAAGCCTTTCCTTTCGTAGAAAAAGTTGCCTTTTGTCAATATCGGTAGCGTGTTCAAACACTTCCGCCATCGTAGCGCATTAGTCTGGACGGGAGGCCAAAACGGACAAAACTCCTCCATTTCCGAAGCTTCCAGCGTAGTTTGTACGCACAAAGGACCCAAATTATATTATCTCTTATATTTACCGCGAGTCATTATGCTTTGCAAATCGTTTGTTTCGAAAAAAATGACTGCGCTTTTATGACTGATTTAGGCATATATAATACCATTCCATACGCTGGTCTACTCGTGATTTGCTTCTAATGCAAATAAGGGAACTCTATATATCGTATTTCTGGGGCGTAGCCAGCATTTAGGAAAGGGGGGTCAGAATTACTGAAAATGTATGAAGACCTTGACCATTTTGTCCATGCATTTTGGGTCACATACACCCTTAGCTATGCCCTTGTATTTGCACTAGGAATGGCTCATGATTAGACTGGGCTTCCACTAGGCCTTGGGGACAGTCCAATAACCATGAGCCGTTATTAATGTAAATGAACTTAGGCAATAGAGTTTCACATTTGCATTCAGAACTGCTCCCAAATGAATCGTCAGGTGATCTGAATAGACCAAATAGGCTAACGGTGTTTACATCTGGTTGCCAACCAATTAAGGTCACGGACTAACTTCGTGGTAATTTTCGTTAAAATGCCATAATTTCGCGAAACAAAGTCGCATCTTGACAAGTGATACCACATTTTAAAGCTTATTTCTTCTATTTATTTATTCAGCTTCGCCCGAGGGCCGGGAAATCCTCACAGAGCGAGGCTCCAATTACGAGGTTCCCTTGTCAGTGTAGTGGTTAGTAAGTTGTAAGCCCTGCACTGAGGATGGGCAACTTCCGACGTCCTCGTGGTTCTTTAACGTCCCTCTGGTTCCGGTTAGTGTAGTGCCTGTGAGAGACGGGACCTACGGTTTAACGTCCTTATCCGAGAAGACGCGAAGGTCTAACCATTTGCAGATGTTAGAGCAAAGGCAGCACCTTCTCCTCAATTATTAGAAAAAGACCCTGAGTGTTGGCCCGGCCGGGGTTTGAACTCCCAATCTCCCGCACATAAGCCCGGCGCTCTACCACTGCGCTAACCGGTCGTCGACTATTAATAGTTTATTTCTTCAATTTGATAAAAAAAAATATATTTTTAGGGAGTTTCCTTTCCGACGCATCGGGTCAAGTTTCGAGAGCTCCACGCACGCGGATTCACGACGCTTTTGTTATTTAACACACATTTACCATGCTTAGATGTGTTCTATAAAAACGTGTTGGGGATTGTTTAAATTTTAAAAAGAGCCGATTTTAGAGCCAATTTTGTGTTCGCTACGTTTTTTTAAAATAAAAAATATAAAAAAAAATATTTCAAAAATCAGAACTTCGAATTTCCAAAATCCCCGACACGGTTTTTAGAACACATCTTAGTCAAGATGGGGTCAATATGGGGTCAATGAACGAAAATAGCAAATATTCGCGAGGTTGGAAGTCTATAAAGTTGAACTGATGCACCGGAAACTCCATAAACAAATTGTGTTTTACAAAATTAAATGAAATTATATACCATAGTTTAGCCCAGGATATAAGTTTTAAAATGAGGTATCATGTGTAAACGATACGACCATTTTTCGTGAAATCATGCCAAAAAGTACCCCGAAGGTAGTCCGTAACCTTAAGATCATGTGATGATTCCTTTGGTTGGATACTTTTGTTAGTTCTGCACATGCACTCGGTCGAGCGAAAACAATATAACAATTGTAGCCACCCAAAGAAATCATCACATGATCTGAATTGGGTGGCAACAAGATGTAAACACCGTTAGCGATTTAGTCTATTAGGTGGCAACAACGGCTGTTAGCACCGTTAGCCGATTTTGGCTAGCTATCAGAGCAAAGATACGTTTGATACATACGTCTTCTTCGATATACTTGGCGAGTTCTGTTCTCAGTTGTCCGTATTTCTCCTTCATATCATCATGGTACATCCGCTGGTCTTCCTTGATCAACTGGTTATTCACCTCCAACGCTTTACCACAGTACTTTAGGAATTCCCTGGAATGATGAGAGACGGGCATATTATTTTAGCAAGCTGGATTTCACCGTGTCGAAAGAGATTGGGCGTAACAAGGATTTCAGAAGGTGTCAACTCTATATACTTAACGTTACGGACTACTTTCGTGGTAATTTCCGTTAAAATGCCATAATTTCGCGAAAGAGAGTCGCATCTTGACAAGTGATACCTCATTTTACCGAGACGGTTTTTTTAAAACACATCTTAGTCAACGCTAATATGGTATCAATGAACGAAAATAGCGAATATTCGCGAGGGAGGAATTCTAAAAAGTTGAACTGATGCACCGGGAAGGGAATTTGGGTTTTGTAAAATTAAATGAAATTATATATCATAGTTTAGCCCAGGACATAAGCTTTAAAATGAAATATTACTTGAAAAATTACTTGAAATTATGCCATTTTGACGAAAAAGTGCCCCGAAGATAGTCCGTAACCTTAAGAATTAGACTCATCACGCGATCTGAATTTGGTGGCTGCAAGACGTAAACAACATTAGCCTGTTGGGTCTAATGAATAAGTTCTAAATTTCTAAAATGCGCTTATATAAGGCTTGTTCCGGAATGCACCAGGAGCGCATATGAAATCCGAAAGGTAATTGTCGCAAACGTTATCATCCGCCCAAAATGCAAAATAATCAAAGAACCTTGACTGCTAACTGTCATACAACATTTATCAATAATTATACCTGTAGATTGTCTGTAGCCGTTCTATATGCTTCCCGGGATGCCTGTGTATCACACTTCTGTCTAGGAAAGCTTGTGAGTATGCCAAAGGACCGGCGTTTACCTGATTAGAATGTATAATAACGCATTAGGAACGACATCATGAACCTGATCCATCGCTGTTACATTTGATTTGTGACTTTGTTACTAAATTCCAAAGAGACGAAAGCTTGCGCAAAAAAACAACAACACATTTTGGGAAGGTAATTTTGCCGCAAAGAAATATAATTAGATAACTGTTAAATCGTTGCATCGAGACCCGCGCTTCCAAAACATCAATTTGTTTTTGGCTTTGCTGTTCCGCCAGTCAAATCTAATGAGCCAATCAGATGCTTGCCCTGTTTAGCCTAGTGCAGTCGCCTGGCTTTCCGTCGCGACGTTGTCTGGTTCTAATTCAGATGGAAGACAGTTGACTGCACTAGGCGAAACAGGGCAAGAGTTTCATTGGCTCAGACAGCTTGACTGGCGGAACATCAAAGTCAAAGTCAATCCAAAAGTTATTTGATGTTTTTTGAAAACGTGGGTCGTGATGCAGCGGTTTTAGCTGTAAGCATGAGTTTAAAACTTTTAAATTGACCACAGATCTCATCTGAAAATTGAGCAGTTTTACTTTTTATCGTCTTTTTCTGCCTGTCAACGTGATTCATTCATTCAAAGACCTCTATACATATAGCAGAACGGTATTACTGTTTTTTTATTCGTTCAGTATTTTGCTCCTCCAGATTGTGTTTTGCTTATTCCTAGATCGTGGCAAGGCATCAAAACCAATAGCAACGTATTTGTCGTGCGCATGCGTACCTGTACACTGACGCTGCCTTGTAGCACAAGCTGTAGTTTCTTCATATCCGGGGGAGACTGGGACGTCACTTGCTCCAATTCTTTCACCTTGTTTTGCATCTCATCAAATGCCACCTGTAAGGAAAGGCCGTGATACTCGCTTAGTATATATAATAGGACTCCATGCTGTCCAATTAAGAAAAAAATGGATGATTCAGAGGAACTCCAAAATTGGACGAGGCCGCAGGCCGAGTCCAATTTGGAGTTCCGAGGAATCATCCATTTTTTTCTTAATTGGACAAGCATGGAGTCCTGTTATTTATTAATTATATAACATCAATGTTCAAACCCAAACTGTCCAATTTTAGCGCGAACTGTCCAATTAGAGCGCGCGCGATCCAATTAAAAAATAATTGGACGATTCAAGAAAAATCGATCTGCCGGCACAATGGGATTTCGAGCTGGCTATATAATTATTTCAAGAAGCGTAGTCGGTAAAGCGCTCAAGCATACGCGCCCAGACCGCTAGGGAATATGGGTAAACACCAACAAAGGTATACAAATATTTGAAGATATCTCAAAGCATACGCTTAGTAACTTATTCTCGATTCTTTTTTTATTCTCTCAATGTTTTGCACAACTTTCCCTGTAGTGTGGTCACGTTTGCTACGACAACATTTATTGAATTAGCTGTATGCTTGAGAGATTCAGGTCGGATAGCCGACACTGGGGAACGGTCATCCACAGAGAACGATGATTTTTGTAGCTGCGCAATAGAGGCAGTGTTTATTCTAGGGACAGTGACATTCTGCAGTTCGAATATATTGCTCTTGTGCGTCAGTCTGACAATGCATTTTCTACATTTGGGTATTTTCTTCTAGCTTGATTCATGCACCATATTCGTCGCATTATTGATGTGAAAACTGTTTGAACAAAATAAAACAATTATGGCATCTATATACTGCCACATTGCTTTCCTTTTCGTTGAGTGAAAATGTCCGCCCTTACATGTTGTTATTTTTTTGAAAAGCAAGGGGACACATGTCTAGCTCTGGACAATTTCTAGAATGAACATTGTAGGGGCCGAGATCCCTAAACCTTGAAGAGATAATTTTACGCGGATAGACTATGGTCCGATATAGACTCACCTCCACCGGAGTGAGCTCGTATTGCTCTTCTTGTACGACGAGTATTCTCTTCTTCACATATGGGAAGTGGTTCGACGCTGTCAAATGAAGTAGAGTTCACTTCAATAAGTAAAAATATAAATCCTAGAGCGTCTCCGTATGACAATATATTGCTATAGCCATTTCTAAAATAACTGTAATAGCACGCGCGCTCTGATAGGTCGAAAACCAATGGTATATGGCTTGACCGGAAGTGTTTTTCCACTCGCCAAGCTATGACAAAACTACAGCATAACTGAGGGGCTCGTGTTCCTACAGCCTTTGTAGTTCTCACAGACTTTCACGCGTGCCACTATCAGGTTGTACATGGCAAAATATGTTCTATTTCTTAACTCGTTTTCTTTGGAACAGAAAATGACGAGTTTGAAACAATTTTTTGCAGGTAGATCCATTAGTTGTCCTTCTGATCATAATCAAAAGATCAACTGACTACGCCTTCAAATCACGTTACTTACTGGTCAGAATGGTCTTCCTCTTGCATTGCTCTGTCAGACTGCCATGGGCTTTACCGCTGGCCGTGAACGGCGTCTCGTATATAAATCTTCTGATGTTGTTGCTTCGCTCGAAGATGGTCACCCGCTGGAGCAGTTCTTCGTCATCGAAATATGGCTTCACAAATGTAATCTGAAGACAGAAAATAGGATTAGAGCGGTTTTCACGTGACTGTCGTGAGTAATTACAAATTACTCGGTAAATGCAAATGCTTCGGGTTGTGATTGGTCGAGGGCATGATCTTTGATGCTTCAGCTACACAATTACTTGTGATTACTTTGTCCGCGAAAAGGAGAGATTGTGAATCACCTCGCTCTCTGATTGGTTTGTTGTTGAATTACTGTCGCATTTGATTGGATAGTGAGTTACTCATGAATTGCTTTCAATAGGTTTTAGAGCAATTAGCGATATGGTAAGCCCGAAAGCATGGTGTACGTTGAGAACTCTCCAGAATTCGCAAAGAGATCCATCTATAAAGCCTATGAAATGATGAGATTCACATCTGCACTAATTTTGTTCAGGGCAATAAAAATTTCATTCATCAGCTATAATGAGGTAAAAAAAATTGACTGAGCTTCGTCGTAACTAGTTGAGAGATATAACATGGAAGATTCGGAGTCCTTTAGGTGAAGTAGGTATACCAATGAAACACAAGTGACTAGTGGGATATTCCATGGTGTGACACTAAAAAACATTGCATAACTATTTTATACCACGCTACACGAAAAAAGAGGTCGAAGTGTTGAATAAAACGTCAAGGCGCAGTGCATGGTGGGGCGGTTGAGGGACGGGCTGTACTTTCTTTGGCGTTGTGAAAAAAGACAAGAACAATATTGTAATGTAATGACATAACATGATACCTGTATATACCCAATGCTGGAGTCCAGTTCATCGGAATGGACCTGTAAAAAAGAGAAGTTATTAAAGGGGCACTCGAACGCTTAATTTTTGCACAAGTCTAATTCTAAACCAAAATATCAGCCCAGGTTTGTTAAATGTCCTTTTAACTGTTAAATCAATACAAATCTATTAGTGTTTTTATCTATTACCAAGAAGATGGAATTGGATTGCGAGTTGAATTATTTGCTTGTCAGGCATAGCGTGCGAGTGCCCCTTCAACACAAAGTTAAAGGCAAAATACATTGTCTACACTTTTCAAACGCGTAAACGACTTGTTGTGGCAGTGAAAGGCTGCGCAAAGTATTGTATTATTACTACTGTTTGTTGAAATCAAGGCTATCTTCGCAAAAATGAACATAAAACAAATTAACGCCGCAGAGATGTTGCTAGCCACAAGCATTCACACTTCGTTAAAGAGCCTGTGTCAGCCGCCATTTTGACAGCATAGCAACGTTGTTGCGTTCCAAGTTGATGATCTAGTCTAGTCGCTAGCCCCCCGGAACATTTATGGGGACATATATTTTTAGAACCCTTAGGGTGTCTAGAATCTGGTTTGAGGTGTCCCCAGCCCGAAAAAGTGTCCCATGGCCACTTTTTGGGCCGGTTTTTGTTTTTTAATTATATTCTTTTGTTATTTAATGAGATTCAATTTTAGCCAATTGAATAAAGTGGCCGTGGGACACTTTCTGGGCCGTGGGACATCTAAAACCAGTTTCTTGATATCCTAAGGGTTCCAAAAAGAATGTCTCGTTACTAGTTCCGGGGGGTGCACGTGAACCTCCTCTGGCGACTAGACTAATCGATGTTGCGCGTTTTTCATCTCGCGGCACAACTTGTCACGCAACAAAAACATTCGTTGCTAGTTGTAAAAACTTGTTGCGCGAAGTTGAACGCTGGTCTACTTTGAGCCACAAATTCTGGCTTTGTTGCTTGTTTTTCATCAAACACACAACTTGTCGCGCATCATTTTGCTCACAATTCAAGTTGATTAGTCAGCCTAGACGAGAGGGTTTCCTGTGACGTCACGTCACATTGTCTTACCAACCACAGGAAGCCCACCCTTTGCAAGTTGATGCAATTTGAAGAACAGAGAGTACAGAAATCGCACCGGATTTGCATCTCGCTTACACAAGAGAGCTGGAATCGCAATTCGCGCGATAAAAATCTCCGCGACAAATGTAACAAAAATCTCCAGTGTAAACCGGCCTTAATTTACAGCTTGTTTATGCCAAATGCAGAGTAGACTACGTTAGTAATGGTGGCGAGGAGGAATACCTTTGCAGACTCGTGTATGAGCTTGATCTTGCCCTCGCCATGCTTGGTGCCGTAGATCCCCTGTAGTCTTTGTGAGATCTCCGACAGCGACGTGATCTTAGGTTCCTTGTAGATGTACTCCTTCCCGTCATCGTCCCCAAACATCTGTAATGACGATATCAAACCTTAAACAATCCCACTAGTAGTCTATTATCAATGCTGCTTTCTGATTGGTTGTGTTCTAGTAAGCTATACGTTATAGCCTACTAATAGCGAAATGTGTCGGCTTTGGAGCCTCGAAAATATCAAAGGAACAGCTGTAAAACTTTAGTTTGGTTCACTTTGTTTTGCATTGATCTGTTAGGATTTTAATAAAACAATAATTTGCCCACGTTTAATATGGTTGCTTTACTTTGACTTGACAATTCATCGACTGGATGTTAGCGAGTTTTCAGCAACGTTATACTACCTAATTATCCAGGATTCGTACGCCTAGACAATTTGTTTTCTTCCAGAGTTCCTTTTGCAGCCGGATTTGTACTAGTTTTGTGTAAGACAAAATTCGTTTCTGCATTTCAGGAGTCTCTAAAAGAATTCCAGTACTTTAAAGGACTTTCCACTGAGGACCACAATAAAAGTCCATAAAAGCTCCAAGGAGCCAGTTCCATTTTTACTCACCTTGCCGAAGAAGGCGACCCGGAAGTACTTGCCCAGCATCCTTTTGCCACTCGCCGTTACCTCCACCACCTTAGCATAGGCTTTGGCAAGGTTTTGATACGCATTGGCAAGACCCTGGTGAAATCAAACACAATGTGTTATACCAGGTAATCGGATAGTTGTAGAATCTGTAGGTTTGTTACTACGTAGATTATACTGAAAGGCTGGAGACCAACAATAAACACAATGCACTAAAATAAATTCCAGGACCTTTTTCCAGGATTTATTAGAGCATTTTCCAGGATAACTACCTTGGGCGATAAACGTTTCGTCCTACCTATGTTTCTACTCTAGAGAGCTTGATATGGCAAGGCGGCCCTCGGACAGACAGTACACCACAAAACAATGTAGGCAGTAGTACAGGCTTTGCTACGTATATCGTTTGTGATTTTGTGATATGATTCCAAGACTTTAATAAATAATCCAGGCCTTGAATTGAAAACTTCCCAATTCAAGTACTTTCCAGGACTTGTACGAACCCTGATTCAAATCAAACCGGTAATACGCTCAAAGGGAACCCGACCTTTCGGGAGTGATACAGCTTCTCGGAAGATCTTGTGTGATTGGATAGGCCGAACAAAGCATCCCATTGTTTCCTCGTTCCGTTGTATGACCCTCTATTGTTTTGCACTGAGGGTATCAATCCAATGGGCAACCTCACGAGAGCTGTATCATGACTCCCTTTCTTCGACGCACCCAACATTAACGAAACAGGGGTGAGCGGAAATGACATTTGGTGTTCTGTTTTCGATATAATTTTATTTGCCTTACATAATATACCAAATTTTCCCCCTGACAGCACAAAGCTGGTAAAATATTCAAGAAAACTATATCGCATCTCGACCTACGTCGAGACCCTACTGTGTCAAATTAGGCGAAACTGCACCACGCCACTGCACGCGCCACTGTTTCTCTCGTAATCCTTTGACAATAAGGGCTATACCACAAAGAATGGGCTTACCGCGAAGTTCCTTTCCTGTTCATAGATGGGTATCGCCAGTTTGTAAACCTCTCCCATCACCTCGTACCGCTCGGCACGCTCCAGGAAAAGCGCACTCTTTTCAAGTAAGTCAGACAGGTGCGCCTGTAACAAGAACAGAAAAATCTTATACATATACTTCTAGAATTGATTAAGTATGACGACAAAACCACACGACACACTGCGAGGAATAGAGAACTTTCGATGCGCTTAGATCACGTGGATCAGCCATTCCAACTGGGAGAAATTATAATAGTACGGTGAGACCCAGAGCTCACTTGGCTTGTCAATTTAGAAAAGCATGGTTGGCTTAGCGTTACGACGTTAGGTCTGTCATCGCTGTGGTCCAGGCCGGGACAGAGGAAATGTTATTTCTGTTCGGGTCTCTCTCGAAACTGGTTCATAATGTGAGTTGAACTTTGTCCTACTGTGTTTCACGTCTTTCGGATGAGCCGTCTCGCCTTTCTACCCCACCAACTTTCAGGTGGGACGCTAAAGAACCACTGAAGACGTAATAAACCCTATGGCAGTGACCACCCTCAGTGCCTGTGCTTATGACCGCTTGGCTGCCAGTGGCGCCGTTGGGACACAGCGCAATTCAGCTTGAGAGCTGCAAGTTTGGTTGCACACATTTATTTTTTATTTTTATTTTAATCTGTGACTGCCATTCTGAAACTGCTTGCAGTTCCTGATCTGGCGATCAACGTAGACACAAGAGAAAAGAGTATGCTATGCGAACATAAATCAACTACGCGATTTGTTTGGTCTCGAGTTTCACGGAGCGTGAAATAAAAGCGTAGGTGAATAAAAGCGCGCGTAACAAAGATAGTTTTTCTCTTGTATTTATGCACCATCGCCCAAATAAGGGACTGCAAGCAGTTTTAGCCATTCTGAATGCTTGATACCTTAAAGAGCCTCTGTCAGCCTCCATTTTGTCAGCCTAGCAACATACCGAGACAGAGAAAGCATCCATTTCCATCGGCTGATTTAGAGAATGCAGTGCAATATTTGCGACTGAATTCGATAATTGAATAATAAAACTTTGTTTTTAGAAGACTATTTCAAGATTTCTACACGTAATTCGTTGTCTCATATCGAATGAAAACAATAAAAAAGGAGTGGCTGACAAGGGCTCTTGAAGGGTTTATGAGCAGCACAAGAACGCAACTTGTTTACAGATTGTCCTAAATGAACGCTACATAAACAGAAATAAATTTGTCCACAAGTATATGGCTCCGCGTGAAACAACAGAAAGTACAGGACATTTTACATGAAAGGAATGTCCGAAACGTTTAGTGGCCTCTCTACGGAAACATTCAAACCAATACATTGGAGCGGCGTGTATTGACTTACCAAGGTGAACCTCTGTTCCATTGCCATCCCCTCGTCTGACTTCATCATACTCTCATCAGGGACGACGTTAGGTGATATTCTGTAGAACGCCGCACAGCCTTGCTCATACGTGCCTAATAATAACAAGTGTTTACGCAAAGATTTCCTGAAATGTCCTGTAAAAGTGTCGTAGAATGGGGATGTTCACTTATCCAGTAAAAACAGATGAACAAGCATAATAAAAGAGCACAATGATATCAATAAAAGTTTAAATATCCATATAATTTTCCTTGTAGTTACGGGTGGCCTAGGTTCACAATTTCCCTATACGAACAATGTGGTGCGTGGCAGTTGTTTTATGCAATGAAATTTAACTTATTTCGACGCCTTCTTTTTAATCAAGACATTATGTGTAAAGTCTCGCGACATATCAATTAACATATCGCGACATATCAATTACAGCCAAAGACGCTCAAGCGTCCCCCCGTAGAGCGCAATAATGAGTTGATTCTTGGAATATTGGATCCATAATTCGATTCAATAATACTTTCGGCTTGGGAAAACGTCTTTCGATTTGAACTGGGTTTTCGCTTTTTGATTGGACGTTAGACAACGGAGGCGCTTCCATATATGGAAAAATCCACAGGGAGCCTTTTGTTTGCGAGTTTTGTTACCAATATGGCGGACCTGGTAGACTTTACGAGCCTGGTAAATCTCTCCCTCGTTCATTTAGAGAAGAAGTTGTGGATTAATATTATCAGGGATATTCCAAGAAGCACAAAGTCAGTGACTTAAGAGTGTCGGAGCGTGGTGTCAGGTAAATAATCTAGCCGAAATCTGAGTTCAAATTGAAAGACGTTTTCCCAAGCCGAATGCATTATTGAATCGAATAATGGATCCAATATTCCAAGTATCAACTCATTATTGCACTCTAGAGAGGGACGCTTGAGCGTCTTTGGTTGTAACTATTTTGATAACTTACCTTGGCGTTTTAGGTACTCCGCTACTAGTGCTGCGGCGTGAATATAGCAATGTGCTGTCTGCAGAGAGTCACAGGAAACACGGTGTAAGAACGGAAAGAGTCAAGGGAAACACGGGTAAGGACGGAAAGAGTCAAGGGAAACACGGGTAAGGACGGAAAGAGTCAAGGGAAACACGGGTAAGGACGGAAAGAGTCACAGGAAACACGGGTAAGGACGGAAAGAGTCACGGGAAACACGAGTAATGACGGAAAGATTCACGGGAAACACGGGTAAGGACGGAAAGAGTCACGGAAAACACGGGTAAGGACGGCAAGAGTCACAGGAAACACGGGTAAGGACGGAAAGAGTCAAGGGAAACACGGGTAAGAACGGAAAGAGTGAAAGGAAACACGGGTAAGAACGGAAAGAGTCAAGGGAAACACGGGTAAGGACGGAAAGAGTCACGGAAAACACGGGTAAGGACGGAAAGAGTCACAGGAAACACGGGTAAGGACGGAAAGAGTCAAGGGAAACACGGGTAAGAACGGAAAGAGTCAAGGGAAACACGGGTAAGAACGGAAAGAGTCAAGGGAAACACGGGTAAGAACGGAAAGAGTCAAGGGAAACACGGGTAAGGACGGAAAGAGTCACGGGAAACACGGGTAAGGACGGAAAGAGTCACGGGAAACACGGGTAAGGACGGAAAGAGTCACGGGAAACACGGGTAAGAACGGAAAGAGTCAAGGGAAACACGGGTAAGAACGGAAAGAGTCAAGGGAAACACGGGTAAGGACGGAAAGAGTCACGGAAAACACGGGTAAGGACGGAAAGAGTCACAGGAAAACACGGGTAAGGACGGAAAGAGTCAAGGGAAACACGGGTAAGAACGGAAAGAGTCAAGGGAAACACGGGTAAGAACGGAAAGAGTCAAGGGAAACACGGGTAAGAACGGAAAGAGTCAAGGGAAACACGGGTAAGGACGGAAAGAGTCACGGGAAACACGGGTAAGGACGGAAAGAGTCACGGGAAACACGGGTAAGGACGGAAAGAGTCACGGGAAACACGGGTAAGGACGGAAAGAGTCACGGGAAACACGGGTAAGGACGGAAAGAGTCACAGGAAACACGGGTAAGGACGGAAAGAGTCAAGGGAAACACGGGTAAGGACGGAAAGAGTCACGGGAAACACGGGTAAGGATGGAAAGAGTCAAGGGAAACACGGGTAAGGATGGAAGAGTCAAGGGAAACACGGGTAAGGACGGAAAGAGTCACAGGAAACACGGGTAAGGACGGAAAGAGTCAAGGGAAACACGGGTAAGGACGGAAAGAGTCACGGGAAACACGGGTAAGGATGGAAAGAGTCAAGGGAAACACGGGTAAGGATGGAAAGAGTCAAGGGAAACACGGGTAAGGACGGAAAGAGTCAAGGGAAACACGGGTAAGGACGGAGAGTCACGGGAAACACGGGTAAGGACGGAAAGAGTCACAGGAAACACGGGTAAGGACGGAAAGAGTCACGGGAAACACGGGTAAGGACGGAAAGAGTCAAGGGAAACACGGGTAAGAACGGAAAGAGTCAAGGGAAACACGGGTAAGGACGGAAAGAGTCACGGAAAACACGGGTAAGGACGGAAAGAGTCACGGGAAACACGGGTAAGGACGGAGTCACGGAAAACACGGGTAAGGACGGAAAGAGTCACGGGAAACACGGGTAAGAACGGAAAGAGTCACGGGAAACACGGGTAAGGACGGAAAGAGTCACGGGAAACACGGGTAAGGACGGAAAGAGTCAAGGGAAACACGGGTAAGGACGGAAAGAGTCACGGGAAACACGGGTAAGGACGGAAAGAGTCACGGAAAACACGGGTAAGGACGGAAAGAGTCACGGGAAACACGGGTAAGGACGGAAAGAGTCACAGGAAACACGGGTAAGGACGGAAAGAGTCACGGGAAACACGGGTAAGGACGGAGTCACGGAAAACACGGGTAAGGACGGAAAGAGTCACGGGAAACACGGGTAAGAACGGAAAGAGTCAAGGGAAACACGGGTAAGGACGGAGAGTCACGGGAAACACGGGTAAGAACGGAAAGAGTCAAGGGAAACACGGGTAAGAACGGAAAGAGTCAAGGGAAACACGGGTAAGAACGGAAAGAGTCAAGGGAAACACGGGTAAGAACGGAAAGAGTCAAGGGAAACACGGGTAAGGACGGAGAGTCACGGGAGACACGGGTAAGGACGGAAAGAGTCAAGGGAAACACGGGTAAGGACGGAAAGAGTCAAGGGAAACACGGGTAAGGGCGGAAAAAGTCAAGGGAAACACGGGTAAGGACGGAAAGAGTCAAGGGAAACACGGGTAAGGACGGAAAGAGTCAAGGGAAACACGGGTAAGGACGGAAAGAGTCACAGGAAACACGGGTAAGGACGGAAAGAGTCACGGGAAACACGGGTAAGGGCGGAAAGAGTCACGGAAAACACGGGTAAGGACGGAAAGAGTCACGGGAAACACGGGTAAGAACGGAAAGAGTCACAGGAAACACGGGTAAGGACGGAAAGAGTCACGGGAAACGCGGGTAAGGACGGAAAGAATCACAGAAAACACGGGTAAGGATGGAAAGAGTCAAGGAGAACACGGGTAAGGACGATAAGAGTCAAGGGAAACACGGTTGTTTGTTGCTCGGCAGAAGCTCTATAACACATTCCCGCCCTGCCCAACTGAAGACCACAAAAGTTTTGCTATTTCTGCACCGTTTGCAGTGGTGACTAGTGCGTCCGTCCGTTTATTATGGCGACGATTTTACAGGTTCCATTGTAGAATGTGATATGATATAATGTACCTCCGAGAAGTTGTCGTGGGTTTCATGCGTGTTGGCCATATTTTCTAGCCAAGCTTCTCTCAGCTCAGGCGTACTAGAGTAGGACTTGGCGAGGCTGTACTGAAGATCCATCAACACTTCCGGGATGTCATCGTGCTCCTAGGGATAAATAAAACATAAAGGTCCATCGCCAACCAGAATCCTTTGCGTGACGTCGTTTTGTCATAAGGTATCTCTTATATGTTTGGGTCTGTATAGGTTCTTAGATCACTATTCTAATATGCGGCATTTTACTGTATTTCTTTCTTTTTGATTTGTAAAATGGAAGTAAAAATAAGGTTATACGTGACTGCCGTGGAACCAATATTTAAGGAATGATCTACACTGTAACTGTTTTTATCCATTCACATACCCCAAGGGGCATAAAGGCCTTCTTTATAAAGAGATAACAGTACCAACAAAATGATTTGTAAAAGAGAGATGAGAAATTTTAAGTAATTCCCCTTCTCTATCTGTTTTTATCCATTCACATACTCCACGGGGGCATTAAGACCTTTTTCATAAAGTGGAAGTGTACAGCACCAAAAGGCGAAATGTGTTGTTGTGGTTGTGATTTGTAAAAAAGAAGTGAAAAAAAAAGCCATGGAACATGCCATGGAACCAATATTCAGGAATGGCCTACTGTTTTTAACACACCACTAGGACATGATATCTTCTTCATAAAGTAAACGAGTGCCCTACCAAAAGACGAATTGTGTTGTGATTTGTAAAAGAGAGTGAAAAAAAAAACCCGGTTAAACGTGACTGCTAAGGAATCAATATTAAGTAACGACCTTCTATATAACTGTGGTTATCCATTCATATACCCCATGGGGGTATGAGACTTCTTCATAAATCCAATCGTACAATACCAAAAAAAATGATTTGTAAATTAGAGGCGAAAAAGAGGTTTCTACGTGACTGCCATGGAACACTACTCTTTAACCGTTTTTACCCAATCACATACCCCACGTGGGCATAAGACCTTCTTTATAAAGCCAAGGAGAAAGTGCAAAAAAAAAAAGAGGTGAAAAAGAGGTTATACGTGACTGCCATGGAACCAATATTTAAGTAATGATCTAAACTGTGATATCCACCTACCCCAGGTGGACACGACACCTTCTCAACTGTCGTCACGCTGCTTGGCGATAAAACCAGAGGGCAAACTAACAACTTGTCCATCTCATTGGCTGCCTCCGTGATTATCGGAGGCACACAGAGTCGCCGGCTTCTCTTTCGACGCGGCATTTTCGATAGCGAAATCATGACTAGGTTTGCTTTTAAAGAGCTATCACCACTAAATAGTGCGTTGATGGATTTCCCCGCAAAGACAAGATTCTGGTTCTTGGCTAATTGAAGATTTTCGTTCTTTGTTAGACGAGTTAATGGCTTCAAGCAGTGTTAAAGGTATTTGTGTTAAGCCTCTTTGTAAACCGCAAGTGATCCTTAATGGGGAATGTAATGCATTCCCATAATCCAAAATATCCAGTTAGATCCAAGATATGACGGAATTAAGCGAGCAGCTTTAACTCTTTTCTCTCCTGGGCAGGTTTTAGATGTGGTTAAACTTTAAGTATCTATATCTTCGCTTCACTTTGTCTCAAAAAAGATTAGAGCACCAAAGCGCAAGCCAGCCTAATGAGAAAGCAGATGCTTTTGCGAGGACTGCTTCTCAAGAACTAGCGACTTTAATTTCCACTAATGGGTTTTCTCCAGGACTTGAATGTGGATGGAATTCGAAGTATCTAGCTTCGCTCCACTTTTTCTCCAAAAAGATTACAGCACCAAAGCGCCAAAATGCAAGATGAAACTGCAGGAGCTTGCACTACGCAGATTTTTGTGATTTCCACTAACAGTGGTTTTCTCCAAGGACTTGGATGAGGATGAAATTCTCAGTATCTAGCTTCGCTCCACTTTGTCTCCAACAAGATTACAGCACCAAAGCGGCAAAACGCAAGATGAACTTGCACTACGCAGATTTTTGCGACTGCTTCTCAAGAACTGGCGACTTCGTTTTCCACTAACAGTTTTTCACCAAAGAAAAAGATGTGGATGGACCTCTGCCTTGCACTGCACTACGCAGATTATCGCGACTGATTCCCAAGAACTGGCGACTTTGTTTTCCACTAACGGATTTTCACCAAATACTAATATGTCACTGTCATTTATTTATTGGAGATTAGAGAGTGTCCCTTCTCGCATAGAGTGAATTCCCCAGTGATCTATGCGTGGATTGGTGCAGTGAATATTGCTCAGTGAAAGAACAACACTTTCAAACATCAGCCATCCAATGATGATTATCCTAACACTGTTTTGATCACAGTAGCACCATTACGCACTCATTCTGTCATTTGAATAAAACAAATATTTCTCATTCAAAACAATGTTAGTTCCTAATGTCGGATATCGGAGGGCTAAGGTTCTATCAGGTCTTCGTCACGTAGACTGCGTTCAACACCATTGGCGCATATCTTGATTTACTTTATTCGCAGTAATATTGGAGACTTCAATATCGATTTCTTCAAGCTCAATTTTAAAATTATCTTGTGATATATCTTGTGATATATACTTTACGAAGACACTGGAGGTTAAGTTTTCAATATTATTTCAATAACAGCACTTCTGTGATAATTTATTTATATTACTATTCTTGGAGAGTTCATTATCTTGGTAAAACAACGTACTTTGAAACTTCTATCTCAGAATTTCCCCGTGTCAGTTATCTCCGCGAGGTTTTGATATTTATCCCAGCAGGAGCGCTGCATAAAGAAATATCCCGTTCTTGTAAAACCCATTCACACGATTTAAAACAAATGGCTGTTTAACGGAGATGAAATGTTCTTGTACTTTGGTTGCTTGGATGGTCCAATGCTCAAATCTTGCACGATTATCTTTCTCTGGTCACTTGAACTTTTCACATTTCAAGAGGAACTCCTAGTAGAGCACCTTGACAGAACGTGGTTTCTTGTCTTACTTTATACAGCTAGACCTCTCCCAAACAGATGGGTACTCAGCTTTATTAGGTTTCATCAAATGACAGGAATGGAAATAACTGATCCTGTGAGCCAGTTCAATTCAACAAATGAATACGGACTTTCAGAATGCTACGATGGAGGCAAAATGAAAGGGTTCAAGGGCTTCCTTTCGGCATTTGACGAGTCTTTTGCTTGAATCCCTCGAGCTCTTTGCTAACTCCTCGCGATATACACAGTCCACCAAGTCGTACCTTTCCTTCGCTGTAAATATACCTTGCAGCTTCTAATTGCTGCTGCGCTCACACGTCAATGTGGAAGCAGAAATGCCCATTTGGAAGACAGTTATATCTCCTCTCGCTCTTGCGGCCAAAACCGAAAATTATTGGCTCATGTTTTCCAAGGGATTCAATAATATTAACCGTCAAGTTCCAGTTTCTTCACCCGTGCCTTGTTAGTTCTCCCCTTTGTGAAAAACGAAGCAAGTTAAAATCAAATTCAAAGATCCGTACACGTAAACGCAATCTCCGCCGACAAGCAGATGTTTAAGATTGTGATCAAAATCCAACGTGCTAATAAGCTTGAGGAATTCCCTGTCTATTGGGCGACGGAAATCGCGCGTTTCGAAAAAAAAGAAGAAAGTTTTGAATGAAGCATTCCTAGCGTGACCCTCAAAATAATAACAACATCAGGAGTAAACAATAAAAATAAGGATTTCTGCGGTTGTTTGGGAAATTGCGGTTGAGTTGTAAACTAATCTGAAACGCGGAACGTCAGAGAGCTTGTCTGGTGTGGAACAAGGAATAAATAAAACATTACACAGCTTTATTGGAAAAAACGATAAAGTTTTCACCTGTATGAAAATTGCACTCAAGGGTAATTCATATATTTGACGAATTGAAACCACTTAGGGAGTTTCTTTGTGAAATAAAGCCCGAAGGTAGTTTCTAACACGAGTTTGAACAAGGAAAACACGAAAAAAAAAAAATAATACGATATTTAGAAAATCCACCTGACAGCTAGGGGGAATTTCGCTTTAGCGTCTCAGAAAATTGAAATCAATTACCCACTTGTTATAATTTTCAGAAGCAGAAATTGAGGTCTGTAGGAATGACTGTCATATATCGGGAATACAACGAAAGAACGCAAACAAAAGTTTTTCGTGTTGACTTTTGCGAGATTAAACTTGAACGAGTGCAAATACACAGCAATATGCTCCAGTTTTAAAAATGCACACATAATGAAAGAGCGCATTTCAGAGTCTCGTGTCAATGAAGTTAAGTAGCACGAAGGAAACACTTCATTTGGCTCTTATTTAACTTTTATGGAAACACGTCGAAGACGTCCACAAATACAAGTGTGAACTGAATGCATGAATTTAATGTCAGCATTTATAACCGCAAAATCCAATGTACTGATTTATTTAAAGTACTAATAAGTATAGAACTGCATATCGTGATGAACAATTAATGAATACAGTAGCTTTGTATACTTTAACAGAAGCAAGATCTTATGGAAAATCAATCCACATTTCTCTATTTGACTGTTCAATCGATAGTCAATCTCCAACATTCCCCATCCTTCCTGCGATGAATACATGAATACATGAATACAAATTTTTCTTTTGCTGACATTCTCGTATTTTGCTGTTCAACATGTCTGACCAGCACTAAGTTCGTTGACTTTGCTCATACAAATATCCGGGCTGCTCTTCAAAAGCATGCGACGGTATTCACTCACAACGATAGAAAGGAAAAACTTTAGTCATATAGTGAAATCGAGTGTTTGCAGGAAATGAACCGCTAATGCAACTTGTCTAAAGATTTCAATTAAGAACGATTACAACTCTTTGACATATCTTATTTTATTTTGTTTTTCTTCGCATTTTTCTCCGAATTGCTCAGCCAAAGCCTACTATACAGCTAATTTAAAAATCGTTGCTTTGGTCACTGGTGTTCGGGGTTTGGTCTTTCATTACTCCCGGTGCATTCTGGTTTCTGAATATTCCATCACGACAAGTTTCATACCAACAATATCTCGCCAAACACTGTCGACTTGTCCACGCCGCAAAACTTCCTTATTAGGAAATCCCCATATTTCCTCATATCTTAGAGAAGGCACACGGGGCAGAATTGCTATTTATTCAGGGACATTTTCTAGCTCATCAACGCCAGCCTATTAAAGGTTCGTGTGGCGCCTGAGAGGCGCAAAATTTATATTTTCATATGACAACTGGTCTGTAACCTTCGAAAAATATTTTCCAGTCGCGGCATACGCGCAAAACTTCATTATTAGGACCTCCCCTATATTATTTGGATGGCATAGTTCCTCGTGTTAGCGTAACAAACAGGAGAAACTTCATTCTCTTGGTCGCCATTTTGTTTTTCTCCTTGACCAAAGGTCTGGTGCAGGGTTCGTACACTTTTGCTAAGAAAACATTCCAGGACTTTCAAGGACTTTTCCAGTATTTTTGAGAGCATTTTCCAGGATAACTGCCTTGGGTGGGGAACGCTTCTTCCTACTTTAGGCAGCTTGATATGGCAAGGTGGTCTTCGGACAAACCCCACAAAACAGTGTAGGCAGTATTATATGGTTTGCTACATATATCGCTTGTGATTTTCTTATAGATTTCCAGGACATTCCAGGACTTTGATAAATAATCCAGCCCTGGAATTCAAATTTTGAAATTCAAATACTTTCCAGGTTTTCCAGGACTTGTACGAACCCTATGGTGAGACCTTAAATTTCATGTGACACGATTTTGTATAGTCTTTGGGCAACTTATAATCATGCATCACCTTACATTTTAAAGGGGCTCTCGCACGTTGCTGGCCACTTCTCTGACAAGAAAATAGCTCAGATCGCAATCCAATTCCATCCACTGCTTGATAACTGGACAAAACAACCTAGAATTGCATTTGTCTAACAATTGAAAGGTTTTTCTATTAATCTGGAGGATTATTTTGATTGCTATGGGGGCAAATGTACAATGTGTTTTCACGGTTACAATTTTCCTTACTTTAGGTCCACGGTGGACGAATATTAAGCGTGCGAGAACCCCTTTAAGTGCAGAAATATGAGACACGATATGTATAGTCGGAGCCACCTTAATCTTTCACGTGCCGGAATAAAGACAAGATATTGTATAGTCATGGGCCACCTTAATCTTTCACGTGCAGGAATAAAGACACGATGTTGTATTGTCATGGGCCACCTTAACCATTCACGTGCAAGAATGAAGACACGATATTGTATAGTTATGGGCCACCTTGATCTTTCACACGCAGGAATAATGAAATTGTATAGTCATGGGCCACCTTAATCTTTCACATCCAGGAATAAAGACAAGATATTGTATAATCATGGACCACCTTAATCTTTCACGTGCAGGAATAAAGACAAGATATTGAATAGTCATGGGACATCTTATAGTCATGGGCCACCTTAACAAAGACAATACACTGTACCTTCATAGCAGCCGTGGCCTGCAGCACCGTGTGGATCTTCTTGGTCAGGTCCTTCACTTCCGCAGGGAAACTCGTGTTCTGGACAAATGATGGACAAAATTGAGCAAGACGGAGACAGAACATTTAACAATTAGTTATCGAAACGACGTGAATATCAAGACCGGTTTACACTTTGTCGCATTTCTCGTGACGATTATTCTCACGCGAGTTGCCGATTCGGTGCGATTTCAGGGTCAGGGTAAATAATTAAAAAATCATAATACGACTTTTTTATGATAAATTTTGCGGCAGCAAATTAAAAAAATGCGACTTTCAACTTCGCGACCTAATATTTTCGTAAATATGCAAAATATCAAAAATCGCTCACACGGTTTTTCAGTTTATTCCTCCAAGATTAAAATCCGACAAAGTTTGAAATTGTGCAACAAATCGCTAGTGGTCTGGAGATTTTCAAGTAAACAAGGTAGTTTTTAGTTCGGGGTCGCTAAAATATAAGAAAAATCTAAACTCTGCTAAAATGAACAACTTCATTAGAACAATTTTTAGCTTTAAAACGATATATAACTGATTATCGTAGCATAAATTGCGACGCAACGATATTTTTTTTTCCGTAAGCACGTCGTTTTCCCTGAGACGTACTTTCCGCGTGCTCTCTGGTTTCTGACGAGTGTCTTTGAAGTTTTTATCAGTTCGACCAACATTCCCCTCGTGAAACCAGAGAGCGCGGGAAAGTACTTTTATCGCTTTTAGAAAATAACGTACACACACGCGAAATCGTTGCGTGACAATCGTGTTTCTCAGGTCTCTTACAAACACGCCTTTTAACCAATCAGAATGCGCACATTCACAATATAAAATAGGTGTTATTCGTTATATATTTGTTATATAGCGAGTGCCCACTCCAACCGAGCGCGTGCTTGTATTGGCTAAATCAAGGTCACGTGATAAAGTACAAATCAAATGTTCCCGGTCGGTCAATATTTAGAAAATTATTGACCAACTGGGGAATATCGCTTTCGCACGTCGCGTTTGAGAGGGAGAAAAAGTATAACAAAACACTTATTGCCTAATTTGTGCCTTACATGAACTAGGAACTAAGCTAGGAAACATTGCAGGCGTGTCTCAGAAACACAAAATGTTTCTTGTCTGACGAAGAATCATTACTTGTGTTTGCTCAACAACGTTTCTCGCGTGGCTAAGTTGGGGGAAAATGAAGGAAACAAGTGTCCGGCTACACTGCTGCGCACTAACTGCGATTTTCATAATTCTGCGAACTCCCAACTTCACATTTCCGAACGCCAAACTGCGTTTTAGCTACCGTCAATCGAACCTTTCAAGTCAAGTCCACGCATGTTTTCTAAATTTGGTTTGCATTTTACAGTGACAAATTATGTTTTGAAGGCTAGGTAGCCTCTATGAGATCAAACGATCTATCAAGGCCTCACCAGAGTTGTTCACTCGTTTCATTGACGGAAGCCAAACCGTGGTTTGCTGGTTGGTGTAGCGTTCGCAGAATTATGAAAATCGCAGTAATGTGTACTCACTTTCATCCCCTTGTCCTCGCTGGCGTAGTCCTTGAGAGCAACCAATGAGTTGTGTACAGCAGGGCGATTGAGGCCACTCTGCATCAGCCTCGACACCGCCACGATAACCTGAGAAGCAGAAACAATGCAACATACAATATTTATAATTCAATCGGCCAAGGAATTTCTGCAGAAACCCATCCATGGAAAAAGCTGAAATTCCCATGGTAGAAGAATGGGAAGTGTTTAGATTTCCCATGGATATCCATATGAATTCCGAACACTTCCCATGCGCGTGCCTTGGGAAATTCAGCTTTTCCCATGGATGGGTTCCTGCAGAAATTCCGTATCCAAGCTGCTGGTAGACTGCGACTGTACTTTGGGCAGAAAATCCGTAAAAATCAGCGCAATTTTTTCATCAATTAAGCGCGCACTACTTTAATGGGGTATTATTACTCACGCGATTGGGTCCTCCACTCGCCACCCCCCAAGGGAAAGAGGGGGAGGCGAGAGGAGGACCATAGAGGGGTCAAGCGCACCCTAGGAGGTTCTGATTCCATGACATTTATCACTTTTAAACTACTAACTACTACTTAACTACTTAAGCTACTTAAAAGTAGCGCGCGCTAAATTGACGAAAATAGCGCTGATGTTTCCGTTTTTTTCTTGCCGAAAGTTGAGTCTGAGTCGCAGTATAATCCGGCGACCGAAAATTGACATGTATTTTAATCAAAGAATAACTTCACTTGGTAAAAACTACACAGTTTCATATACCGAGAAAACCTAAGATTAAAACTGAAAACTTTTAAGGTTATTCCCCTGTTTTGCACGGCGCACTCTATTCTGCGCATGAACGCGCGATCAATTCGTTCGAAATGACGTGATCGAGCGCGCGCGCGCGAGCTAAATATCCTAATTTGAGTGGGAAAGACTAAGAAAAAGTCGCTTTTTGGGATATTGCGCGAAAACAAGATTGGGCACCCCCATTTTTTATTTTACCAATATGATAAGACTATCATTTCCCTGTTATAACAAAAGTTTAAAGAAATTCTAACGACAGGTTTTTGAACTATCGTCATAAAAAGCCCTAAAATGAGGTACCAAAGAGCGGTGCGCACATTTTTGCACATTTTCAAGAGTAGCGTCAACACACATAGAAAATTAATGTTCGTCCTAGGTAGTGAAGCATCCAACAGTTATGTTCAAACTTGCAAGCGAACTGGATTGCTTCATTGGTGAGCGCGTTTTATCACAATTTTCTTGTTTCCCATAATCTTTCATAAAATAGCCCTCAGGCACTAAAAATGGGGTATGTTTGCGCCATCACAGTTTCTAAACGAGCATGGGCACCCCCTCTTTTTATTTCATATTTTCATTTCTTATATACTAAATAGTAAATAGACAAATTAAGAAAAAATTCTACGACAAGTTTTATTTCAGGGGAATTACCTTAAGAGGTTTTTTCTTTTCTTCCAATTTTTCGTGGAAAGCTGGGACTATTACACAGGAAACCCATTAGACATAAACGAGCTCTGATTGGTTCTACTCCAAAACCACTTAATATGTGAAAAGCGATAAGCTACCAAACACATACAATTGTGGAAATTATTTTATTTAGCGATGGTTCATATAACAACACAGATTCGTGTATATGTTATGGGTGATCAATAACTATAACGAAGTTGTTTATTGAGGGGTTATTATAAAGAGGATGAAGCTTGTAAAATAAACTGGGATCAAATTAGGGCTCGACCAAGAGGCCAATGAGCAAGCATGTAATTACAAGAAACCATGAGGCAGATAAACAAAACTTCACAAAGTCAATTAACTTGAGACCTATGCCTGAATAGAAAGTATCACTTAATTTGAATATATCAACACGATGAAGCCTGGAATTCGAACAGGAAGCTAAAAAGGAGAATCTTATTATAAGGCTTAGCGAAGAAAATGTTCAAATCGCATGATTAAATGTTCCAGTTTATCAGTCAGTGAAATGTTAGTCCAGTTTTTCAATTTTCGAAATTAACATAAAAAAAATCTAAACAAAGTCACCAAATTCAAATGCATTCCCAAAAATGTTTTTTTAAAGGGACGAAATAATCTAAGTAACACTATATGTATGCTAAGATGGCGAAAAACAAGCAGAACTTTAAAACGTCGCGTTGTTTTACTTAGATTTGTTTTCTCGTCGGCTAAACTAAGATGTATTTCTTATGCATTTCCATTTTTCAAAAACATATTCCCTGGCCTTTGAAGATACTGTTTATATCTTCCGGATCATGAACTACTCAAGATAGTCCACCAATGCTTCCCGGGTATATATTTTATTAATTGGTAAATATTTACAGTAATTCTCATGGAATCCGTCGTGGAAATTTCCTCGTTCAGTCGTTTTATTTCAACTGAAATCTGGTTTCTAAGGTCCTAGACCAAGCCGATATCCTTGATTCACACATATTTAAACTTATACTTACGTAAGATGAACTTCGAAATTTCATTCTTGCATTTGTTTTCCGTGTTTCGCAGTTCATAAAAGAGGATCGAAGAACCAAAGCACTAACGAATAGAGCCAAACTGGGAGCACCTGGATGCGGATCAATTTGTCTTGATACTGCAGACTTGTCTTGTGGTCGCTAGGCTGACTTTTTATCTTTTATCCACGGGATTACACTTCAAATGACAGGCTCTCGCAAACAATGAAACTCGTAGGAAGATATAAAACTTATTGCCAAAACATGAAATTCTCTGCCTAAAGGTCGGAGTATTATCTGTGTTGCTGAGAGCAGTGGGAGGTACTATCAATTTGTTTTCTTGACTCGACCAGGTTAACAATGGATAAGAAATGGAATGCGAAATTAGTGCTAAAATGGCGGATCCGTGTGACAAGTAATACAAGTACCAAGTAAAGTCGTCCCTTTTGTTTACTCCGAATGCGGTATTGGCTTAATTTGCGGGATTTCTTGTGCGTTAATTATCGTATTCCCTGGCAGTTTCTTGGTCGTATTGTTCAAACGGTAGCCGCAAATGGAAAGGGCAATTGAGTCAGGAATGCGTGAAAAAAATGCAGACAAAAACAGGTTGTTGAGCCGTGGTAATTGGTGGGCCACATCGGAGAAATTAAGTTGAAGCAGTGTCACATACATGACATAGGCAAAATTGGTTTGTCATCCAAAATATGATTGCTCCATCGACTTTTCTTGAATAAGATTACGTTCACACTAATTCGTTTGCACTCAAGGAACTCCGCTTTCGAAAAGATTTGCGCACTTATTTTTTTAATTTGTTTTCGCGGCGCACTGGTGTGTACAGGGTCGAAAAAGATCAAATTTGCGCAGCATGAAACTGTCTATAAACACCCTGACAAGCGGCATATACATACGAAAGTTGCAACAAAAAGACAGCGTTTTCTGTTTTTAAAAAGTGAAAAGATAGCTTCGAGAAATTTACCCTTTGGAACAAAACAACGCCGAAAATGTGTGGCATCGGTGTAGAATATAAAAGGCCAAAACCGTAATCTAATTTAGTTTTCTAATTCAGTTTTTTTCCATTTGCTGGAAATAACTCAGTTAATAGATTCGGCGCCGAAATAACAAGGAAATTTATTTATTTATTCGCTGACTTCCCATATTCAAAGTCTAAATCGAAGGCTAAATCTATTAACGGAAAACCACGAAAAATGATCTCCTGTTACGAGATAAACATTGGCTTTGAAAAACCATAAATTTTAATATTTTTTTGTCACTTATAAATCTATGAATAAGCTAGAGGGACTATCCAAATGCTTAGCCATTTTCACCACAAAGCTGAAAAAGTGGCGGGAAAAGTGGCGGGAAAAGTGGCGAGAATTGGCGGGAAAATGCCATAAAAAAGACGGGAAAAGGCGCCTGTGTTTCCTACCTTTGTGGCGGGAAAAGTGGCGAGAATTGGCGGGAAAATGTAATAAAAAGGCGGGAAAACGTGCTTTGTTTTCCTACCTTCGTGGCGGGAAAAGTGGTGAGAATTGGCGGGAAAATGCCATAAAAAAGGCGGGAAAACGCGCTTCTTTTTCCTACCTGCCAGTGTACTCTGTCACATCCGTTTCCTCCAGTGAATTCGTAGTTACTCCGCATCATTAAATACAAAAACGCACATGCCTGAAAATGGATAATCTTATTAGTTGTCTCACATGTCAAGAAAACAGACGTTCGCCTAAAAAAATTATAACTTATGTATGAAAAGATGGTAGGAAAATAATAAATAGCATCTGTCCTGTTGCCCGAGTGCCACAAATTAACTGTTCGTAAGAACATGTCAACAGTATTATGACAATAAAATAATCAGGCAATATATCCTGCAACGCAACAAATATTGCGTTGCCAGCACTGAAGCGAAAATTGCGCGTGGCATAACCTGGCAACGCAACAAAATGTTGCTCTGCGAGTTGCAGAAAAAATAGATCGGATTTTTACACTTCGCAACATTGCGTCTTCCCCGCTGCAACTTGCAATGTTTTTGATTCGCAATCGTTGCGTAATGCCGGAAAAGGCGGTTCAGAACTTTTCCAATACACTGAATTTCTCCTGTTGGTTTCTTAAAACAGGTTCAGAACTTTTCCAATACACTGAATTTCTATTTTTGGTTTCTTAAAACAGGGGAGTATTTCAACCTATCCTAGTTTCTTCTGGAACCCCTCAATCATGTCCACCCTTTGAAAAAGATCTCGAATTAACCCTGCTGCAAGCCGCGATATATTAAAACTCCTGTCAATTATCGAGTACTCATTTTTCCTACGAACTTTATGTGTTTTTATCCCGACCAGATCCGTTTCAGAGATACGATCGGCTACTGAAATGCAATTTTCAGGAAATACAAAGTGAAAAGGGTGCCGTTATTAATTTCACTTGTTTATCAAAATATAAAGTCATAACATAAAAACGGGAAGTACAGAGCCGCGCTGAAATTATTATGAAGAGACTGTAAAAGGAAAAAAATATATAAGAACTTAAAGGCAGAAATTAAAGCATAAATATGTTTAAAAAAGGAAACCAACGCGTAACGAAGCGAGTTTGTAAAAGAGCAGACATACGAACAAAACAAGTTGGATTAATGACTTGGGCAAAATTGTACATTTTCAAAAATACCCTTAGAAATAAATATGGCTACTTGGTTCTACATATTCAATGCATATTCAATGAGATCGGACGTGTTTTCAACGCTCCGCAAAAACCTAAAATCTGACTGATTTATTGCTCGTAGTACGTACAAAATAATGCCGATTCAAACTAGAAGCACAGTTCAGGGAAAGTCGGGAGAGGAAACAATCTTAAAGGATTCCTCCGATAAGGTCTGTGATGAAACATCTAATCTACATTCCGTTGGTGACGAAGCTCAACCGGTGATGGTGGATCTTGTATCGGAAGACTCAACAATAGACAACTCTCACTCGATTAGTAGCTGCTGCAAGGGTTGCCATGAGCTTAAATCAGAGATAAAAGGAATGAAAGAGGAAATCAAAAGGCTGGCAGCAGAGAAATCAGATTTAAACCTTCCCGCCGAAACGCGATCAACCATGGCGAGCGAATATATGCAAATCATAGAGAGTTTGCGAGAGAACAACGCTAGCCTATTTAGATCTGTTGAATCGCTCAGCAAACAACTTTTACGTCAAGGTGAGCAGGTAACGAATAAAGATGATATCCCTCCGTCAAACATCGAGGAATCGGCTCATCCGTGTAGTCCTGCCCCAGTCCAGGCGAGTCAGCCAGGGGATTCAGTGACTGGTGCTGAGCCAAGTTCAATGGACCAGAAAAAGCAACGCAAGAAGCATAAAAAGGCTAAACGACCTAACCAGCCGAATACACCTGATGGTCCCACTATTGAGTCTAATACGGCGTCTGGTCCCACTATTGAGTCTAATACGGCGTCTGCTACAGAGACCGAGGGACGACCGAAGAAAAAGATCGTCGTAATCGCGGGTGACTCTCTCCTAAAGAATGTAATTGGAGCAAAGATGAGTGCAAACGATACTTCAAATCACTTCGTAGTTAAACCTTTTCCTGGTGCAAATCTTACTGACATGGAAGATTATGTAAAACCCCTCACGAGGAAAACTCCTAGTAGGTTTATCTTGCACGTTGGGACGAACGACACCCGAAGCCTCTCGCCAAAGATTATCGCCGAATCTACAATCAACCTAGTCACCCAGATCCGCGAGGACTCGCCGGGGACACTGGTGGGGGTTTCGGGGATGATAACGAGAACGGACAACGCTGAGTCTACAGCCAAGGTCAGGCAAGCCAATAACATTCTTAAGGATTTGTGCGTTTTTAACAAGATTCCTTTTTTGAATAACAACAACATTGATCACTCTCACCTAAATATGAAAGGGCTTCATTTAAATAAGCGAGGTAGTCAAGTGTTTCAACAGAATTTAGCCGATTTTGCAAAGAATATGGATTGATATTCAACAGATCAGCCCAGCGTAATTCCTGATATGCGCGGCTTTAAAGTTGCTTCACTCAATGTGAGAAATCTTGTTAAGCATATCGATGAATTGCGAATCTTGTTGTCCGATAATCAGATCGATGTTTTAGCTTTGAATGAGACATGGCTTGATTCATCTATTAGCGATAAAGATATTTTTATTTCTGGTTATGATATCATCCGTAGAGACAGAGGTTTCTGTGGAGCTGATGGGAAAACGTACGGGGGCGTATGTTTTTACGTTCGATCCAATGTTATTTTTTCAACCCGTCTAGACCTGTCAATCGATCAACTAGAAAATTTATGTATCGAAATTCGGAAACCAAACTCCAAGCCATATCTCATTGTGTCGTGGTATAGGCCGCCGGACGAATCTGTTGATAAATTCGATCTACTAGAATTATTACTGAGTAAACTCGATGCCGAAAACATCGATTACCATTTGGCCGGCGATATTAATTGCAACGTAGGGGCCGATAATCCTGATCACAAAACCAGGCTTCTAGCAGGCATTTCTGACCTCTACGGTTTAGAGCAGTTGGTATGCGAGCCAACAAGAATTACCGAAACGTCTTCTACCACGATAGATCTCATTTTTACAAACGCTTCTGACAAAATTGTTTGCTCCGGTGTCTCTCATATCGGCATTAGCGATCATAGCTTAATCTATTTTATTCGTAAACTTTCAGCTGGCACCTCTTTTAGAGGTCATTCTACGATTACATATAGAAATTTCAAGCACTTTGACCCTAATTGTTTTCGAGCTGATATAGCTTCACAGAATTGGGAGTGTATGAATGCGCTCAATGATCCGAATCGAATGTGGCATGCTTGGAAGACCACTTTTACTAATGTTGTCGACAAGCACGCTCCTTTGCGCACGAGGCGAGCCAGGCACACAAATTCGCCTTGGATTACGCCAGAGCTAAAACAACGCATGCGCGATAGGGATATTCTTAAAATCAAAGCAATTCAATCTAAAAACCCTTCTGATTGGTCCACTTTCAAAAGAGCTCGCAATTCTGTGAACGAAGAAATAAGGCGTGCCAAGGAGACTCATTACAAGTCTGCTTTCCATGAACATGAGAAAAATATAAAAAAGACTTGGGGTATTATCAACGAGCTAACCTCAAGAAAACAATGTCCTACTAATATTCAGGAGATAACTTGTAATGGCTCTCCGATATATGATTCCAAAGAAATAAGTGAAAGTTTTAATGACCACTTTGCAAGTATAGGCCCAAAGCTAGCTGGGGAAATCGCTTGTTCTCAGGATATTTCTCACTTGGATTATCTTTCAACTCAAGAGTCACAAGAGAGTTATCCTAACTTTCAATTTAGCGAAACAAATCCAGCAACTGTAACTAATCTACTTTCAAAACTTTGCAAATCTAAAGCTACAGGTCTTGATAAAATCTCCGCCCGACTTCTTCGTTTGTGTCCCGATTTGATAGGAGAATCTCTTTGTGCTATTTTCAATTGCTCTATTGCAACGAGTATCTTTCCAGATGATTGGAAATGTGCAAAGGTCATCCCCCTTTTCAAAAAGGGAGAACGTAGAGATTTAAATAACTACCGCCCGATTTCGATCATTCCTGTTATCGCCAAAGTATTTGAGAGGATTATCTATGATCAAGTACACAATTTCTTGATAGATAATAACATTCTCTCTAGTAATCAATCAGGTTTTCGTAATCTTCATTCCACGGTCACTGCCCTGTTGGAAGCAACAAACAATTGGGCCTATAATATTGACCGTGGGAATATCAACGCAGTTGTTTTCCTAGATCTCAAAAAGGCATTTGATACTGTAGACCATGGGATTCTCCTATCAAAGCTTGATTCGTACGGATTTGGGAGAACTGCAAGTATCTGGTTTAAGTCGTATTTAAGAGAACGCAATCAAAAATGCTTTGTTAATGGGCATCTCTCTAGTAACCGTTCCCTTCTTTGTGGAATTCCGCAGGGGACAATCTTAGGCCCATTACTATTTCTTATTTTCATAAACGACTTGCCAAATTGCCTTGTAAACTCCCAACCCCGTATGTATGCTGACGATACCCATCTAACTTTTGCAAGCAATAATGTTGATGATCTTGATCTCTACCTCAACGAAGACCTTGCGAACGTTAATAGATGGCTTATCGCTAACAAGCTTACTTTAAACCAATCAAAAACCGAATATATGCTCATTGGGTCACGGCAACGCTTATCCACCCTTCAAAGGGCCCCAAATCTGTCAATAGATGAAATTCCAATCAAGCAGGTTTCTCAGACAAAATCACTTGGTGTACACATCGACCAGAATCTAACCTGGAATGTGCACATTAAGGAATTGACCAAGAAAATTGCTTCGGGGATCGGTGCTTTAAAGAGGGTGAGACCGTATGTGCCAGTTGCAACTTTACACTCAATTTATAACTCCCTAGTACAACCTCATTTCGATTATTGCAGCGTTGTCTGGGATAGTTGCAATATAACCCTTTCTACTAAACTACAAAAGTTGCAAAATCGAGCTGCAAGGGTTCTAACGTTTTCTAGCTATGACGCTAATGCCGATTGCTTGCTAGAGAGGTTAGGTTGGAAAAAACTCGAGTTGCAACGTAAATTCCACACTGCGGTCATGGTTTTTAAATCGCGAAATAGCCTTGCACCTGACTACATGCGCTCTATGTTCGTTGACCGCGACAGCGTAGCCTCTTACACTCTGAGAGACACTGAGGGCAAACTGGCTATCCCTAAGCCCCGCACCAATTATCTAAAAAATAGCTTTGGCTATAAGGGTGCGGTACTCTGGAATAGCCTTCCAGTCGATTTGCGAACAGCAAGTACTATTCAAAGTTTTCGAACGGGCTGTTCTGACTTCTTAGTTTGAACATTTTAATTTATCTAGTTGCACGGCTCTCGTGGAAATCAGGTGCTTTTATAAATAGATTACTATATAACAGATTATTATTATTATTATATTTATTATGTAAATATTCACAATTTAGTATTCAATATCATTAGCTTAGTTTTTAAAAATCCTGTCGAGACAACCGTGGTTAAAAAAAAAAAAAAAAAAAAAAACCTAAACATGGCAAGAAAGATCAAACAAAGGTAACATGGTGTTAACTTACAGTTTGTCTTTTTTTTATACAAATTTAAAAACACAGAATAAAAACCATATCCAAGAACAGACAAATTTGGTAAAATAAATGGGTGATACTGAAGAAATATATTTTGTTTAAAGGAAACCAATGCGTTAACGAAATGAGTTTTCAAAAGACGAGACATAAAAATAAGAGAAGTTGGATTAATGACTGCTTGATTCCACGAAAAATGTCAAAAATATCAATACCAAAAATATTTCTGTAAGTAAGAACAAATGTAGGATGAGGTTAAGCTACAGTTTGTCTTTTTTATATACAAATAAAAAAAAACACAGAATACAACCACATCCAAGAAGTAATAGGAGGGGTGACATAGACATATTTGGTAAAATATGAGCAATACTGAAGAAAATAATAAAACTGAAAAAATAAAATATGAAAAATAGGAGAAAAGATAAAAGAAACAAAACTCACTTGTGTTCTGAGGCTCTCCAACTTTGAGTTACAGCAACTAAGGATCTGAGAAAAGAAAAGATTCCATTTTAGTAGAGCGGCGATGAAGCTGAATGACGGAGCCCGAAGGAATGGCTTCACTTTCAAATTAATAGGGATATCAGTCCGTGGATAACACGGCTAAAGGAAATTAAAATAACCAATGAACATCAGATGTTGATTATTTTAGACTCAAACAAAGGGATCTCAGATAATAAGTCAGTGTGTATTAACTCGGAAGCACCAGCGATATAGAATCATGTATAAATGTGTAACAATGGTGTCAGCGTTAGTGATATAGATCCATTTATACTGTGCATAAATACTGACAGCATGTACTTTGTAATATTGCTTATCGGTTTTTATCGTAGCTAAAGAATACTTAGAACCGAGAACACGACAGTCGTTGAGTGAAAATGTAAATTTGAAAAGTAATTTCTTTGGGGGGAAACCTGTCGAACTTCAAGTGAATACGTTTGCAAAATTAAATCATTGGCGTCTTGATCTGAAATTCTTGTTTGAGGTGATCAATTTTGAATAAACTGGCTACTGAGAAATTAGTAGTAACCAGATGTTTAGTCTTGAAACAAAATATTTTTTTTTACTCTTCATGACACCACGAAAGTCGGCAGTCCCCTCCCCCTCTCAATCTTTTTCATGCACTGGTAGTACTGAGGCGCATGCGCGCTTGCCAAATACAATTTGTGGCAACCACCCTCGCCCTTGAAACGTGTAAGGTGCGTTTCAGTTTGAGTTTACCAGTTTTATTCAATTGAAGGTGATCTCGTAAAAGTGCCTGTGCGAAATTTCATGTGCTTCTTCAAGAAACGAATGGTTGATAAAACACGTTTTCTAATACTCGAGACGAATTCAAAATATCTCTGTCTGCAGGCAGACAGAGAAGGTGATCTCGTAAAAGTGCCTGTGCGAAATTTCATGTGCTTCTTCAAGAAACGAATGGTTGATAAAACACGTTTTCTAACACTGGAGACGAATTCAAAATATCTGCAGGCCTGGGATCCCTGAGCTTCTCAAAAATGAAGCGTGGGACTGGGACGAAGAACGAAAGGGGGGCCTAAGGGTATCGGTGTTCGCTCAACTTAACTCAGCACCAGGTTAGAATGCGCAATAAGACATTTAACTTATTTATTGCCTAGACGAGAACCAAATAGAGTAGCTTGGATTTGCGAGACTCGCCTTTTCCTTCTTTTAGACGTGAAGAAAGCTTTGCCCATTAAAGAGCCAGTGTCGGCCACTCCTTTGTTATTGTTTCTGTTCAATATTAGAAGACGAATTACGAGTAGAAACCTCTAAATCAACATCTAAAAACAAAGTTTAAGATTTGATTTACCAAATTCAATCGAGAAAATTGCTCTATATTCTCTAAATCAGCCGATGGAAATGGACGCTTTTTCCGACTTGGTATGTTGCTATGCTCTCAAAATGGCGGCTGACACAGGCTCTTTAAAGTAAATCTTCTACTGGTGAGAACCTTTGTAATTCACATGGGTAACAATCATACAAATGAGACCTACCTCTCGACACAGGTCACCGCAATGGCTTGCACTGCCACGGAACAAAGCAACTGGAAACTGGAAAGGGAAAAAATGCCATGTTACTCACTTAGAACCTGTAGGTCACCTCTACCATGGCTTAATTTCCTTGTCGTCTTTAAAAGCTGTCGAGGGGGTAGCACAGGGCGAAGTTCGGGCGTAGTACACTGGCGGAAGTGAAGTGGGGACCGGAAATGACGTACCATGAAGTGTACATTGTAAAACTGTGAAGACTGGATCTGGAAATCTTATCATTCAGCTGGCGTTATACTATTATTAATTTGCGATGTACCTCAGAGAGGAACATTTCTGACATCAAGGAATTTGAAAGCATCTATTGAAACAGTGCTACTCCAAGATAATCTACCCTAATATTCAGGTAAACGTGTGAAAGGAAGACTAGTTGTAAAACTGGACGGCAGGATTCGCAATCTTTCTGTAGCTAAACGTTTCCCTTAAAGTGACGAATTCGTTCTAGATTACCTTATTTATAAAAGATCGCAGACTTGCAAAGACGTGCTTCATCATTAACTCTGACTGGGGGATTTGTAGAAACGAGATAAGTGTGCCAAAGAGCTATGAAATGCAAGTAAAATTATTATTAGTAACGACACAAATTTCTCGCTATATCTATATTCACAGGATCATAAGCTGATTGGCGGAGTCCTCTTTTTACCTTCTTCATCAGTAGATTATCACCCTCTTCTTGCTCTAAGTGAAACTGAATAAAAGGAAAAAATAGTTGTTATTAATATTATAACATTGTAATATAATTCAGACAAGCAAGCAAACGCTTAAATTTACGGCATTCCACAATGTTGACTTTGGGTGCTGCGATTAATGTTCTTGTTCCTTAACCGCTGTGACATTACAAATATCTCCAAAGTGTGATTTTCGCAAGCAATTGAATACATTAATTGATGGCATTCCACAGGGGTATACTTTAGGCCCCCACAACTGTTGCTCTTTTTCCTTGACTGTTGGGACATTACAACAAATTTCGCCAAGCAGCAATATTCGCAAGGAAGTTAATACATTAATTGATGGCATTCCGCAAGGGTCTAATCTAGGCCCTGTGTCAGTGGTCCTTTATAATTATCCAGCTCATTTCTTCACCTTAAAATGATTACAGAACAGCTCTACCATGTCTAACACTATGAGCCCGACTTCATTAGAAAGGTTCCCCTCCATTAGTACCCTTGTGTGGATGTCCATGGTGTTTCCTGTCAAATAAACACAAAGCGTGCAATAACAATGAAGGTATTGTATTCCAGTAATGACAAGGCAAGGTGAAAAGGGTTATAAGAAACAATCTGTCACAAAAGAGGGTATAAATGCCAATAACTGAATCTAGGAATATTTATGGCAAAGCGGTAGGGCTATGGTTTCGCATTTCGAAATGTTAATCAAAGACCTCTGCAAGCCGACGAACTAATAGGCTTACAGCTTATGTAATATATATATTACATAAGTCAGAAGAAAAATCCTTTTACGTGTAATTAATTTGGAGTTGTATCTGCTGTAAGCAAGGTGTTTTCGGGAAGATGGCGACATCGTTCTTGCCAAGCCTGTCTACAGCTGAATGAGGCTTAGCCAACTTCAATGCGTCGGGGAAATCATGAGGACAACATCTTGTCCAAGTTCATTTGCATTAGAAACGGTTCACGATTGTATACGTTAAGAATTAGATTACAATACCTCCTTGGCTTGCTGTCCTCGTGTGCCGGGATTGGACTGTGTATCCTTGGTAACGCTGCTCCAAATACTGCCTTGTAGCCTCATTAGAGCTGTAGGGAGCAAATAAACCCGTCAAATCGGACACACTGCCCAGATAATACTTGAAATGGTCCGTATATATTCAGTGAATCATTATGTAGAAATCTGTATCTCAATGAAAAGAAGCGTCACCATTTTCCTTTCTTCAAGGGCTGTCCCTCACTGACAATTTGCTGTAGGTTGTAGAAGCGAAAATAGAGTCATTTGACAGAAGAACAAACGACCAATGCTTTGATTAATTGATTAGAATGCATACTTCAGGTTTAAAATCAGTAAGATTCACATTCAGAAGACATTTTGATGTTATTAATCACTCTTCTAGATTTACTGCTCCGCCCAAAAGAACACGAAGTATGTTGAGAGTTACCTCAAAATAGTGAGTATTAGAGAACACAAGGTCTGGAATTGTTGCAGATTCAACTGATGGGAACACCAACATGGTGTAAAGATTTAGCACTGATGCAAGTGTTGCGAGGCGTACTAGTAAATGAAAGCTGAAACTGTGAGAGTTTCGATAAGAATGCGACGATACGGGTGCCTGAAGTGAGTGATCTTACTTTAGGAAAGTGTTCAACTTCAGGGGCCCACAAAATCGGCACTCTTTATCGAAACGTTCTCAAAATTTTCAACTTTTACTTCCATGGCATTCTTGTAAACTCCCGATTACTCAGTAAACTAGGTTAAATGTTGGAGTGGTACTGTGGTTCTCCAGTGAAGGAGTTTTTCATTGCACACTGTCAGTAGAGGTTTATACACGGGAGATTCTAGGTTAAGAGGTTATAAGGTGTCTCGTACTTTGCGCTGTTAGTGGGGTGCCACACGGACTTAAGATACTCTAGGTCCCTGTGTATGGATAGACAAATACATTAGTTTTAATCGACAATGCATTTAAACATTTACAGTGTTAGTAATGCAACATGTTTTATCACATCAGCCTCCATAGCCTGTTGATCATAGTCGTAAACAAATAATCACTGCCAAAACTACACGAAATACGATAGATCCTTAGAAGTAAAACTAATAGGATTTGATAATCGAAGGAATATTTTCGCTTTTTAGAAGTTAAGTTCACTACAATCAGCGAAAAGTAAAAAGAAAGTAGTAGGATTAAAATTCGAAGGAAATTCATGCAACCTTACATTTTTGGAGTAAAAAGAATGAAAAGATTGTCAAACGTAAAGAAGTATTTCTTTTTTCATCACTCTATAAGGAGCCAAGAAATGCAGTGCTCAATAGTTACCTTCAAGTTTACTCCATTTTACATTATTACTGTATTTAACATCTTTAACATTTCACTTTTATAATTTCCTTTAAAGTTATTTAAGGACCGCTCGGGTTGCTTTATGCATTAACCACAGCCATTACGTGAAAGACAAATTTATGTACGAGAACTTCGAAAATGTGTAAGAAACAGGGGAATGACAAAGAAAACTAACACCTTGTTATTGTATTATCTCTTTGTTCGCTTTTTCAGAGGAATCCTTTTGTTTGTGCAGGGTCACGGGTACATAAGTACCAAAATTTAGCAGGGGCAGATCCAGGAATTTCAGAGGGGGGTATAGTGAAATCATGGGAAGAAAATTTCCTCCAGCAAATACAGTAAATGCATGGGAAAATCTCCCGAGAAAGGGGGGACGCAGCCCCCTCGGCCCCCCTAAATCTGCCCCAGTTCAGTGTACACTCAAAACATACACATGGGATGATCATGCTACAAAAGATTGTGCAAGTGTGAATATCTCGTGATAGACCCTCTCAACATCCAGCCCACGCTATTGTGTTGACCCTTTGAAGTTTACCGGGCTTCCCAACCATTCCACTCTATTAACTATGCTATGGTTTATTCTTGTTGATGACATTCACTGATTCCTTTTCTACTGATACCTCTCCCTACTCGTACTTACCTGTTTGCCGCAATGTTCTGCCGACCTTGGTATTTGAAGTGCTTTAGCGAAAGTCTGAGAAAATAATTACACAAAATGCAAATCAAATGCGTTCGTATTCAATGGCTTCCCGATCGAGAGCGAAAAAAAAAATGTGCGTTTTCTAGTGAATCTTGAAAAGAAATTATTTTTGTCAGTCGTATAACAGATAACTCATTTATAAGATTTTTTCTTGTAATACGGGAGGGCATTTTACTCATTGCTCGCATTTTTCCTCACCCCTGAGGGGCAAGGTGAAATACTTCCGAAATATGCGCCCGTTTTACATAAAAAAACACCTAATAAGATATATATACATCGGTGTTATAGTCCAATATCTGGGACGTCTCCGAAATAGAGTGCTTTTAGTGGAGCCGTGTGTCTAATATATTCTTCAAGTAAGGGGGCGTTTTTAAACATTTGATGGGAATATTTGAGTAGGGGCGTTTATCATAACATTCTCGCGGCATTACTATTGGAAATTTTTCACTTTCGAGTGCTAATACAATATCGATAAGAACACAGAAAGCAAAGGAGCTAATGCAAGGCGAGTTTTGGAACCTCGAAAGCCAGGCGTAATATCGGGGAATGTCGGTTACGTAATCGTCATACTTACTCCAGTAAGTCAAACATGTCCACGATAGCGGCGAACTTGGAGTAGTACTTGTCTTGATGTAGCATGTAGATAACCGTAGGGTGCCAGTGCGCACGCTTGATTGCTGAGGTCATTATTTGCCTCCACCAATCAAGGACGACCCCTGAATCGACAAAATATACAATCACAATCCAAGGTCCTTAGAGACGTTGGTAAACAAGCGCACCACGTTGTGAAAGGAAGGAAACTTTTATTCAAAGCCCTGAAGTACAGACCGAAATGAAACAATAAGAGTGCGCGAGGGTTCCAGGGCTCCTCAAATGGCTCCGCAAAAAAACGACTACTTCGGACCATAATATACTACTTTGACTCCATTTTCCATTGATCTCTATAATATCTACTGTAAATATTGGATTTCTGAACATGGAAAATAAATGCCAATTTTACAACATTCAAAAGTTGTAATCCCGCTATAATGCTGTTGTGCAAATGGAAAGCTAACCACCAAAACTCCCTCGTACCTAGCCTGCTAGCCGGCTCTGCAGTGTTTTTCTTTCGGATACTTGATTTTTCTGGCGCGCGGGATTCTTGTGTCGCGACACAGGAATCCCGCGCACCAAAATATCTAATATCCGAAAAACCCACTGGAGAGCCGGTTACCAGGCTACCTCGTACCCAGGCACGTTCTGAAGGTGTTCCGGTCAGCAGTCTGAGATACAATGCCATACCTTGTTCTAGATTCTTCAAAATATACAGGAAACACAACAACAGCTCCTTAGTTTCGTCTTCATCAAAAGGAACTTGTAACGCGATCTGGGAAGCCTCCTTAAGAATACTCGCGGAGATCTGCGTTAATGAGTCGCTGGGGCTTTGTTTGATGAGCCCTGCTTGTGAATACGAAGAGCTGCGATTGGATTCCGAGGTCTGTTCGTTTGTAGCCGTAACTGAGGATGATCCTTGAGAGGTTTGGGAGATGGAGTGAGTGAGCTCGTACTTGCTGCCTTGGAACCGTGGAACGTGGTCCAGAAGGATCGTCAGGAATGGCAGGTAGAGGGCGGCTATACGGGACTGACGCGTCTGGAGAAACGTTAAAAAACATAGGTGTTCGAATTAAAGAGCCCGTGTCAGCGACTCCTTTGTTATTGTATTCGTTCGATATTAGAAGACGAACTTCGTGTAGAAATCTCTTAATAAACAAAGTTCCAGGGTTGATTAACCAAATTCAATAGAGAACATTGCTCTCTATTCTCTAAATTAGCGGATGGAAATGGATACTTTCTCCGACTTGGTAGGTTGCTATGCTGTCAAAATGGCGGCTGTGGCACACCAACTAGCCCCAAAACCGCCTGTAAAACGACCATGTGTTCGCCCCGTAACTACTATTATAAAGTCAGGTGCGTTCTGAATGTATCAATGCATCAATATTCCTCTTCATGTAAATTAACTTCTTAAATCTGACTAACGCCCGGTTGACGTTCAACTGCATTGATTTACGGTCTTTGTAGCCTTATTATTATATGACCCATGAACACCATTTAATTTTTGCGTTTTTGTTCCTTTCACCTCCCTGTACTATGCTCGCCTGTCTAAGTGTATATGCAACTATTTCGATTAACGTTGCTCGTAAAACCATGTATCATAAACAATGCTTCATAAAGTCGCAATGATAATTCTTGAGTAAAACGAAGCAGTTCATGTCACATTTGTCTCAAAGTAGTACATAGTGCCATTAGGTAGCTTTAGTTTAGTTTGGTTTGCCAAACTCGAGGAAAATACGAGAAATAGCGTCTTCATTATGACGCATGGATCATGGTTTTACGTTTCACGGAGCAACGTTAATTGAAATAGGTGTATATTGTTCTCCATGCCAACTAACCTCATCATTGTATCTGTCGTCCAGCTCGTGTTTGACCAGTAAGTTACGGAGAACCCTGATGGCGAGTTTGCGAATATGGCGACCTTGCGTGAGTGCCGATGTCACCTGTAGACAGGCGAAACGATACGAAGATCATCTTCACGATTATTTTATTTTAAAAACAGGGAACTAAAGGTTGCCACACACACACTAGCCGAAATTTTGTTCGTGCGACAAAAAATCCAGACTGATCCGCTAGTGTGATGAGTCTCGACAAGCTTCAAGCTCCACTGCCGATATCAGGATTCGTACGCTTTCTGAATGACAAAATTCCAGGCTTTACTTATTTTATTAGGAGTTTTCCAGGAGTTTTTATTGGGTAGAAAATACGTATCAGCCGATGTTCTTCGCAGCTCACGATAACAGAAAATAACCCCCAAAATGTCCTCAATAAAACTTCAGCTGCAAAATATCAATTCGAATATTTATAGACTAGGATATCCGTAAGACCCACCTCTCGCAGCATTAGGCCTACAAGGAAGAACCTCCTGCAGAAGTCGTCAGACAGTTCACTTTCGTGAAGACCACCGAGACCTGTGAAAAATCGAGTCAGAGTTATGGTAACGGAAAGGTGAACTGATCGAACAAAATGCCCAGTATTCTGAATAATAATAATCAGCTGAACAGGGCCGAACTGCATGCCTAGAGGTTATAATCTTTACGATCCAACAAGCAGGCGGGAGCTCGGCAAAGTCACGGGGCAATGTACGCTCCACTAAAGGAAAAACCTAACTATAATAGAGCGGATTTCACATGATTGTCAAGACTTGTTATGTAATTGCAATTGCTTTGCGTTCTCATTGGCTACTTGTTTTTCTCAGCCAATCAAATGCTGCAGTAAATACAATTGTGTAATTACTTAGTAATTGGTTCGGCTTGCAATTGGCTAAGAAAAAAGCCATTTAGGTGCAAGTCGTGATTTCTCTCGATTCTGATTGGCTAGTGATTGCTCAATTGCGATTGTTTTCACTCTATACTAACCTCTGACGTCTAAAGGCAGATTGAGAGGGATGAAGTGCTCGTGGTTACACACTACTTGGAGAAACTCAAATTTGAATTCGCGCATCTGAGGAGGAGAGATAAAGGGGTGTCAATAACTTCTGAAGCAGGTGGATGCAGATTGCCAAGTAAAGGGCCAACCCCAGACATTCTTAGGATTATGCAAAATGTGCCAAGATTTCTCAAATTATGTGGAGAACCTTCCAAAGAAGCCAACCACCTTCATCAAAGTGGCGCTGGTAAACGGGGACCAGCTTCTACTAAAGCCTTGGAAACAGATAAGAAGAAAGGAATCTTGATTCTTGTTACTTTCGCCGTCGTCTAAATAGCATAGTTTTTATCTCAGACGTAGTCAGAGACTTAGGAAATAGTCGATCATTTAGGTCGTTTCGGAGAAACTTCAACCCAGGCTTATCTGGGCGAAACTATTGAGTTACCATGGCAATTATCCACGGGTTAGCACCCAATCTCTTTCAGACAACCGGAGCAGAGCGTGGTTACCTGAGTATCCGAATCCTTGAACTGCTCGGAGTAGTAGCTGATCATCTGGAAGACGAAACCTCGGTCCATATAGGTAAAGCAATCCTACAAATAACAGAACAATTGGAAATTTACGGTAAAAATAGCAAAAGCTATGGCTAGGTAAAAATACCGGTTAAGGCGTACACAGGTAGGGCGAGGAGGTCGTGTGATACATTATGTCTTATGTGCGCCTTTGGGGATCTTCTTTAAAACTCGGCAAATGAAAGAATGGAAAAATACAGCTCATATAACTCACCTTTGTAAAGCAGGCAAGGTTGAAGTTCGCATCCTGTGAAGATATGTGAAATTAATACATAAACACGACCCATAGAGCGGATTTCACATGACCGTCGTGACTTGTTATGCAATTGCGATTGCTTTGCGTTCTCATTGGCTACACGTTTTTCTCAGCCAATCAAATTCTGTAGTAAATACAATTGTGTAATTACTCAGTAATTGGTTCGGCTTGCAATTGGCTAAGAAAAAAGCCATTTAGGAGCAAGTCGTGATTTCTCTCCATTCTGATTGGCTAGTGATTGCTCAATTGCAATTGTTTTCACGACAGTCATGTGAAAACCGCTCTATCAACTTTGTTAATCAGTCGCCAAGTGACAACTTTCATAAAGTTGGTCGCCATAAAGTTGGTCGCCATAAAGTTGGTCGCCATAAAGTTGGTCGCCATAAAGTTGGTCGCCAAGTCACAAGCAAGCATAGTTCAAGAAAGGTACCAGTATGCACTGAAAACCCAACCCAACTGGCATGAACTCGTGCTGAAACATTGTCGCTACTTTGGCGACTAAATTTAATAGTGTAGTCAACACGGCGTGAAGAATCGCGATCTGTAGCATTTTTGTGCCTGTAATGAATTCAAAGGTTGAGGTACCCTTAAGAAGCGAACAGGGCCGAAATGCTGTAGCAAACCAAGCAGCTTGTTGAAAACTTACCAAACCCTACTTCTTGGCTCACCTTGGCAATCTGAGGCAGGTCTTTTAGTCTCTTGATGATCTCAGGTACGAAAGCCTGCATGAAATGTTCTAGCGCACGGTGGAACGTCTCCGGGAACCAGTGATCACGATTCATTCGCTGGAACATAAAAATAGAAAAGGGGTTCATCAGCGTCAACAATACCCTATAGCAGGCGGTGTTATATCATGGAAAACCCGGGGTCCGTGATCTTGGATTTGAAATGTGCGGTCTTGGGGCAAGCGCAAAATTCACTCGATTTTTCTCCTCGCCCCCAGAAAACGCGTGACACAAAATCCAAAATCACGGCGGCGATTCCGAAGTCCCGGGTTTCTCTCCCAAAACACCAACTGCAAGCAGGCTTCTTCAACAACACATGTTTGACTAATTAGAGGAAGGATATAGCCATTTGCTCTGAAATAGTGGAGCTTAATGTGCCTGTGTATTGTTGTAGAAGTCAAACAAGCAATGCCCGGCGATGATCCTTTCTTGGAAGCCACATACCATCGAAAAAGAGAATTGCCTCTAAATCTGCTATACCAGTAAACGCAGTTTAGTTGAAATGACAGTTGTAGACCCAACCTTTGAGACACTTCAACGGCTTGTTCTCATCCTCTTGCTCCTCCTCCCCTAAATCCCCGCTACCATCACCCACGGCCTGGTGTTGCTAACTGGCTTCGGTTTGCAGTTGAATTTTTCGGTCACCGAAACTTGAAACGAAAATGTCCAACGTAGTGGACAGGGGGAATTATCAGAATTTATTCAGAACTGGATGGTCTTTGTAACGTTGAACTCTCCAATTTAGTTGTCTTTACCTTTGTTTTGTCTGTCTGGACGAGAGTCTGTGCCATACTTTTGGCGATGAGCTCAAAGAAGAACCATGAATGCTACAAGAAAAGAATTTGTGAGATCAATAGCAAATACTATTTTACCACTAGGTTTCTCGGAGCTCCCATTTACCATTGCCTACCACCAGAAACATATAAGTGAGTTGAAACGTGTAACAAACATTCATTACTTTAGTGCCAAGCTGCTGAATATGCGCAGAATAAACAATTGAACATATTTTGAAAATAATGTTGTTGCAAGACTTCAAGATGTTGAATGTTAGGATATTATCACTTACCACTGTTGCTCTACTTTATATGAGCGAAAATTAAAATATTTTGAGGAGAAAACCTACTTGGGCTAGCAGTCGAGAGTTCATTATTGACCAAATATGGTCATAAATTAATCTCGAATAATCCACTGCTTGGTTCGCCGTTACATGTTTCAACTAAGTTATATGTTTCTGCTACCACAGAAGAATAAAAAAAAGATAATGCTTTCCCTCCTCTACCACCCTCGCCGGGGGGGGGGGGGGGGGGGGGGGGGGGGGGGGGGGGGGGTTGATGACGAAGTGACAACATCGCAGCAATACTTTTTGTGAGCTGCTCATTATATACAATGTTTCTTATCCACCAACTATGGACAACCTTCTTTTGTCGTAACAAGACCTTGTGATCGATGGGCGTGACGAATAGTTTTGTAGCCCATAAAACTCTATGCTATTACTGAGGTAACTCAATCCGTTTGAATTTCGATCCCTCCTTTGGTCTAAAACTAATTTATGTGATACGAAGTCATAGAGACAACAAACTAATGGTGTTATTTTGAAAATTTCTTACCGTATTATACCGTATATAACAACCAATCATAACATTGTCACACCCATCGGACACAGGATTTTTAAACCCAGAAACGCCCCAAATTGTCTAAAACATATGCTGTGACTACGTAGGTCAGGAATATATATCACTTTCTTTTGAAGAAATGTTTTGAATCAAATATCTTTGCGCTGCGACCCTGTTACTCGCCAGCTCACCTTCATAAGGTTATTAACTACAGCAGGGTCTGCCCCTGGCTTCAGGTTCACCATCAGGTTCTTGATGAGTTCCTCATGAACCGTCTTGTTGGAGCTCGGTACTATCTCCGTCACAAACACGTACTGAGAACAGAATCAGAAACACGATCAATAAGGGAGGTTACAAATTGATAGAACGGGTAGCGGGGCCGTATTTGTAGGGGACCTTAGCACATCATGCCATTCTGGGGGAAGGGGGGTCAAGCATGAGGAATATAGTGGGTCACGTCATTTGTTTAACGTTTGTTGAGCAGACTTACCTTGACATATGACTTAAGAGCCTCAAGTCGCTTGGCATCATGGACTTGTGTTGCGATCCTAATAAGCACTCTACAGACATAGTTAAAGTAACACGCAATTAGAGCAGATTCCGAATGACTGAAAAAAAAAAAAAAAAACACTAGCCAATCAGGAGTGGAACCATTCAACAACAACCAATCAAGAGGCAAAGTCAGTCAAAGTGAGCATTGCCGCGTTTTGGTTTATTTTGCCTTTTAATTGGCTGAAAGTCTTTGCTCTCGACCAATAGAAACGCTGACTAAACACAAGTCTGGCTTACATTCGGCGGTCATCTGAAACCCGCTCTAAAAAATATAAGACAAAATAAATATAATGCCCTTACATAAGCGACTTTTTGGAGTCAATCTGGCTTCATTGTCAAGGCAATCTAAGCATAATAAAATTGCGAACTAATTGTTTTTGACACTATAGCGTCGCCAAGCCCCCAAATTTAATCGCCATTGGCGACAATATGTTCGCAATATCGCGCCCTGGGCGAATTTCAGAAGCAGATGCTTTTTGAGAGAAGAAACACAAACCACGCTAGAGCGACCACTAGACATTGATTTTATGCAAGGAGAACAATCCTTACGCGACTGCTTTAAAGGGAGGCTGTCACGCTCGGTAAAGCAAAATATTGAAAAATATGACCCGTCGTCTTCTCACACAACCCCTAAATCGATAGGAAGGAAAAAAAACAAATCCATCCTAATCTTCAAAATATTAAATAACCTTGCCCCATCTTACTTGAGAGATCTCTTCATTAACCAAACCACACCGTATACACTAAGAGACCATAAAACCAAATTAAATCTGCCCAAGCCTCGAACAAACTACCTTCAAAGGGCGATCAGCTACGACGGGGCTTGGCTCTGGAATTCTCTGCCCTGCGATATTCGTACCGCATCTTCTCTTGGGCAGTTCAAACGAAAAAATTATGGAATATCTATGACATACTATTCGACTCCCACACGGCAATCTTGTAAATCAGTATTAATATGTATTTGTTTTATCCACTACTGCATGTTTGTATACTACTGAAGATTTTTAGCGTGTATAAATAAAACGTGTATGTATGTATGTAAATCCATGTATACACTTCATGTGACTTTTAGAAAGCAATAGAAGCAAAATAATTGAAGTTTGTATTCGTTTGTAACATTTTTGTAGCATATTTTCAATTTTTGACAACTGCTTCGTAATGTACGGGCCGTAACGATTGAAAAACATCAAGTATTAATCCGATTCCATCCGCTTAATAACAGAAGCAGATACGCCAAATTTGTATTCGTTTGACAGCTAAAAGGTTCATCTACAAACCTAGATAGTTATTTGGCTATTCTCAATGAACGAAACTGTTTTTTTGCCTCTTCAAAGTAAGGCTAAATGTCGTCATGCCGTGACAGCCTCCCTTTACGACTAGAGGGAGAACATGATGATTATTAACTAACATGTGTATACCTGACGACATTGAGTGCTACATCTTCACTATGCGTGACCAGAAGCACGTGAAACAGCTGGTTAAAGATGACAGGAAGGAATCTGATGACCGTATTCACATCCACTGCGTTCAACAGCTGAAAAGACAATCATCAGTTCATAAGTCAAGGGGACGTTTATAAGGTTTATAGATATTCTTCCGTTTTGAAGTTGGAGCTTAAATTGTTTTCATTTGGCATAGAAAACACAGAAACAGGTTCCTTCTATTACGAACGAAAGCTGAAGCAAAATAAAGTGAAGAAAGTGAAAACAACCTGGGAGACAAGAGCGTCGGCTTCGCAATCTTGAGATGCCGAGGTTCGACTCTCTCTTGGTGCAAACACTTTGTCTCACTTACTACAGTCATACGAAATCCGCTCTAGCCCACTGGTTTGTCTCCCTACCAGTTAAGCCTGCTTGCAGGCGGTACTTTTTTATCGCGGAAAACCCGGTCCGTTCGCGCCCCCGGGACCGCGCGCCTCAAAATTCCAAGATGGCGCCCGATCATCGAACGGACCGGGTTTTCCGCGATAAAAAACACTCAGTACCGCCTGCAAGCAGGCTAAACCAAGTTTGTTATGGTCTGTTCTTTGCTTATCGTTCGTTTATGGTGCCCCAAATTAGCTAAATACATCGACGCAAGTCATTATTTGTTTTTATTTTTGCACGTACCTTGAGCATCTTACTCTTTTCGATTTCGCTGGAAGGAGATCCATCGAACTTCTGGCAGTGGGAAAAGAAGTTGTCCACATATGCATCCTGCAACGAAAATAAGGACGTTTTGCTGCAAGTCAGAAACAAATGAGCAAACTTTGTATGCTGATCACAGTGTCAAAACATGGTCATAATCGGAAAACCTATCCTGAATTTCAGCCGTCCATTCTCTCTCGATCGCACCTCACTTTGTGAGAGGAGTCGTCTGAATTCACCACGGGATTTTCTTATCCATTATGTAATCACAGTCAAGTAAAAAAAAAACAAGTATTTTTACAGCGTTTCCAAGACAACGCACGCCTTCTTCAACAGTCGTGGCGCCTGGTTGTCTGGCTTGGAAGTTTTCGCACGCTTTTTTGCTTGGGTGGCGTGCGTTGTCATGGAATCGTTCACCTGCACGGGTGTTACCACGGAACCCCACGGAACCCCCCAAGCAGCGCCACAGTCCGCCATTGTATTTTTTACGCAATGCAGGATTTGCAAAGACAATTCGGCTCACGTGCTTCAACAAAAGGAACCGCTCATCAAAGCGATTGAAGGCTTCGGGGCTTATATATTTTAGATATTTTTTCCACTACGTAATTTTTCCTTTTTTAAGCTAAATATGGAATAAACAGACAATTCGAAGTATGCAATTAAAGAAAACACCGGAGAAAAATATAAATATTGGAATTTTCAGGGGGTTTCGTGGAGTTCCCGTTCCGTGATGTTGCGTTTTGTTGCTGCGCTACAAAATAGGGAACACACGTGCACATGCACGCGCGTCAACACTCTTTTAAGAGATGGTCATTTTCTGTACTTGAATAATCCAGAAGTTGGTCGCGAAATACATGTTTCAACTCACTTATTCCTTTCTGGTCCATAGAATATGAACAGACAAGGCATACTGACCTGGGTGTAGACGGTAGAAACAAGCCTGCAGTTCACGCGGAATAGGGGCTTCTCTTTGTCTACCCATCTTACATCAGGACCCATGGACTGGAATATCAAATTGACATGTTAATTAAGCAATAAAAGTACTTTCCGCGTGCTCTCTGCTTTCTTACAAACACGAGGGGGATATTGGGAGAACTGATCAAAACTTGAAAGACACGAGCCGAAGGCGAGTGTCTTTCAAGTTTTATCAGTTCGACCAACATTCCCCGAGTGTTTGTAAGAAACCAGAGAGCACGCAGAAAGTATTTTTATTGCTTTTAGAAAATAACATACACACGCGCGACAGCGTTGCGTGACAATCGTGTTTCTCAGGTCTCTTACAAACACGCTTTTTAACCAATCAGAATGCGCACATTCACAATACAACATGGGTGTTATTTTCTAATGTAGTTTGAAATACCAACGAGTCCTTCACTAAATTGGCAATCCGATTTTCTTTCACGATTTTAGGATGTCCATCAAGTCAAGGGATTATATTTTAGCAGATTCTCGAATCGATGTACTTATTTTTTAACACTCTTGGCTCTACCCTGGGAGCAAAAGTTTCGTTCCGTCAGTCTTTAAATATTACGCAAAGTCCTTTGCATCTGGTATGTAGCGTGGGCGCTAAACACCGACAATACCAGACATGCGAACGACTTTGCTAGATGATAAATGACTGACAGTAAGAACGCTTTGCTCGCTGGGTACTAGTGATCCGGTCAAATTCGAGCATCTGCAGGTCTTCCAACAACAAAAGACGCGTGAGAAAGGATTCTTGGTTACTAAACTAGGCTTCTATTGACAGCTCTGGCTTAAATCATCCAGTCACCAGAGTCACTCAAAGTTCCGTTGTTCAGTAACAGTGAGAACGCCCAAAGATGACACTAGACTAGAGTGATTGCCCATTGAGAATGTGGATGTGTAGCCTGTCCAATATTTACCTTTCCAAGTCCAAGAAATGAGCCGACAAATACTCATCAGGCGCAAACTGGGACACCAGTAATGAGTTATCATCCTGTCGTATTCTAATGAGAGGGACAAACACTTAAACACTGTGATAGAGAAATATCAGCAATATCTGACAGTTTATACATACCTCCCTCCTTGTAGGATAGACATCCAAGCGTAGCCAACTGCAATGTACACAATGGAATTCATTTAAGTGAGCCGTAGTACTCTAAAACGGAAACTTTGTCTGTGCGTAATAAATCTGGTTACTGGAGACCCTTACAAATAACTCGTTTCTTCGCAAAGTGAGGTACGATACAGCAAATCGGCTAACGGTGTTTACATCTTGTTGCCACCCAATTCAGTTCATGTGATGATTCCTTTGGGTGGTTGCAATTGTCAAATTTTTGTCACTCGACCGAGTGCACGAGTGTATGTGCAGAACTAACAAAAGTATCCACGCAAAGGAATCATCACATGATCTGAATTGGGTGGCAACAAGATTAAACGCCGTTAGCCGATTTTGTCTATCGCGAGTGTATGGACGACTCAGAGTCGGGGCAGAGGACTTTAACGGGCTCGCATTTGACGACGCAAATTTCAGGAGCGTAGCTTAGAATCAGCGGGGTATATCTGCCGGTTCATTGCACCCCTACTCTTAAAAAAGGGTACAATGTGTTGCTGCGTCCACCTAGAACAGGGCTTTTCGCGCTTACCTGGTGACTCTACAGGGCTCGGTTTTCCCCGTACGGACCCAGTGCCCGCCGCACCCTTGCTTTGTTCGCACGCCACGTGCTGGAACGTGAAGAAGATGTGGTGCTTTTCCGTGATCTGTGTCGGTAGCTTGATCTTCACCTGGCAATGACAATTATAAACGACCCGTTTACAATTTTCTCTTAAAAGAAGGATTGCTAAGGCATAAGCCTTAAAAAAGCGGCACAGACTAGGGGACTACACACAGGAATTAGTCGCAGGAATAAAACCCTTAGTGCGAACTAGTGAGGGGTGAAGTCCCTGTAAAACGTCGCATGTACAGTACCAACTAACAAAACCACTGCTGAGAGGGGCAATTTCTCCCACGACTAGTCAAACAAATCAAACCAGTCGTAATTTGTGGGACTTGTCCTAGGGACTAGAATTCGGTTCCCTCGATTAGTGGTTCAATGTAAAAACGTAGTTACACACGAGGGCATTTTAACCCGAAGCAATAGTTGCGGTTACACTAGCGCCTTTTCCCGTGTGGAAAGGGCATTTCGACCGCGTTGAGAAAATTATTTAGTGTAACCGCTGTTCCCAGACCGAAATCTCCTAGTTGAGGTTTCCAAGGATACGTCAAAAAAAAAAAAAAGAATTTCACGCGACAGTTCCAGACCTAAAGAGCTCAGGAAATACAGCCCCGAGACGCCTAGGCAAATCACGTTGCAAGAAAAGAAAAGATCACCGAGGGCATGTCTGTACAGTGTGACCGCTGCACCATAGACAATTTCAAACCCGAGACGAACCCAGCCCCACACCCGTAGCCTTGGGTAGACCCAAAACCCAAGGTGTGTGTAACCGCGACTAATACCAAGGGCTGGAAATTTCGACCTGGCGACCAAAAGTTATGTTCAGGTCGTTGTACTTGGTCGGTTAATTTCTAGCCTTGAGTACAGTACACACAATTGCACCAACTGATTTGTGGGACATTTTGCCTATGCGACAGGTCACACAATCAAGCCAATCGTAATTCGTGAGGACTAAAATTCAGTTCTCGCGATTGGAGATTCAGTGTAAAAACGGAGTTACACTCTTAGGGAACTTTTCCCCGAATCAATGCCATGGGACTAGTGCCTGTGGCGTCTCCCCTAGTGTGTACCGACCGTTAGGAATACTCGCAAGTGCTTCGCGAGACTGTGGTGACTTGGGACGATAAAAACCTAATACGCCTACAAGATCTACCTCTACGCACTACCCACAACATTTTGTCGAAACAATCCAATAAACGAAAACGAAAGGTCTCCAAACCAATCACCTGCCATTACATAGTACTTCTGTTTTTCACACGGGAGCTAAAATTTGTAAGGGATGCTGTCCTGCTACGAACGGCTTCAATGGGACACAACTTGCCATTCGTACACAGTTTCTCTACATCAGGCTTTATGGTATAACTATTTAAGTACATGTACCTCTTGATAAAACGTGGGGTTGGTACAGTGATGAACCACCGGTGCGGTTACACGCGTAGTGAAGGTAGGAGAGCCGTCCGCACTATAAATACACTGAAGACGATAAAAAAAACATCAATCAATAAAAATATTGATTCAGGAAGATCTTTATATCATGAATAGCAAGGGACAGCTGTTCCGCAAGTGAGCGTGTTATACATTGTTTGGTGAACTTATTCCGACCTCTTAAGGAGGCTGCCTACAATTTTTTCTGCTCTCCACCACCAAACTTTGCTTGCCTGCTGTTCATGCTCAAAAACCTGTACCGGTCTGAACTTTCACATGGTTACCCTGGAGGGTTTGAACTTTGTTGTAGTGTGCATTGTGTTGTGATCGGAGTTGCTATAGCAACGTTATAACCACACCCTTGTTTATAATACGCAGCCATCAGACGCGTTGCGCGACCTAAACTTTTCAAATGACACCCCTCGCACTAATCCCTGAGTAGCTAACATTAATCACAGCAAGTTTGGAGAGCATTCATTGGGCCGATTTTATGTTATTCGAACGGACTTTTTCAGGCTCCAAAATGTCAAAGTTATTTATGCCGCAAAGATTTCCTTGAAAAAGAATGGCTAATATCTGCGGAATTAAAAGATCCTTGCCGCCCGAATAATCTACAAACCCAAGGCAATGTACCAGCCAAATTTCACTTCTTGGAATGCTTCCGATTTTGTTTGGCATGTGTTGAAGCAAACTGCAAAATTTGAGAAATTATATTATAAATCTTACGTTTGTTATAAAATTTACACTTTTCGCCTCTGACAAAAATCTCATATGATTTTTTTTTTGATACTTCCGTAAATTAATCTTGAATATATACCAAAAATAACCCTCTAAGTCTCGAGTTCATTGAAGTATTTTAAGGCACCGAGAAAAAATGCTAAACTTCACTACTCTTTCGGTTTGCTCGAGCCGGTTTTTGCCATTGTACTTTGTTTTCACTTGTTGTAGCTTTCACGTGGTTTTCCCTGTAATCAGTGAAGCGGACTACATTCCATCATGGGAATCAAACTAACTAACTACAACAACAAAAGATAATGCATATTCTATTACCTTTTAGGTACAGACCATTACATGGATTGTTGCAGTCGAAATGCCTCCAAAAATAACCCGTAAGCTTCTGAGCTGGAAAAATAGATTCCTGCAAGCCGGTTAAGCAGACGAAAATAGCAGCTAGGGCTCTCAAAAAATACCAGGCACTCCTTCCATTTTCTTTTTTTTGTTTTGGCCGAATGAAGACAAAATAATTTGAGTTGCCTTGATTGCTAGTGTTGCTAAATGCCTTCTCTTTTCACGTGTTGGCTTGTGACTTACCTGAAAAGCCATTTAGTGACAATGAATATCGCGAGATAAGATCCAACAAATAGATAATAGAAAACATTTACAGCTTGGATTTGCAAGCGTTCAGGCTGGCCATATACATGTTTAACTTGGCAGATAACTGACTTTTCTCAGACATCTCAAATGATAAAAACCACTAGGTAAACAAGAAAAGACGCGAACAACAATTCAATATTTTTCTAATCAACAGAATGCAAAGAGTTAGAAAGCTCAACATTATCAAGTTAACGTTCATAATAAATGTTGTTGGCTTGTTATTGCGTGACATTGTTTGCTACGCTTTGCGAGTCAGATGAATGTTGAGTCAATGGCCCATGAAAACTACAACACGCTGGAATGTAGTTCGCTTCACTGATTACAGGGAAAACCACGTGAAAGCTACAACAGGTGAAAACAAAGTACAATGACAAAAACCGGCTCGAGCAAACCGAAAGAGTGGTGAAGTTTAGCATTTTTTCTCGGTGCCTTAAAATACTTCAATGAACTCGAGACTTAGAGGGTTATTTTTGGTATATATTCAAGATTAATTTACGGAAGTATCAAAAAAAAAATCATATGAGATTTTTGTCAGAGGCGAAAAGTGTAAATTTTATAACAAACGTAAGATTTATAATATAATTTCTCAAATTTTGCAGTTTGCTTGAACACATGCCAAACAAAATCGGAAGCATTCCAAGAAGTGAAATTTGGCTGGTACATTGCCTTGGGTTTGTAGATTATTCGGGCGGCAAGGATCTTTTAATTCCGCAGATATTAGCCATTCTTTTTCAAGGAAATCTTTGCGGCATAAATAACTTTGACATTTTGGAGCCTGAAAAAGTCCGTTCGAATAACATAAAATCGGCCCAATGAATGCTCTCCAAACTTGCTGTGATTAATGTTAGCTACTCAGGGATTAGTGCGAGGGGTGTCATTTGAAAAGTTTAGGTCGCGCAACGCGTCCGATGGCTGCTAATTATAAACAAGGGTGTGGTTATAACGTTGCTATAGCAACTCCGATCACAACAAAATGCACACTACAATAAAGTTCAAACCCTCCAGGGTAACCATGTGAAAGTTCAGACTGGTACAGGTTTTTGAGCGTGAACAGCAGGCATACAAAGATTGGGCGTTGAGGGCAGAAAAAATTGTAGGCAGCCTCCTTAAAGGGGCACTCGCACGCTTAATATTCGTCCACCGTGGACATAAAATAAGTAAAATTGTAACCATAAAAACACATGTACAATTGCCCGTAGTAATCAAAATAATCCTCCAGATTAATAGAAAAACCTTTCACGTGTTATACAAATGCAATTCTAGGTTGTTTTGACTTGTTATGAAGAGGATGGAACTGGATTGCGATTTGAGCTATTTTCTTGTCAGAGAAGCGGCCCGCAAGCGTGCGAGAGCCCCTTTAAAAACAACCGATAGTTCAAAATATGACGTTTTTATTGGTTGATTGTTTGATATTCTAAACTAGCTACTCTGAATAAAGGATGGTGCAGAATGAACCAGATTGAGTTGACCTCATTCGCCATTTTGTTAGTTTTGTGGGCAGCAAAACCCAGTCACACACAGCGTCTCAGTGAACAGGAATAGGAGCACAAACTTTAGATGAGAGTTATCGGTTCAGATATTCGAGCTCAAATAGAATGATTCAAATATTCTAGAGAACGAATATTCTAGAGAAAATGTAGACGAGTATTTTGAACGTGAACAAATTTCCTGTTTTTGTGCAAATCTCCTGCTCCTGTTTTTGAGCAGTTTCAAGGCCATTGCTGGGTACTCCTGACGATTTTTACCTTGAGCGGTAGCGCATCCTCTGCGTCGATATCCCGAAATTCGATAGTAACAGAAATATTCCTTGCCTAGAAAAATTATATGATGTAAAAAGATATTAGTACGGCGTCGTCAAAATCAGCTGCAATCCGTTTTCAGTTTTTGCAGCTGGCCAGCCGCTCCTTTGCCAATATCTGCAAGTGCTCCTGCCTCGAACCCAGGTGTCTCGAGTGTGTCGAAAAAAAGAGAGCTTCAGCAAGCATGAGGAGTCATTCCACGTCAAATCGACCAATGCCGTAAATTGACCCTCTCCGATTTCCATAAAAATCACATTTTGAGTGCCTTTCAAGGTCAATAACAAGATTTCAAAAATTCAGCGTCAAGGACCTAATAGTTTTCGAGATACAGACACATGAAATTTGTCGACCACGCCCCTTTTGTATTTTTGATGAGTGAAACTCCAATTTTGAGTGGCTGGCAACCCCCCTCGCATCATAACAAGCCGCAAAAACGTATTTGTTCGGTAAACTGTACTACTCACACTTCCCATAACAGCCATTAAAGCCACCCTATAAGTCTTTGAATGTGTTGTTTTTTCACGCCAAACATCGGTCCAAAATGCATCTCAATATCTCAGGGTGATATTTTCTGTAAAGATTTTTTTACCAAATGTTACGTTTTTGTAGAACATGTATTTTTATAATGTTATATGGGTGGTGAACAACCAGCAGTATGAGTGGTGATGACTTAGCGGGTTTGTTTCTGCTTATTTCGAGGCTTTTAAAAACGCACAGTGGCAAAAGTCCTAAAATTACCATATTTTCGGGCTTAAGAATCGGACGGTTGACAGTTAATGTAGACCGCGATATTTGAACTAGATATTCTTTCATCCTTATTTCTTACGTATACAAATTCGTAACACCTATGTCGAACTCCTTCACTGTCAAACAGTCAGAGGAATAATCCATGGTTCGACAATGAAATTGACCGTGGTATGAAATGGAAATGCAGACTCTTACGCTACCTTCGTGCTCTCTCAACTATCCGCGTGCTTCCAGAACTGGATATACGCACGCTTAGCATGGACCATTCCTTAAATAGTGCGACTCTAGCTAGCTGAGTGCTCTCTCAACTATCCAAGTGCTTCCAGAACTGGATATACGCACTGCTAAGTATGGACCATTGCTTTTATAACATAGACAACGAAGTTTCGCAAAATAAAATTGGAAACAAAACGCACGCAAACAACAATCCCCAATGACTTGCACTGATAAATTTAAATCATGCTCAAAGGGCGGTAATAAAATGCGAATTTTCCAATTACTTATTGGTTTAAATTATAAACTGGATATACACACGTACTGACAAATCTCTTCTCTCTTTTTAGCCGTTGTAATTACACTGTGAGTGGACTTTTTAAAAGCTAGTGGAAAATATCGCCTTGTGTGTAATCCTACTTACAGTGGAAGCAATTCAACAACATCGTTGCATTCAGCACTGAAATTTTACAAGGAAACCCTTTTCAAATTAAATGACAAAATCAAAATTGACTATTTCGTAGAAAATATAATGAAAACATAGTCTTTTCTGATTCTCATATTTTATTAGGCAATCATGGCATTGCAAGAGAAAAGAATTTGAAGAAAATGAAAGCAGCGAAGGAAACCTTACTCGCCAAAACGCAAAAGAGAAATTGCAGACTACTAAATTTGAAGTAGCTGATTTCAGGGTTAAAGACATTAATCCTAAACAAAATTAATTTGGATCAATTGATTTACTTACTTGCTAACTTGTTCCTTTCACGAATTGTTCACATGACAGTTTTATGGCCGCTGAAGTAGAAATATTCTTCCGGACTTGAATGAAAACAGCACTCAAAACAGGACCCTCAAAACTCGCACGGAAAGATGCAAACTTTGCAAAAATAAACCTATTTATCAGTCATCGGATTTCCCAAACTACATAAATCCATCTGAAACAGGTTCCTTTTCACTTGCTTTCGATTTCCAGAGCTTGTTTTAGATCGAGGATGTTGTTTTTGGCAGCTTTTGTGACATAAGCGAGCTCAATCTTGCCTCCCGTTTCGCTTGATTCCGAGTGATGACGTAATTTCTATGGGAAATCTCTATGGTATATCCATTTCTTTCACATAGAAAATCAGCCAATCAGAGCCCGCGTTATATCGTGTCTATGTTATAATAGGTCCTTGACGCTGAAATTTTGGAATCTTGTTATTGACCTTGAAAGGCACTCAAAATGTGATTTTTATGGAAATCGGAGAGGGTCAATTTACGGCATTGGTCGATTTGACGTGGAATGACCCTGAGGCAAGGCGACACAAGGCCGGCGCAAAGGGTGTCGGGAAGGGCTGCGTGCGTGCTCGTTTTCTAGCCTTGCTCGCGCTCTGCGATCAAAGAAAGCGCCGCTTGGGCAGGAGGCAACAAGTGTTCCAAATATTATACCAAAAGTAAACACTCACCTTGGAGAAGACCTTCTGGTTGTTGTAGTTTAGCGAGATGGGATAAATATAGAAGTTATTCACATATGTGGTATGAGGGAAGGCTGCCTCGGGGAAGGACTGACAGAACTCTTCCACTTCTAGACATGGCGGGGTCTTGTCTGAGAAATCGTACGGCTTGACCGGGGTGAGGGACGGCGTGAGTGCGTCTACAAAAGAAAAGACTGTTATCAGGCCCTTTTCTGACAGAACATTGTTACTGGGGTTTTCATAATTCTGCGCTGAATGGACGATTCCAGCTATGACGCACGCGCGCGCTGCATGTTGGTAGATGTGGGACATTTGTCGAACAAACTGTTAAAAAGCGCGCGCTGCATTCTGGTAGTTGTGGGACATGACTTGAGCATTTCTGAATAAAAAAGAGCGCGCACGCTTACAGCTGGAATCGTTCATTTCAGCCGTCCCTTCGCTTGGGCGATCACACCTCATATTATAGGAGACGTCTACATTCACCGTTTCTTTGTCACGTTTCCAAGACAACGACGTTTCTATGACAACGCACGGCCTCTTCAACAGTTTTATGCCTACAGAAAACGTCGGACTTCAGCCGTACTTCTTCTGTCGAACTTTTGCTTCGTCATAGGATGCCGCTTTATTAGACTTTATAATAGAAACTCTATTGTTTTGGATTGGAACGGCGCGACCTTGGCACGGCGTTTGCCGTAGGACTTAGCAAGTGGGTGCCTGGCTCGGGAATTGTCGCACGCTAATTTGCACGAGGGGAGCGTACGTTGCCATGGAATCGTTCACCTGCACGTGTTACTGAGAAAGGCCACAATGGAGCCAACCAATCAGATTATACTAATCGATTTTGGGTCAATGATTATGTAATGGATGGGAAAATTTCGTGATTAATTAAGACTTTCTCTCTTGCTAAGGTACGATTGATACGGCTCAAATTCAGGCTATTTTTTATATATTTTCGTGCTGAAAATTAAACCAGAATTGGGCAATTCCAGAAAATATATGTACCCCCACCACGGGCGACATCGACAAGAGATTTTAGAAAATGCGGGTAAAATATTTAGTCTTACTTTTGCATCCGCTGCCAGCGGGACGTGTGAGAATGATGTCCAGTTTTCCCGGGATAACCTGTTGCTTCAACTTGTCATTACTAGAAAAAACAAACAGCAAAATGAACAAAAAACAATTACCATCAAAGCGGTTGGAAGGTCATATAACCTGGCCGGGGAAAAGGTTCGTGGGGGGAGGGGGGAGGAGGCAACGCCTTCCACTTTCTTAGCATAGAAGTTGTGTTAAAATGGTAGACATAATGATCAAATACCACATTTCAATAAGCCTAGATTAGTTTAACTTTCGTGTTTAGTGCGCATGCGATTTTAGTCCGAATTTCTTGATTCTTTTCTTTAAAAAGAACAACGATAAGTTAAAACTAAAATCGCATGCGCATTGAACACGATATTTAAACGTTCCAACTAGGCATTTTTTGTTCTACTAATCAGACTGGGTCGGCCTCGCGACCAGATTCGTCCAAAATTGTCGCGCGAACAAAAATGAAACGAAGGCTATTTTGAGCGTATGCATAATATGATAAAATGCTAAGTCAAACCTCGCGATAGTGGAGAGTATCTTGATCATGTCTTCGTCGCTCAGCTTCTCGCGATCCTAGCACATCACAAAGATAAAAGATCATCGTTGATAGATTATTTAAGGTGCACGTCGAAACGATAATTTATTTTATGGCGAGTGTTCTGTACCTGTTTATAAATCGGAGTGAATTCTCCTGCTTCATCGAGCTCCCCTTCCGGCGTAAACAATTGCCTGTCAATCAACAACAAACAAATAAACAAAGCAAAGTAGTTTCTGTAGATTTTCCTTGCACTTCTGCAAAATTACGGATGATATAACTTTCTGGCGACCGTACACTTCCTCGAGATGAATCGGTCGTCCAGTTCAGGAATGAAGACACCTCAGTTTTCGAAAAGAGAGGAAATAGGAGAAACATTGTGGTTGTTATTGTCCAGGGAATACAGTTACTTGCATTTGAGTGTGGATCGAGAATACTTTACGGCCTCGTTCTGGTTCGAAAAAGCTACGATGTCTCCAAGCCGCTTTTTATGAGTCGTTTCGATTTTCAAACAGAGTGAGGAGCTGTCAAACGAAAGTGATGTCAGCAAATCAGCCGTTGAAAATATATGTTTCCTTAAAGAGCCCGTGTCAACCACTCCTAGTGTTATGTTTTCGTTCGATATTAGAAGACAAATTACGTGTAGAAATATCTAAATTAATCTTAAAAAAAAAACTTTCAGATTTGATTTACCAAATTTAATCGAGAAAATCGCTCTATACTTTCTAAATCAGCCGATGGAAATGGATACTTTCGCCGACTTGGTATGTTGCTATGCTGTCAAAATGGCGGCTGACACAGGCTCTTTAATAATATGGCACATCCCACGAGGGAAGCAAGACAGGTGAACAAGTCCCGCCCCACATTTCCCCAAATTACAAGCAAACGTTTACCTTGCGGACCAGCCGAATGGCATTTTGTAGTTGCCAAGTCTTCTACAACAGAGCTCCGCCTGTTTTTGCACCTTGACGGACGTTTTCTTGGGGTCTCCCGACTTGAGGTAAGGCTCGACGCAAGAGCCAATACTTCCCTGCAGTATTTTCTCTATCCTTACCACTAGGTATACATCAGGGTGGGGCGCTGTCACCGAGAATATTGCCTACATACCAACAGCAGTAATAGTCATTAGATAAATCACACTAGTGGTCTATTACCAATGCTGCGTTCTGATTGGTTGAGCTACTAGTAGGCTATAAGTTTATTGCCTACTAGTAGCGAAAAGTGTCGGATTTGAAAGTAAAAATGTTTGTGCCTATATACAAATTGACCTACTAGTGTGATTTGACTAAAACAATTATTCCTCTGGCCCTCATTGCCTCTGAGTCAATAGCCTATTCGAACTCGAAGAATAATTGTTAAATATTGACAAATACACTACAATAAAAAGTGTTGCTGGACACTTAATACAGCAAAAAGCAGCAAAAAAATCTATGCAAATTAAGAGCGTGTATCCTTCATCGTGTATTATTTTCTTTGTCAAAGTTTGATGAATTATTAATGACTATGAGATGAGGTGTATACTACATACCCGCCAGTTGGAAACAGTATACTGCTTTTATTAATGCCTGAAACCTTTGAATCATGTATCAATACAGCAGCGTACAAAATAATCTACTCACATTAGTGGGTGTAGAATACTCCTTCTCTTTCCTTGCATGTCCATTCCTCGCCTCCCCATTCTGTCTCCCATCAGCTTCCCCGTTCTCTATCAAGTCCACCCCACGCACCATATCCTTAACATGAGTATCGTTCAAATCACAATGAAAATCCTCCGACAACTTCATCCCTTTCTTGGCATCAAAAAGCGCTAGCGTCATGTAGAACGGCTCCACATTCACTTCCTCTCCTTCTGAGTTCACATTCGTAACCCGAAACAACAAATCCTTGCAGGAAACTACAAAACGCGTTCCAAATTGTTCCTTATATACAGTAGCATCGACGCGCGCGTCGTCTATCGTCACGCAAGCACTGCTGTCCAATAATCGCACTAAAGAGAACAGTTTATAACGTCTGTCCCGACGTCGTTTGGAGTTCAAGACGTCCGTTTCCTTAGAGTACTCGACTAGTAAAGGGTGTTTGCTGTTTTTGAGGGATTCTCGTAAGGATTGGTGTTGTTTGGTCGGGAGTTTTGATTTTATTGAGAAAGAAAAGGAAGAACTTTTGCTGTTGAGTTCCATGTCGACTCCCGTGACGCGACACAGGGATGCTATCCATTGGTCCATGTCGCTTTGACTGTCAGCTACAAGGCTGTACACTTTGTCGTGGATGTGAAGCTCAAATCCGTACATTCTGCCCTTGACGCCCTGTAATGGTGAGAGAAAGTTAAGTAAAAAAATAACCGAGAAGATAACAAACAAAGAAACGAATGTACATACAAAAACACAAGCAAAGCAAAACAAACATAAAAACACCAAACAAACAAGCATCAAACAAGCGCAAACAAATGTACGCAAACAAATAAAGCAGGGATCGAAATTAAGAAATAGAATCATAAAGATAACAAGCAATCAAACAAATAAATATACATAATAACACAAACAAAGGAGCACAAAAAATAACAAAGAAAGAACAGAAGAGAGAATCAACAAGATACAAGTAAACATGACTTTAGCCTGACAGTTTCTTTCCCAACGCTTCGCATTCTCGTGACGCAAACACTTTCCTCTAGGTTGCAACGATCGACTGAGAGGCTCTTTATGCTAGAAATAATGGTACCTCAGGGCCGACACTGAAACCATATGGTCACCAATGGCGACTAGAATGAGGCTCTGCGAGCAACAATTTCAACAAAGTCGCCAAATGGCGATTTACCTTTGCAGTCTGTTTTTTTTAAAGAATGCCCTTCTCAAAATTAGCTGTCAACAGCATTAATTCGGGAGAAAAAGATGGCGACAAGATTTTTATTATGGCGACCAAACTTCACTATTTGGCGACTAGAATTTACAACTGCCTTTACCTTAGAAATCTGTGTACACGAGTCGAGATATATCACACCCCTTGCTGTAGTCGCACAGTCGTCCTGAAATTCAATGACAAACATACCATCATGGTAAGTAGTCAAAAGTATCAGCTGATTCCTTGCTCTCAAATTAGCCCATCAGAAGGACTTTGCTGCATCGCCAAGCATATCAAGCAAGATTTGAAAACAATATTGCAATTGACCCATAAAACCTTTTCCAATCCTCAGAAAATATTGTCCTGTGTCAAATGAAAACTGGGTTTGACTTGCACGATGATTAAATCTAGTTTTTGATTCCCAAAACTTCGGTGATCTCTCGCAGGACCTCGGAACGTTTCGTTTTGACAAACAATCATTTGCGCACCGTGATGTGAGATCAGCTGGTACAGATTTTCTCACTTTTTCACTTTAACATTTTGTCTCGAAATATATAGACTTATGTTGAAAACGGATACCATATTAGGCTCTTTCAGATACCTTTCTGTATTCAAGAACGTATGAGCCATCCGTGGAGACCTGCTTCAGGTTGAACCATCGCCTCTTGTACACCTTCGAACCGATGTTGGTGGCTTCGTTTTCTCCGTGGAACGGGGCCTTGGTGAGATAACCTTGTTTTGTGATACCTCTTTCCCTCAGGGGACTTAAGCTGTAATCCTGAAAAGAAAACGTTTAAAGTTGATGGAAGGACTGCTGCAAGCTAGGTCAACCTGGTTTAAGTCAAACCTGTGACCAGGGCTCGAAAATGTGGACAATACATAGAGCAGATTTCGTGACTGTGCCGCGGCTAAAACGTTTACAATAAGTTGATGGAAGAACTGCTGCAAGCTAGGTCAAGCTGGTTAAAGTCAAACCTGTGATCAGGGCTCGAAATTGTGGACAATACATAGAGCAGATTTCGTGACCGTGCCGCGGCTACGCGATTTCATTCCGTATCTACAGCAGGCCAGGTTCCGTGCCGCCACCGCGACAGTGCCGCGCGGCACTTTTCACAGTCATACAGAATCTTTTCTATATTAGATGTTTTTTCATGTAATACGGGCAGATATTATACGAGTTGCGGACGTATATTTTTTCCGAGCCTCGTATGAGGAAAAATGCGAGCAACGAGTAAAATGTCCGCCAGTATTACAGGAAAAAAAAACATCTAATGAGTTATGTATTATGCCGACACACAAAAATAGTTTCTTTTCTGTTCCAGATTCACTATAAAACGTACATATTTTGACTAGCACATGATCGGGAAGCCATTCAACTGAGCGCGCAAAACCGGTTTGCTACAGTGTAAGACGTGGGGACCAATGCTGATAATAATTCAACTGAGCGCGCAAAACCGGTTTGCTACAGTGTAAGACGTGAGGACCAATACTGACAATAATTCAACTGAGCGCGCAAAACCGGTTTGCTACAGTGTAAGACGTGAGGACCAATACTGACAATAATTCAACTGAGCGCGCAAAACCGGTTTGCTACAGTGTAATACGTGAGGACCAATACTGATAATAATTCAACTGAGCGCGCAAAACCGGTTTGCTACAGTGTAAGACGTGAGGACCAATACTGATAATAATTCAACTGAGCTCGCAAAACCGGTTTGCTACAGTGTAAGACGTGATGATCAATACTAAATGGTTATGCACAGAATGTCGTTGAGCGACATTCTAATCTTACATTGCAGTTTACTTTACAGTTTACCGTTGAGTTCCATTGTTCTCTCGCATGCAGAGACATCATTGAGAAAATTAAAGACCTACAGCAAAATTGCAGGTCAGACTCTTTCCATTCCTACCTTGTCTCCACCAACTACATCATCTTTGAGGTCCATTTCAAACACTTGCTCTTCCAACCCCACAGCCTGTGCTGGCCTGCATAATGGTAAAACAAACGTAGTAAAATAGGGTAAATATAACCCTGAATATTTCCGGTAATACAAACAGTTTGGGTTTTGATTTGTTGTTGTTTTGTTTTGCTTTGTTTCTTGTTTGTTTGTTACACTGTTTTGTATTTTTAGTGTATATATTTGTAATTTTTAATTTTCAATTTTATCTATACTATAAATGTTTTGTGCCTGTGGGAGGAGCCAATATAATTGGGCGATTTTTTTCCGGCCAAATTTCCGCCAATTTTGGCACGCGCGTGGTGGATTTTTATTTTATACACGACCCCACGGCTTCGCTTCGGCAGATAACACAAACCTCGGCCTTGACAATTATCGATGTCCTGCTCAACCTGGGGGTTTAGAGGTATTTTTAAACTTCTCGTAATAAAGTGCGCGCGCGATCCCGAATTCTTTCAATGTTATATTCACCTATAGGTGGATATTATACACTTAATGACTCCCGAGGGAAACATCAGTTTTGTTTCCCGAGAAAATCGAGGGGAATATCGAGGGAGATTCGAGGGAAACAAAACTGGTGTTTCCCGAGGGAGTAGTCAAGTGTTTTGTTAGAGCGGATTTCACATGACCGTCGTGAAAACAATTGCAATTGAGCAATCACTAGCCAATCAGAATCGAGAGAAATCACAACTTGCTCCTAAATGGCTTTTTTCTCAGCCAATCACAAGCCGAAGCAATTACTAAGTAATTACACAATTGTATTTAATACAGAATTTGATTGGCTGAGAAAAATGAGTAGCCAATGAGAACGCAAAGCAATCGCAATTACATAACAAGTCTTGACAGTCATGTGAAATCCGCTCTATATAGCAGAAAATATTCTGCAATTATTAAGTCAAAACAAATAGTGTATTTCAAGAATGAAAGAGAAGTTACAAAGTGTGCGCGCGACTGCATCATGTAAAGGGAAAACACTCCTAAATAACAAAATTGTCTTGCATTAGCAAAAACTTATCAAATTGGCGAAGTTTTTTTTAAAAGACTCGCGTGTTTACAATAAAATTCTATTTTTTCCCGCTCTCAAACGCGACGCGTGAAAGCAATATTCTCCAACCGGTCAATAATTTGTCGAAATATTGACTGATCGGGGAATATTTCATTTGCACTTCACCACGTGACCTTGATTTAGCCAATAAGAGCGCGCGCTAGGTTGGAGTGAGCACTCGCTATATAAGGCCCGTTTCAAACGTCGATCTTTTGCCGCGTCGAATCCAATTGTTAGACATTTTATTTCCAACTTAGAGGACACTTGTTTAGTACAAAAGGTAAAAGCTGAACCATAGCCGAATATCATGAAATGTAAAGTTTGTTTTCCTTGTTTATTTTTCCTTTGCCTGTAAAATAGAGAAAACTAGTCGGCTGAATTAGATTCGACGCGGCAAAAGATCGACGTTTGAAACAAAGCAAAATGTCACGAACGTCTCGACCAATCAGCGCGCGGAATCGCTTCAGTCCTCTCGTCGTTAAAATACTGAAACATGACAATAAAAGCTTCCGGCTTTATCCAAGATGAAGGCTTTTGAATTGGGTGTGGATGATGTGTGCAATTATACATTACCGTGGTAGTTTGTAGTAACTGCCGGAATAGCTTGCATATTTATTCTCAATACAATGCCAGCTGGACGTGTAGGAGAGGATGCACTGTTCAAAGACAAACAAATGTACATACTGTATAAAAAATAATTAACAATGTTTACCATACTATTTCCAGATATTTTCCATTCTCGAACTTAGAGCTCACCCGGCTCGTCACCTCACAGGGAAGGCTCTGTTTACAACCTCGTATGCAGAGCCCGTCATCTTTTGGCCAGCGGCAAGATTCAGGTCCCTGGGGGAATCCGATTTGTGAGCATGCGTGGTAGGTCAAAAACGTAACGAACTTTCATACAACAATCAAACCGGAAACCCAGAATCTGGGTTTTAAAAAAATCGATTCCCCCAGAGCCCTGAATCTTGCCGCTGGCCAAAAGATGACGGGCTATGGGTACGAGATTGGCTCTGTTTACACCAACTGACGCATGCGCGAGATTTAATACAGAGCCATTGAGAGAAAGACCTTTCAGCACATGCTCCAATGTCCCCCCCCCTCTGTTTACACCAACTGACGCATGCGCGAGATTTAATACAGAGCCATTGAGAGAAAGACCTTTCAGCACATGCTCCAATGTTCAAATCAGCCAATCAGCGATGGCCCTCAAATGGTCGCCACCAGAGCCCCCCCCCCCCCCCCCCATGACGGACGAGCCAGGGAGCACTGGGTAAGAGAATGGATATTTTAATACACTAAAAGTGGCTGTTGGCTCCAAAAATTTGTTAACTGCTATAGCCCCCTTCCTGGCAACATATGACATGTCAGGGATTTTTGAAATAAAAAAGCCATTTCTGTGTACAATTGCTGTACATTTGCCATTTCTGTGTTTTAGAGCCATTTCTGTGTACGATTGTTTTTAAATCATAACTTCAAAAGGTAATCGAATTGAAGTGATATTCTGTACAGAAGACAGATATTGATGCAGAATGACCCATATATAAATATACCTCTCTTGTGAATAACCCTGTTGATCTTGACAGTGCATCTTTAGGGAAAGTAGGACGCTCAGTTCTCAGTTCACGGGGGATAGTGTAGGCCTGAAAAATGAAACAACTTGGTTATACCTGGTAAATACCTATCAAATATTTATTTTGTCAGCCATTTCTGAAAACTGGTCTGAAGTTATCAGACTATAACAGTACATGTATAATAATTATACATGTACTGTTATAGTCTGATAACTTCAGACCAGTTTTCAGAAATTAGTTTCTCATCAAAATAAAAGCAAGAATATGATGAAGCAAAAAAATAGCACTTGATTGAGGGATACATTATGGACTACCATATCACAAATTGCTTGGACAATTGTTGATTCTGATCACATAATGACTCCCATGACCAGCAGTAATTCTACTGTAGCATTGAGTTGATAATAAAAAAGATAGATTTATGTACATTGAAAAATTATGGCCTACTATCCATCTTTTTCTTGAATTACGCTAATATGTACAAAAGGTACATGATGCACTGTTAAATCGACCAGTTAATGGGCGAAGCTAGTGAACAAAATTTAATTCAATTATTTGGTGGCATATTCTATGAATTCATCAATTCTAGACATGTGATGTTGCAGCCACAAGTCCTCACGAAAATTACAACTTTTTTCATATTCACATGAAAATGAGCAAAAAAATCATAAAGAATTACAGTAGATTTTTCAAAATGATGTATGTGTCACATAATTTGAAACAAGTGATTTGCATAATGACGCTGAATACCGGTAGTTCTATAGGTAAAAAAAAAACTCCTCTGTGCAATACTCTGCAAAATTTAATTCTGCCAGCATCCCATGTTAATAGTTATAATACCAGATTTGCATCACAAGGTATTCATATAGACCAGTTTCCAGAACCTTTCACATTTAATGCTATCGGGTCAAGGATATGGGAACAACTTCCCTGAAGAATAAAATCTATCCCTTTCAGTTCATTTAGACATCAGCTCAAAATGTACTTCTTCAACAGTCAAATTTAGTAATCTTCCTAATTTGATATATACACATAATTACTTTATCAAACTAATTTTAGTTCGGCCAAGTTCTGCTTTTCATTTGTTTACTTCACTGTATTAGCGGCCAACTCGAAAGCTGATGCTCCTTTGGCTGCTATATGCACATGAATTTTTGTTAAAGGGCACTTAAACTGCTCTTCTATTTTTTCCCCATATCTACAGTATTAGATGCCTAATATTGTAATGTAAACTAAATAGTGCAAATAAACTGATTCTGATTCTGATTCTGTAATCTATACTGTTAAAAGCCTTCCAGCTTCTTACATCAATAGACGCATCAATAAAATAAGGTGAAAATTGTTTGCATATTAATAATTGTCTAGAAATCCAGACAGATCTTACTAGGGGGCAGGAAATAAATCAAAGAATATTAAAATGGAAAGTTTCATTTCAATGTCTGCCTTATTATTCTGCATTTTGATACAGATATAAAAGAATAAAAATTTCCAAAATTCAGAAATGTGGCACTACCTATAAAAGAATGACAAAGTGAGAACACTTACATTATCCATGATTTTTGAATATCTAAAACTTTCTCTATCAAGACAAGTGCAGTCTCCGACAAACTACAAACCAAGCCTTAATTATTGACCCTCTTGTTCAGCTTGAATATGAGACTTACTGTTTTCTATTTCATTGGTGAGTGTGTTGAAACATGTGGTGCAAGACCAGGTGGTGACCAACATGTTTTCATACCAAATACAAACAGATACAAACTACAGTACCATACTGTATATTCTATGACTATTATGCATTAAAAAAACAGGCAATCATTTCTTTGTGTGTAGCATGAATCAATTTTCTTTTTTGTTTTTAAACACCCACGCTCTGATGCCACACAGTGGTTTTCCAAATATGGTTATTTCTTTGCCGCAAAAATTCTGAAAGCTTGGCGTAAGCATGATTTTGATGTTTGTTAAATAAAAAATTCATACTAATAATAATTTCTTATTAGGAAGAACTTATATTTTTTTACTCCCCAGAATGACTGGAATACCGTTGTAATAATACCTAGACCATGTTTTACCATCTAACAATGCTTTGTAGCTGCACTATTTTCTGTTTATCAACAATATTGCCATTCAAATGCTAATGTGCCAGCCATAGAATCAGTATAAGGTTGGCACATTACAGTCAAAAGACATGAAGTGTGCCCCCTAGAGTTGAAAAATCCATTTACTATTATTGATTTCATTATTCAATCCAAAAATGCATTTTTCAATTCAACATTAAAATGTTATAGCCATTTGCAAATCGAAACTCATTTTTTGTTTACGATTCCATGGCAACGAACATTCTGTTTCGCACTTTGGCACCCGTGTGTCTGTTCTTGAAACATTCTGCACACTTTTTGCTTGAAAAGGGTGTGCATTGTCATGGAATCATAGACAGAGAGCGAGTTTTCGATTTGCAACGGCTCTACCAACATTCTTAATATTGAATTGAAAAATGCAGTTCTGGATTGAATAATGAAATCAATAATGGAATAATGAATTGAATATTCAACTCTAGGGGGGTATCATATCTTTCGACTGTAACAACAATTGGAGAACTGTAGCATAAAAGTTATCATACCTGCCAACCACAAAAGCTCCAAAATCTGGAGATTGAGTTTCAAATACAACAACTGTATGAGAAAATCTGGGGCAGTTGGCAGGTATGGTACATGTACAATACCAAGCCTATATGAAACATGCACAGATCTCAATATAGTACCTTTGCTATACCTATATACATGTACAGTAACAACAAAGGAGAAAATTATGTACTACTTATTCACAAAGTGTTCATTATTCCCTGTACGTTACCGAGCATACTTTTTAAACAAGCCGATTCATTCGCCGAGCTTTATTCAAGTCATCCCTGCATTCCTGCATAACAAAGGAAAACTACACGCACTTTTCGTGTAATACTACACCCACACTACACCCACACTCCACGCACACTACACCCACACTACACCCACACTACACCCACACTACACGCATGTAAGTGTTAACATACATCCAGACTGTACTGTAGTATGGTTGATCTTCATTAATAAATACAATACTGCTGTAGTAGAGACCAGCAAGGTTTGATTGGCAGCACAGGGCTTGGGTAACTCCTTTTCAAAGGGGACAATATAGGAAATGACTCCCCATTAGACCGTGAAGAAATGTTAAAGAAAACTCTAAAATAATGATTATGAAATTTTGCCGACCTGAGGAAAAATGGGTAAAAAAAATTCAACTCCACCGCAAATAGCGCTCAAGCCCCTATAGGTTTTTAATAATCCTTGGAATTTTTTTTTTTTTTTTTTTTTGGGGGGGGGGTCCATCAACATTTTTTTGCGGCCTAACCACAAGTGACTACATGCACAGAGACCTTTCAAAAGAAACTAAAATCTAGTCAATAGACTCTATACATTTCTGTAACCTGATTTTTGGCTGCTCATTGCTCGAAGATTTAAAATAACTTGTCTTAAGTCTACTTAGCATAAAAAATAGAGAGGTAAAAAATTGGGCCGCATAAAATTCAAGAATTTGGGCATACAGTACTAATTTTATGGCCATGTCAGAGTGAAGTCCTATAACAATGCAGTCTAGACAGTGCAGGCATCTCAAGAAGAGAAGAGAAAACCTATGGTATTTTTAAAAATTAATGTCTGCAGAGAAGAGGGAAATTATCACTCTTTAGCATGAACATTTAACCCACAGGGAATTTTTTGCAGAAATGCATTCATAGGAAAACCTGAATTTCCAACGGCACAAGAATGGGAAGTGTTTGTAATTCACATCAGGCCTTCTGATATTTCGCGCGGGTGTGGACCCGCAAAATTTAGGTAAATCCTCGAAATCCCACACAATTCACAAAACTCTTTGAAATCCAGCATAATTTGCCAGAATTTTGCAAAAAGTTTGTGAAATCACGCAGAATTTGCCAGGAATTTGAACTACAGTAAATGCTTGTCACAGTTGTTGGGGTCATTTTTATGCCATTAAATCAGAAAACCGATTCAAAATCAATCGGGTTCATTGCCACGACAAAAAACTGAAAGGCGTTCCAAGTGTAAACCATGGGGAACTCAGGGCACCAAAAGCGATTGCATTTTTCATGTTTTTAGAATTATAGCAAATCAAAAACTTGTTCTAAACTTGTAAAAATCGTGTGAATTTGAATATTCTGTATTCCTTTCTTAAGCAAGCACGATCGTTCAAGATATCAACTCATTTCATTTAGGAAGATCTTTTTAGCCGCTTAAACCACCAACATTTTCTGCGAAATCCCTTTTTTCCCCCAAAAATACACCTTAACATCCTGCGAAATTCAGTATTTTTTCCCGCGAAATATCAGAAGACCTGTCACATGTATCGCCATGGGGATTCTTGTGTCATGGGAAATTCAGCATTTCCCACGAATGAGTTTTTGCAGAAATTCCCTGTGACCTGAGCTGGGTTTGCAAGCTATTGCAGGGCCCATGGTTTGATGCGTGATTTTTTTCTGAAATTATGCGTGATTTTTTTCTGAAATTGTGCACTAAAAATTCGAAATTATGCGCTAAAAATATGAAATTATGCGGGTTGCAAATTGCTGTCTGTAACAATAACAAAGATCCACGAAAAAGCGTAAGGTCATGTGATCAATGTGAACTGCATAAAGCCGTTTTTATCGCAGTTAGCGTCCTGTTCAGCCTTGATTTTTCATTGTAAAATATCCAAAGCGCAAACATGTGTTTGAATCTATCTTGCTCAGCTGGAAATATTAGTTAGTTGGTCAATTAGGTATATTTTATTGCTTTTCGATATCAGTTCCAAGCGCGACGCTATTAGCATAGAACGCCTGGTTATTCTCATTTCTATTGAGTTGTTTTGACGTTGGACAGACAATTTCAGAATAAATGTATCACTTTTGTGAGAAGAAATAGGTAAGAAAGTTTGAAATTCACCAAGTAATGATGCCTTTTTGATGTTTTTCGCAAAATTTTTGGAAATTATGCGCGATTATGCAGGATTTGACTGATTATGCAGGGCCCGTGGTTTGATGTGGGATTTTTTCTGAAATTATGCGGGATTTTTTCTGAAATTATGCGCTAAAAATTCGAAATTATGCGATAAAAATACGAAATTATGCGGGATTGCGCAATATTTTTTACAGGTGCCGTAACATATTTTGCTCTTTTCATCTGTTTTGTTACATGGATATAGCTGCTATTTAACTTTAACAACTTTTGTTTGTCTATAAAATGCTCTGTGATGAGTTCCAATTGCTTTGCTTTACTAACGTTATGACGCTACGTTTTCTTCCAGGGAGACGTGTGTTTTCGCTTTTAATAAGGCTTATTACTTTCTTACAAAAAGCGTTACCAACTGCCGGGTAACTTCCGTTACACGGTAGTAAAGATTAGTAAGTTTGGTCTTCTTTCGTGTACTTGTCTCAGACCAAGGCACACTTTTTTCATACCGCAAGGATCGTAGCAACGCACTCCTATCCAACCATGAACTAAACGGTCACAAGAGCTATACGCAGACTAACAGAGCTATCGTTACGATCTCTCATTATCACAAACATCGTTGCGCTTGTTTGCCGTCGTTCTGTGCGTAATTATCAAAATTAATCCTGATCCCGACAGCGAGCGGCACTATCGTCGGAGGAAATGTAAGAGCTTTTATAAAACCGGAAAAGTGCCACGTTATTCAGTCAGTGTTTTTTTGTTATCGAGGGAGCTTGGTATTTTTCGCGTTGTTGTTTGTGAAATGAAATTGTTGACGGTAACATTAACAAAGATCCATGAAAAAGCATAATGTCAGGTGATCAATGTGAACTGCATAAACCCGACCGTTTTTATCACGGTTAGCGTTTGTTCCGCCTTGATTTTACTTTGTAAAATATCCAAAGCGCAAACATGTGTTTGAGTCTATCTTGCTCAGCTGGAAATATTAGTTAGTTGGCCGCACGTTTTATTGCTTTTCGATATCAGTTCCCAGCGCGACGCTATTAGCATAGAACGCCTTGTTATTCTCATTTTTTCGAGTTGGACAGACGATTTCAGAAGAAATGTATCACTTTTGTGAGAAAAAAATATGAAAGAAAGTTTGAAATTCACCAAGTTATGATGCCTTTTTGATGTTTTTCGCAAAATTTTGGGAAATTATGCGCGATTATGCGGGATTTGACGGATTATGCGCATTATGCGGAGAAAGTCAAATTATGCGTTTCCGCACCAGCGCATCAAACGACGGGCCCTGATTATGCGGAGAAAGTCAACTTATGCGTTTCCGCACCAGGGCATCAAACCATGGGCCCTGCTATTGGTAGCTTGCAGACTCAGTGGCATGGCTGGAGGATCCACATCAATTTTCCCAGCAACAAAAAAATCATATGCAGGATCTTTGAGAATGACTCATCATTGGTTGATGGTTGGTATTGGTTATTGTATGTGTGGCAATATTGATATTGGACTGTGTAGTATTGAAAGTTTTCTAATTTTGCAGCTTTTTACAGAGCGTTTGGCCTTATAATCAGTTTAACTTGCTCAGCTTTTCAAGATCAACTTAACCTTAAAGGAAATAATTCAATTGAATTTTTTTTCAAATAATCTGTATATACACTGTATTACTATAAAATTGTTTATATTTAAAAATACTATAAATTTACATGATGAAAGCAGTTCAGTATAATAGACTATTGTACTAAAGTTGTATATTGTAGAACAGTAAATTAAGGGAATTAAATGAACACATGAACGTGCTCAGAATAATGATTTGTATACAAACTGTATTTGTTTTGAAATCAAAATAACCATGAAAGAACATACACAGAAATATTAATCCACTTGAAAATTCACAACTTTAACACCATGAAAAATAACATATTATCATGATTTTGGAATTAACATTTTTGACAATACTTAACAGAATATGATGATCAAATGAAAGAAAAAGAAATTAATGACATGCTGCTTTGCAGACTGGAAATTTATCTCTTGAAATATTCAAATGTCTTATTAGAGCACATGTGTATAGAACTGCTTTAAGAGTGCTGCTGGTTTATTTAAAAAATATATATTATATCACAAACATCTGTACAAATTTATGACCACATTTTCAGATATCCTTTATGATTTTAAAAATACAGTACTATTAGGGATTAAGGCATATCTAACAAAGCAAAATCCTAGGGGAAAATTATCACAAAACTGATTGGAACCAGAACACTGCACTTAATGACACTCATGCCTTTATTGTTTCTCTCTTAAACACAAAGCAAAATTATAACAATTGCCAGAACTGATAAAAAAAAGGAAAATGAAATACTGTTGAAAGATAGCTTAAGGGTTGTTTACATTCATGATTAGGGTATATAAGAGAAATTCAGAATATTAAAAATCTGGAAGTCCAAAACTCTCAGGTGCCTTAAACTGAAGGCTACAAGTACCTAAGTGCTAGAGTATAAAAGGTTTAAGCAAAAGTTAGCATTACAAACCAGTTTTTTATTATTGAAGCCTCCAGGTGAAATAGAGGGTACTATCTGTGCACCACAAACATTCTGTAGCTGAATTTGACTGAAAGCTAATATGGCATTATGGCAAATACAACCCACATTTCTAAACCTTCCTAAATTTCTGTTACATTAGAAAAAGAAGCATAAACAAGATGGTAATATTTGTAATCAAGCCCATGAAGCCTTTTGAGGGAAATAATAGGAAATGTAAAAATTAAAGTGTTTACTTGATTCTAATGCATACTGTTCTTATGGTAGCTACAGGCAAGAAAACTTAAACTAGCATTTTCCCTTTTTATGCTAAATAGTAATCTGAAGAAACTCTTGGAGTAATATCATTTAAGGAAAAATCAGTATTTCTATCTTGAAAATTAAATATGATGCTTATAATCCACTAAGTATTATTCATATGACACCGAGCAAATTATTTGATGGTTGACATTCTCGTAAATGAAGATTTTCTTTTAAAATATCTTAATACTGTCACAGAATTTGACACGGCTTAAAAACAGGAACTCCTGACCAATATTATTCAGCTCTCTGTTTTCTTCTTTTAAGGAACAAGCTATTAAAAGAATATAACTCCTATAGAAAGCTAAATATATTATGTTTTTTTAGAATGTAACTTGAGGGAATTCAAGGAAAGAGGAACTATGGTACAATTTTGCTCTTGAGAATAGCATGATATTGTTGACTTTTTGTGAGCTATGCTGAAATCAACATTCACATGCAGATTCCTCATTTCACTACTTCATAGAAAATACTCAGTATTATAAACATGAATAGAAAGAGCTTTCAGCTGAGATATCAAGGAATCAATAAATAAAAGTTTAATAGCATACAGTTGTATGAAATTCATTGTACCAATGTTAAAAATACAACTTTATGTGGGGAAATTCTAAGACTAAAGATGTAAAACATTAACCATTGATCTCTACCATGTTCAAAATATCTCAGACTCACAGGTGAGTTTGGTGCTTTTAGACAGGAAATATAGAATACATAAGCTAAGATGAAAAGGGAGAATACTCACTCTAACTGGGAGAGGCTTGTGAGATTCAAAGAACTCGGCAGACATTGGAAAGCTTCAAGATTATGCCATTTTTTCTATACCACATACTCCAGACTTCCCCCCATTTCGAGGACATGAAATTTTAATTTACATCATTGCTATACCGTGGCCAAAACATTCACTCATCTGCTTATACATACATTAAACAAATCACATGCAAATTGCCCTGCAGTGTGGGATTGGAATTTTTATACTGTGCTCAGTAAAGGAATTAGAAGTGACAAGAGACAAATTAGAATTTTTCACTAATGAAGCCTGTACTTTTTGGGAAATGAAAGCAAATAGAGGGTAAAATGGAAATTAAAATTCATGGCCAAAGGAATTCCATAAAGATCTAACAAATGATTAGGAAACCAAAAAGCTTACACAAAACTCAAACCGTGCCGCATTATGTGGAGCAGGCATTTCACTGGGTTAACCTGCACTTTTTAAAATAACTTTAATCTGCAATATCAAATAATTTCAAATTTTAATTCATCTCTGTTTTACTACTAATTTCCTGTCATCAAATTGAAGAGGGAATCACAAAAGGCTGATATTTGAAAAATTGGTTTAAAAAATGAAGGAATGAAACAGAATGGGAAAAATTAAATAAATGGAAGATTATCCTAAGTCAAAGGGTTTGTGTTTTGTATACGGCATTGTTGAGTGATTCAGACTTTAAATCTTTTAAGCCACCTGGTACAGTATTTTTTTGTGCCTGATCTCAATCCTGATTGGCTTATTTTTTTGGTCAGTTAACTGAGGTATATCGTGAGTTTAGTAACAAAAGCATAAAATTATTACTAATTTGGACTGCACAATGGGGAATCAAGATGCTCAATAACAGTTCAGGTAGAATAAAGTAGCATTCCACACGCAAGGCATATTCAGCATTACTGGTGATTTTACCTCGTGCAATTATTAGAATCTAGAACAAGAACTTACCGAGACATCGTCAGATGGAAAGAGAAGCAAATCTTGGAGGGAATCACGTAGAATTTGCGTTCGCTTCTGAACAATTTCGTCTTCATAACTGATTGGAAAAACACCAAGGATAATTTCCTAGGAACAAAACAAACTGCAGTGACTATGAAGCACAACCAATCTAATGCGAGGAAATAGAGATTCTAATTAACTGTCGAGAAGATCGAGAATTTTATTTTACAGTATAACATGGGGGAGTTTGAATGAAAAACATAGTTTGAATGAAAAACATTTCTTAAGTTATGAGTATTCCAACCGCATCTTGGCGAACGTAGATCATTTTGCCTTGCAAAATATTGACCGAGAATAAAAATAGAGATAAGCCGACTTTATAGAAGTCAATGCCGGATATAGAGCTTGTTTGGCAGATATGTTTAGCTAGTTTAATAGAACTAAGCGAATTTGTAAACTGTATTTACTTATAGCCATAGAAGCTTACTAAGTTTCGTCACAACACACGTGCAAAGACATCCGCAAACAACACTTCAAAGTTAAATTACAGTGCAACAGAGGAACTAAAGATTTCAAGATGGCAACGAAATACAGCTGGTAGATTCGAGTGCCCATCTGCAAGTCCGTGAGGCAATTTGTAGTGCAGTTCGATAAAAGATTTCTCGCTCCAATCAGTTGTTTAAATTGGCAGGACACGGTCCATCTGTACCCCCAGGTCTCACCTTGAAAGATCGTAGCTCTAAACTGCAGTTAGTTTCGGTTTGGATTTGGTATTTTAAGCTTATCGTTGACTCCCTAGATTCCTTGTCCTTCTTTGTTGGCTTCGAGATTCGTTTCTCGGCCATTTTTAAGGGGCGTAATTGATTAAATTCTCCATGATTCGTAAAAGATTCCCTTCTCCATGTCCGCCATTTTGGGATACTCTCTACAAGCCTCGTTTGTGTGTTTTGGGACATCATAAAACCTCGATTTGATGTCAATTATAACAATCGACCAGACAGAAAATGTCTACAAAATTGGCCCCTAATCGCTTCTTGATACTTATCGGCTTGCAAATTAATTAACAACTGTTCAGAGGCCATTTGTAAAACATGGCAAATCAGTTATGTAAAATGACCCAAAAGTGTGGCGAATCGAGAAAAAAAATCCATCTGAAAATGAAAAGCGCGCAACTGCGGAACGTAAGTGAAATATCCGGATTTTATGCCTTAAACTCCGGAAGAACTTTATTTCTGGAGCTGATTGCTATCTAAATTTGTTTTGCCGTTGTTTTCAATAGCGATAGTGAAAGTTGTTTGAAATAGTATAAACATCTTCAAGCAAGACCTCCAGTTTGACATGTGCCGAGTCGTCTATTTTTACCGGCATATTTTCTGTCATTTGTCAGCAATAATTTGTCACTAAGAATAAAAGAAGTCTTGCCCTTTGAATCTGCTAAGCTTGTAAACCACTTTTGACCCAGTTTATCAGCTGTAGATATTTCGAAAGATAATTCATTACGCAGAACGTTTTTAAAATCTCAAAACAAGGTCGTTCACTGTCGGCCAATTATCTCCGAAAAGATGCCCATGTATTCTGTATTAGAGTAATTGGCTTCGTTGAGGGAAACTCTGCAAGAGTCCGCGAACTCGCGTTTGTTTGTATGCGGTTATGCAAGATAGCTTTTTTCTATTCACCGACAAGGTCAAATACCTGTGCGTCATCTCAGATTGTTAAGAACCGTGCTCCTGTCGGATTTGCATAATCAATCCCGGGTTTTATGCTGCCGCTATAGTAGAGTATAAAGATAGCGCGCTCCAGCTCTCAAATGAGAGACGATATGCCCCCCCCCCCCCCCCCCCTATGAGAGTATCTTGAGCACAGCCCTTACAGCTAAACTCGTTGCATCGCTTTTTATTTGGGTTTGCTGTTCCGCCAGTCAAATCTTATGTGCTTATGAGCCAATCAGATTCTTGCCCTGTTTCGCCGGGTGCAGTCGCCTGGCTTTCCGTCGCGACGTTGGCGATTTTCACGTTTGCACTAGTAGGCGAAAAAGGGCAAGAGTTTCATTGGCTCAGATAGTTTGATTGGCGGAATAGCAAAGTGAAATATCAAAACATAATTTAATGTTTTTGAAAACGCGGGTCGCGATGTGCGATGCACCGGTTTTAGCTGTAATAGTGCAGTCTACAGCGTCTTTTGTCGAGACAGAAAGCACAGGGAATTTCTGCCAAAATCCGTCATGGGATAAGCTGAATTTCCCCTAAGACACAAGCATGGGAAGTGTTCGGAATACAGAAGTTCCGCTGTGAAGCCAGTGGACTCCAAAACAAGACAAGGAACTGATTGGCTTAGAGGGATCGCACTTGAAGCGGGACTGTCACGGTACGCGCATGTGCGAATTATGATCACTTTGGTCCGGGCCGGAACGATGGCTGTGAAAGGGAGGAATTACGCTGGTAGAATCCGTTCAAATCTTGTTGTTTCGGGGTCCATCTACCCTTAATTCTTAACGGGTATCCTCTCCTGAGATCTCCTTAGTTCGTGACCAAATTTTGGAGTCGATGCAATATTGTTTGTCGTTTTAAATTGAATGAGACTCGAGCGTCATTTTCACTGATGGCTGCCCAACAAGAAAGGCCTATTCGAGGTCGTCCTTACGCCAAAATGGCTTGGGAACACAATAAAAGCAGGATCTGGATATCGAAAAGGGTCCACGAGACATGGAAATTGTTCAAGGGCTACGGTATCTTCACCTCAGACAACGATTTTGCAGCTCATTTGCCTAAAACCCCTAAAAACTTAGCATAATGTCGCCTCCTGACGAATGAACTCCAAATTATGTTTTCCCTGAGGCGACGTCGCGCGGGGCGTGGGTACTTTCCCGCGATAACGAAGTGTCCCGTGATTGGTTTATTTAAACAGGGAATCCCCGTTTTGAATGATAGTTATGCGGGATCGGCGGTCTTTGCTCGAGCATGCGCGTACCGTGACAGTCCCGCTTTTAAAAACTTTTTGGATTTTGCGGCCCTGTTATGTTGTATCAGAAGACCGTGAGTAGCAGCTTTCATCTCTCATACTTTCATCTCTTATACATGAAATCTGAGTTATTTAAACACTTCATGTAACGTGGGCATGCCAGATTCAGAATTATAGTAATTGCAGACTTATAAACTTGTTAAACCAAGAATGGGCTTTGAAAAATATTTATTGCACGTGGCTAATGTTAAGTATCGCCGAGCAGTAACTAGGTTAAGGATTTCAGCCCACAAGTTACCCGTTGAGTCTGGACGTTATGATAATATCCCTTATCAGTCCCGAATTTGTAAGCTTTGTGATTTGAATGAGATAGGGGATGAATTTCATGTTTTCTCTCGTTGCTCAAATCCCGCTTTAGAAGTGGTGCGTAATGATTTTATTGAAAGATTGATTGACGTTAATCAAGTATTTAGTAGTTTTAGTCAGAAACATATATTTTTGTACTGTTTAGCAATGGTAGATGATTCTATTGTAAACTTAACAGCAAAGTACATTTACAGCATCATTAGTATATTTCAGGAATGTACGGTTTAGATTTTTTTTTAGTTTTGCTGCTCTTTATTATTTGTATATTTTTATGTTTTCGTTTCCTATGTACCTAAGAAAGGTGTCCAGGAATAAACATTATTATTATTATTATTACTAGGCTACGGAGGTAGCATTTTGACTGACCTGCCTATTTTTAGAAGCAGTTTTCCAAAAGTCTGATTCCGCTATTAAGGGCACAAAAATCTTCATTATTATGGTCGGATATTGTTGATTCTTCTTGACACTGTTACTCTTAGTAATGTTTAGAGTGGGAACTTCTTGCCTTGCCACAATTGGCCTACATTTAACAATGGACAGCTGTTTCTGAAAATAGCTTGGACAGTAAAAAAAACGCTGCCTCAAGAACGTATCTCAGATGCAGCTACAACTGATGGGCTGCTGGTTGTATTTAAAGTTTGGAATGCATTTTCCTGGGTTGTAATCAAGGTTCTTAGCGGAAATCCGGTCCCTTATTATTCTAATAAGGTATACTATAACAAAAATATATTTCAAGACCGCAATAATGGACGTGAAATAATGGACTAATAATAATAATAAACACGCTACCAGCAGAGAGTAGAAAAAAGTCAAATTGCCACAAAATTAACATAATAAAGATCCATTACCGGTTTTTTTTTAAATACCAAAAAGAAAAGACGGTGGAATTCTTATAAACGGTGGTAATAACTAGAACATCTACATTCAACGAGCACCAGTTAAAGGCCACGCCTCGATGAGTGAAATGTGACTCAATTCGATTTAAAAAAAAACATAAAGAAATGTGCTCTATTATTCGTTGCAAATACTTTGTCATTTCTTGAACGAAATCTAATTTGACTTACGTAACGTTCCAAAATATAGACTGCTTAATAGCTTCATGTGAGATCCTTTTTTTGTAAATTGCAATTAACATTAACACAAGTCCATTACGAAGAGAAAGAATCTCTTAGAAACACATTTTCCCAAAAGGTTGAGCAGATGCTACAGTTATCGACAGTTAACCAACTTATGGGAATTGCTATAAGTAATATAAGCACTTTCAAGCCCTACGAGCGAAATGCATCAACAGCTGGCAGTTTTACTTTTTAGTGCCTTCAGCTAGTGGGGAACTAAACAAGCAAACAAACAAACAAACAAACAAACAAACAAACAAACAAACAAACAGAATACAATGAAAATATGGTAGGGGACGCACTTTGGCAACTTTTCTGACTCTGATTGCGCGGTCAGAATTTGTCAAAAAATGAGACCTTCGCCTTTCTAGCGAACTAAAACGTTTGCCAGCTGATCAATACAATACACTAAAAGCGCCGTCGAAGTGGGCTGTCTTTTTGGCAAAGTTTTGTAGGAACAATGAAATTTGCTGTCAATCTAAATAAACCTACACAGAATCTTTTGAGTTAAATAATTTCTAGTCTAGAATTTATTTAAGAAAAAAATAATTGGGGAATTATGTGGCAAGGTTGAAAACTTTGCTTTGACGGTGCGACTCCTGTCTATGTTTAGAGGTACCCTGATGGAAACAACACGTTAATACAAGATTTGTACTCTTCGTAACGGGACTCTTGACTAGTCTAGTTTAAGTAGAGGTATTGGTAGCTGCAAAAAGATAAAGGCGCGACTTTGCTGCACAGGGCTAGACATTGTCCATTGTAATATTTGTGGCAATCGAACATCTCTTCTCTAATTCGCACCCTAAAGCAGATACTGGAGGTACTTCAGGTAATTCAGAAGCTTATTCTTGCCCCACTGTGCAGGGCCGTAGCAAGCCTCCAAAAACTGGGGGGACACAACATCTAGAAAACTGAAGGTAGTTTTTAGGGAAAGTTTTTAAACTCTATTGCGCCTTTTTCTTCAATGCCGTACTTTATAAAACAACGGAAGAAAAAACTCTAAAAAAAGATGCAATTTCAAACTTATCCGGTCAGTGCACTATGAACCTAAGTAATGCGTAATTGTGGCAATATTAATTATGAAAATCGTTCCTTTTAAAGTAATGGGCAGCACTTTAAATGAAAGCCCGGTCACTGCACCCCTTCCTGGTCTAACAGACTACCGGCTCATATCAGCGTAACGGTTTTGCCGCTTAGTCGTATCATGCTGCGAATTGCACTTTTTAATGAAAGCCCGAGGCCCGTCGCTGCACTCATAAACGCTCTGGTCTATCAGGTCATATCAGCTTAACGTTTTTCCCGCAGAGTCGTATTCAAGCGAATTGATAACATTACAATGCTATCCATATACCATTACGAAGTGTCAACGGGGTATCTCAAAGACCTTAGATATAAGGCGCTAAAAGCCTGAATAGATTAGTATAGTGCCTCGGGCTACAGTAATGCCTTGGAAGCTTGGAGCTATTAGTGACAGAAGTGTGATCTCTAGAAACAAAAGACTGCGGTCGTGTGGATGGATTGTGTTGTCAAAGCCCGCGCCGCGGAGAAAACTGATGATCAAAAACCTGATGATCAAAAGCATTCTCGTACCCAGAGCTCCCAGGCTAGTTACCTCGCAGGGGAGGCTCTGGTGACATCTATTTCAGCTAGGCCTTTGCTGATTGGCTGATTTTGAGCGTAGGTGCATGCGCAAAAAGTTCTACCTCTCAACGGCTCTGTTACAAATCACGTGCATGTGTCAATGGCTGTCACCAGAGCCTGACTCGTGAGGTGGGTCAGAGAATGAAAAAAAAAGTGTTGGATCCTCGAGTGTGGACGAACTGGGGAGGGATACAGTTTGGTTGTGTACTACACTGATGGCCTATAAGAACTTTGTTATTGTTTACATTCGATCCCTCATACACAACTGCGTTTCTCTAAATAAGCATTTATTATAGCCAAAAGCGCTGTTAGTCGATTGGTTTTTCGTCGCGACAGAAAGCCAGTCGACTGCACTAAGGCCAGAGTCGCGCCGTTCCAATACAAAACAATAGAAATTTCTTGATTATAAAGTATAATGAAGCGGCATCCTTTGAGAAAGGAAAGGTTCGACAGAAGAAGAGCGACTGAAGTTCGGCGTTTGCCGTAGGCCTAAGACGGTTTGACTTGACTAGCGATCGATAGACTAGATTTGCCACTACGCTTGGCAGGTTTGGAACTGGCCGATGTCGCCGTTTCGTGCCCCGCCTACTAAAACCGAGGGATAAATGCAAAATAAACCAATGCATACATATTCTCACATCGTATTACCTTGAATGTTCCTGGCTCAAAAGATCCATCGTTGATATTTTCCACAAGAAAAACCTATAAAAGAGTAAAACATTCCACATTTGTTCAATGACAGGACGACAAAACTAACATATCTATTTCAAAATCAAGCAGTCTGTTATATATGTTATGATATGTATATGAAGTGCATTAGAATGGGCGCGCCGCAGCCTCTCAAAACAACACTATTTTCGCACTGCAAACATAGAGACCTCGATTCAGGTATAGACATTATTTGAGTTTTACAGGGGCCTAGCAGGTCTTGTTTTCATTCGATTTTATGTCTAAGTTCATTTGCATTAGGAATCGGTCATGGTTAGACCGTATGTCATATAAGGCCTAAAAGTGTCGAGGTACTTCGCGCAGGTGGACAATTCTATTTTTAGAAACTACTTACAAAATGTGACGGGGGTTCCGACGGAGCTCCAAATTTCATACCCAAAAAATACTTGAGCCATTAATTTGATACCCCAAAAAATACCTGCTCCCAATATTTGATACCCCCCAAAAATACCCAATTTTTTAGCCTAAAAAGGATATTTAATACCAGCATACACATGATGCCGAGCTGGTGGTGGCCATGCCCGTCCCATTATGTTTCCCGGAAATATCTTAACTAGCCTGCCAGAAGTTCACCCCCAAAAAATACCCGCGGAATTTGAATTGCACGTGGGACACAAATGAGCCACAAGTCCTGGCGCCGACAGCCTGTAGGCTTTTAGTCTTTTGGGTGACAAACTTTATTGAAACCATTATATACGTTTCCTTCTAATTTTGAAAATTGATTTCCTAGAAAAATCCGCGGAATTTTTTTCTTTCTTAAAATTACAATGAGCGCGATAGAGCGGATTTCACATGACTGTAGCAAAACCAATCACAATGTGACTACACCAATTCTGAACAAAACCTATGTATTTACAAAGTGATTGCCGGTTACTCGCCACGACAGTCACATGAAATCTGCTCTGAAGAGTTGTTTCATTTACTTGAAAATAATAATAAAAAGTATCAGCAGAAACATGCACACGTCAGCAAAAAAAAATTATTGAATAATTTCTTTCCTTTTAGGCAAAATTCGCCGAAAAAGTTGTTGACAACTCGAACTTTATTATACTTCCGCGGTGAGCGTCTTGGCTTAGCGTGTCAGTAAACGAGTGAAGCTTCGAGCATCTGGTAACCAGGGTAGCGGTGAGCGGGCAAGTATATAAAAACTGAACGGTGAAACTTTTTGAAATTTGGACATATTTTTAGACGGTGACCTTTTTAAAAATTTTTTGAAGCGAAGCTGGGGTACAATCAGCGCGATTTTCGTTTCAACACTTAGTTCTTTTAAAAACTGAAACACACACCAATCAAAAATAAAACAGATCCGTTTTATCCAGCGATTCCAGACCGATAACGAAATTTATATGAAACCAATCAAACTTGTCGGCAGTTCTCCTTTGTTTAAAATAAATCCTTTAACACAAAGCCCATAACATGAAAGCTTCATTTCATGAAGCGAAAACAACGACCAATAGATAAGGCCGAATGCACTAGAGAGCGCCCGTTTTCTAACGCAATAAAAATTCCATTGTATGTAATCCCTCCATTCTGTCTATCAATCTATTTTTATTTGCAATAAAATGCAAAGCAATTCATGGTCGATGCTAGGCAGAAACCTTGCTGTTTTGAATAGTTTATGAAGTACAAGGTCACAAGAAGATACTCGGACTGCAATAAACATGTACCAATAAAAAATAAACAAAATAATTAATGTCCAATAACATGTTTGTTCAGAGGTGAACATCATGTAATAAAAGTAAAATGTAATCAGGCTACGAAAGCATGTCTGATTATAAAGAAACAAAACTTGGAAAAAGCAGTTACATAATTAGAGGGAAAAAATACAATGGGGTGAAAAATTATGATAAATATTCTAATTTGTGTACAATTTAAACTCGAAAAAATCAATTAATCACCTCAGAGTAGAATTGTGTACATAAAGTGTAATTCTTGGTAGCAGATAATTAAATCTTAAAATTGTTGTTAGTTACCGTTTCACAGGAGCTGTCGGATTTTCTATTCCATACTGCTTTTCTCAAATTCTTTGGTGAAGCTTTCTCCCATATGTCTGACGTAAACTTTGAAAGAAATTCCAAGGCCTTTTCGCCTCCAGTCGTAGACCGTGGCCGGATTTGAGTGAGAGAGCGTTCCTTTCGCTTAGGAAGTGTCCCCACATGTTCATTAAGATTTTCTAGGTTTTTCTCCTCGTCAACAATGATAACTGGCAGCGCCGTTTTAACTTTTGAATCCTTGAATATTTCCGGATCATTTCTCTTACTGGCAATGGCCTCAAACGCTGCAGTATCGGAGAGTGACCTCAACTTGGCACGTCTCGGCACAGAAAGATTCTTTTGTACAGCACAGACCTCCTGTGCTGGTGGTATCTCGTCAGTCATCGTCTCGAACTGGAAATTCCTTCAAAACCATCACAATTCAGCCCGCTCTAAGTCAGGAGTTCAAGGATTAGAGACGAAGCAATCCAAAGAAGCTGTTTTCAACTCGTGTTTGATTGACAATTGTAAACAAAGGACTTTACAAAAGAGATAAATTTACAAATATTATTTTGGTTAAATTTTTTGTCAGAACCGGAAGCTCTGAAAATTGTATCTGCCTTGTAGTTGTCTGGCGAAAAACCACAAAAACCTTGCTGAATAATTACACTTATAGCAGAGGATATTTTAGCACTAGAAAAAGCAGATATAGCGTAGGCATTTGAATACAAATTTAAAAGGGTTTAGATATGTGTGTGAAAATGAGCTTAGCACGTATTAAAAGCCAATGCTATTGGTCTTTTAAAAAATCATATTGTTATATTTCGTCACCATCTGACTAAAAGTTGAAACTTTCTGATGCTGAATATTAATCTTAAGACGGAAATTAGTTCGTGCTTGCCCTTGAGTACTATACTTTGGCACTCTGATAACAATATTTTCATTTTTGACATAAAAAAACAATATTTATTTGAGCAACAAAATAAAATGCACCCAGACGTTTTTGCCAGTGACCAAAAAACAAGTAATTGAATTATGCTATGGTCTTATGGCAGCACGTGAAATATCACACACACAGTTAAATTTTAATTTAGCAGAACGAATGTTTTTGTTCTCGCGTATTTTTTTCATTATTATAATTGATAATTATAAAATTAGCACTTTCGTGACTACCTGACCAAAAACACTACAACGTCTAGCTTCAAAAGCACCGACATTGCAATTAACATGTAAATCAATAGAAAGGGAAATTCTGTAGGAGATTGCATGTGCAAAATTTGGTTGAGGGTTTAAAGAATTCTCAGATAGAAGTGAGGAAAATTGAAGTCTAAAAATACTTAATTAGTACAACAATGACTCGATTGTATACCGTGTAAGACTGTGTACAGCACCCTTAATATGATTATCAATACAAGACCCACATGAAAAGAAAACGCAAATCGAGATGTACAAGATCCTGAAATTTTGTGTTTAAAGAGGTGAAAATGACCACGATTCAGCCAGTAAAAAAATCCTGCATTTATAAGAAACGTATTGGAATGCCGGACAAGGCGTCAGGCAAAAAATAAATATTTTTATTTTCATCAATATGGTTTGAAAGGGGCTCTCGCACGCTTAATATTCGTCCACATAGAATAACGTGGACATAGAATAAGTAAAATTGTAACCGTGAAAACACATTTGCCTGTAATTAAAATAAATCCTCCAGATTAATTAAAAAAACTTTCAAGTGCTGACAAATGCAATTTTCACCTGTTATCAAGATGGAATTTGAGCTATTTTCTTGTCAGAGAAGTGGGCAGCAAGCGTGAGAGGGCTCATTTTAACGTGAGGTGTATTGTTCGGATGCGAGCCATATTTTTGAGGGGCCGACCATTTTACTTTGGGGGGGGGGGGGGGATTGCCTTTTTTTGGTCAACACACTAGGCGTGTGGGCTGGATGTTAAGAGGGGTTATCACGTGATATTGACCTTGCACAAGCTTTTGTTTCATGCTCATCTAATATGCATATCTGGTTGTACACTGAAATCTTACTGGCTGGATTTTGGTAATGTTTACCCTGCACACATTCCCCTCTTTATACTATGCTAAGCCTCAGCCGCCAAAATGCAGAGTAAATCAAAACCATTTGCCTGAAAAAAGGGATTATTCTTTATAACTCGTGTTCTATGTATGGATCATCATATTATATAGCTTGTGTTTTATTCGATCAAAGCGCGCGCTCTGATTGGTTCTATCATGGTCACGTGGCGGGCTACAAATTCAATGTAGCCCGCGCGGGCTACAAGTAAAAAATTGTTGCCCGCGCGGGCGACATCGCTAGAGCGAGAAATTTCGGCGGACTATTTTTACCGTATTTTCTTTTTGCTATATAATAAAACACTTAATGACTGCACCCTCGGGAAACAGCGAGTTTTGTTTTCCCGAGAATCTCGATGTTTCCCGAGACGAAGTCGTCATTAAGTGTATAGTATCTAAGGCAGTATCTTGATGATCAAGACAACTAGCCTGTTGAACTAACCCCCCAAAAGATACCTGGTACAATGTTCAGCCCCAAAAATACTTTTACTACAAATCCAAAAAAATACGTCGGACCCCCCGTTATTTTTGTATCCGAGCTAGAGTGCTCAATATCTACGGGTAGTGCATGTGAACAGAGAACGTGACTTGATATGATGAATACTTACGGTGACCGCCGTGGGACTCTCGCTTTTCTGTTTCTGAATCTTGTTCCGTCTTCCTGTTGATCCCTTGGAATTCTTCTCGATAGGAATTTCCACTTTCTCATTCTTAAGGTGAATTTCACTTAATTCCTATAAAAATAAACAAAAATATTGAACAAAGGGAAAGAAGAGCTTTAAAACGGAAGGTTAGGTCAATTTTCCAATTAATGTTCAACAAAATCCGACACATGCTTAGTATGTCATTTGAGTATGCCATGAATGCAGTACCATTTTCTTTACGCCAAGTGTCATTCCAAATGCTGAGAATTAATCAAGCTAAAGCGTTGGATTATCGACATTCCACCAGAAATGTTCTTTAATTACAGAACGTCTGTTTGAATGAGGTTATTATAGCAATATCCTAATCCTAACAAAACCCTTTAAATCAACACCTCTTTAAGGTTGCCTATAAAGTAAAATTGCTGAGCTTCCTTGGGACTCAGACTGTCGTCTTCCTTACTCGTCTAGTAAGGATTTCACTCACGCAAGTTATTGTTTACTGCAATTTTCATAATTCTGCGAATCTACGCCAACTAACACACCGAGGATTGGCTTCCTTCAATCAGCCGTTGATTACAAGTTTCTACATATTACGACACTACTTTGGAGTAATGAAATTTCGGAATTATAGTTCAGATGCGTGATTGAGGATGGGATTGTTGTATGTCACCTTGGATCACACAGGTGATTCAAGACGAAAAACTAGAAGACACACACAGCGACGATTACCTTGCACTTATAGCATTCGGAGGTTATAAGCATTGGCGTAGGAGACTTCACTAACTGAAAGAGTTACTTAAAAAAGACAGTATGGAAAATTTCAGCGAAGATGCCAGTAGATTGCTCACATTTGAGCGAATTGAAGATTGTTCGAGTTTCGAGTATTTGAAAACTCCCCGGTAGACGGATTTCAAATGAGTAAGATTTTCTCGTGGAAGCTGCAAATGTCTTTTCAATCCTACATTTAAATGATCTCAAACTTTCACCGTATGGTGTTGGAAATATTCGCCTTTGCTAGTTGAAGTTATTATTTAGTAAATCATTGGTGAAGTTCTGATTTTCTTGTTTTCGGTTACCACTGTCCGTTTAATGAAGGCACGTGAATCCGGCTCGAAGGACCACACACAAAACAGCTATTCAGTTATAAATCCACTAAACCTTGGGCACCTTCGTTCCTTAGTAAAAATTAAAAGTTTCGAATGTTTTGCTAATTCAACTATGGCCTTCGAAACCGAAGATCATGTATGATATCCCGCCTGGAAATTTCCGTACTGTCTCCGTTTGTATGACCTAGAGGAAATGCAAAGGCCGTAATGAATGGGAAACAACAGGGCATGAGATTAGGCACTGCATCAGTTGCGTGCTTTATATAAAAAAAGTTACAGCCAGATATGTAATTGAAGCAAACTGTGAGAGGAAATATTAGTAAAATTAGTAAAAGTATAATAATGTTATAATGAACGAATGATAGAATTAAAGTTTATGGATTAGAGTTACTATTAGTTTATTCATAATTAGGAATTTCAATGGTTAGTCGGTTATTATGTTAAAATCAATTCGTGGGTTACAGAGAGATGGTACAATACCATGGTGTTGGGTTTCACAACCATCCCAATTATGGGGGTCATCTCCAGTGTAAGAACCATTTCCTGAGGACACCTTTGTGTTTAGTTACTATTTAATCATGATTGGTTCAACCTTCGTTCTACCAAACAAAGAAAGCTTTGTGACGCAGCTGGTGAGTTCTTACACTGGAGATGAGCCAATTATGGTTACAGTAAGTTTAGACCGAAAGGAATCAGCGTGACACGAGTTGACGAGTAGGAAGTTCGGGTTTGCGTTACTCATGTTGCGTGACATCTCACCGGTGCTGTGGTGGTGCGAGGAAGTTTGTGTTTAGGGAATGGGCTCGACCTTTGCCCTTCATAAGTAGGACTGAGCTGCTCGGAGCCATTGGAATGTTCACTCTCATACGTTTCCTAAAACAAGAGGTAAAATAACAGTAATACCAAGGGGAGATTTTACAATTTGACAGTCTGAGTTCTCTATTTATACATTGTACATCGCTTTATCCGGAGGGTTTACTTATCCCCCATTCACACCAAGTTAAACAGGGCTTTTCCTTCGCCTTGGGATGTGCAAGATCTCTTCCCAGCTAAATAATCACTGTGTAACGGGGGGGGGGGGGGGGACTCCCCATAAACATAGACGGGGGTGCTCGTCCTATCCCTTAGGGTGTAAAATTCACTCAACTGCTATCTCTTGGGGTCTCCAAAGAATCTGCTATCCCTTAGAGGGTCTCACGCCAAAGCTGACCGAGAAATTCAGCGACAACACTGAATAAATTGTTTCAACTTGATGGTAATTTCAAGGACCGCAATAAGAAGGATTTTCCGCATCCAATTTGCTATCTCTCGTAGGGGTAAAATTCACTGTTGACCACACCCATTTTGCTATCCTTTAGGGTTAAAATCAATTTTCCCGACGAGCATCCTCGTCGATATTTATGGGGAGCCCCCCCCCCCCCCTCCCCCGGGACATGAACAGTGCCAGTTTTGCCCTTGAAAACAGTTTCCTCTTGGTAGGTAATCATCTAATTCATTTAAATTAAAGAGCCCCTGTGTAAACGGGGTATAAGATACACTTTATACACGTAAACACTGGGATTAAATTACACTAGGTTTAAAACTGGAGCACAGACATGTTTATGGCTTAGACAAATAAACTTGTTCTATAGAGTATAAAGGGCTACAGATCACAAGTGTGTTCCGTTTCCTAGGATACTTAAGGAAAATCATCCTCCGGCCCTGCGTGGTAAAGACGCCACAAAAAGGTTGTCAAGGCAATGTTTGTGCGATTTGCGGTGGAAATGGCCATTCCGCCCGCAAACGTGGAGGCACTAAAATGTCGAAAATATATGCCAGGAAGCGTAGCAATATATCATATTTTTTCAGGTCATTCTGGTTACAATCTTCTGTTCCATTCATCTATAATTCTATTTATACTCAATGCAGGAATTCTTGTCAGTTGTCAGTAAAATATATTGCCGTATTTGTGCGCAAAAGGTCAGGCGCTGGTGAAACGCAAAATCAGTTGCGCGTCATAGAATCAAGCGTTTTTCTAAAGTAACACCTCCACTGTATTTACTATGTATGATACACTTTATAATTAAAGATATATTGTTTCAAGTGAATACTCGACGTAACTCTGATTCGGCATTCGCCATAGGCCTTAATAAATGAGTAGGCAGACTTAGTGGTATCGCTCAACGTCTAACGTATTACAACCGTTTTCAAAGCTAAGCCGCGGAGGCATTTGAAGTCCTCAACTCGAACTCGACATCGTAACTCGCCAAAAATATAGCTAAATATGACTCGACGTGCTTTCTGCTGACTATCAGGCAATCAAGTCTTAACCTTGTACTTGTATTTTCTGTGAAAAGTTGAAACATTTTCTCAACTCTCACTCATTTTTGACCGTCAGCTTCGATTCTTAGTGCTCCAAAATGATTGCCTGTGGAGAAGACTGCCGAATGAAAATTTCATCGAATGAAGCCCGCCGGTGCACGTAGGCCACGTAGGTTTGAAATCGCTTGTAATTTGTAATTATCTGTTTCACATTTGTGCAAAAAAGAAGAAAATACTGCTGCTGGGGTGCCGCCAGCAATACAGGGTCGCTCTGATTTAGATATCTTTGGCATTCAATTTTGGCCTCCCTGGTGCTTTTTGTAGAGTAGTGTCATATTAAGGACATTCTTCTAGATATGCGCCAGTGTAGAGGGACCATTTATATCTTTATAAGACCTACAACATGGCGGAAGGAATGATCGACAATCGTTCTATATCAACCAGTAATGCACTAATGCGGTCATATGATTATTTTTTTAAATCTTAGTTTACAACGCATGCCCTGTAGATATTGTTCTGGGGAAAGAGCAGCGTATTTTTTTCAGTTTTAGAAACAGCCTCTGAGTGAGCTTTTTATATATTGCGACTGCGGCGAAAATAGCATCCTTATATCATACCTAAAATATAATCTACTTCGAGGGTGTTTGACACTTTGCTAACATTGTAACAAATTTCAAGTTAAGATTCCTAAAATAGCGGCTTCTGACGTCAATACATTCACGTTAAACACTTTTACTCTCGTCCCCCTTCAACGTGATCTCTCTAATGTCAGTTGCTGAATACTGGTATCTATTTGTATAGCTTTCGGCACGCTTTACGTTTTATAAATTGTACTTGCATTTTCATATGATGGATTTTAAATTGGGTAACATTTAAAACGCACATCTACTTAATATCTAAATGTCTTAACGTTTTCTTTTTCTTTCAAGGATTCTTTTTTTAGGGATCAAAATAACAAAATGGATTTTTTGTGTTGCTTTTTGCATAGGAAAGCAGCTACGCCGATTCCTACTTCTTCATTCATTTCTTTTTTTCATTTTTCGTGCTTTTTGATTTGGTAAATCAGTAAATAGGTAAAAGCGGCGTTTGTGAAAGTGGTGCGTTATGTTGCATTAATTCATTCGTTAATTCACAAAGGAAGTAAAGTAAATTATATTGCGTACTCTCTTTTTTTTAAAGAAAAACGTTTATCAAAACGTTGATGAGGCTGACTGATTTGCTAAAAAAAGTAGAACGATCCAATGGATTTACTGTTAAAATATATCCCGTTTTCACCTTTTTTTAGAACAGGCTAAAGTCAACATTAACGATGTTACAAAAAGAGAGTGCACTTGCCAACAGGAGACTAAAAATACGAATCTATAGCTGCCGGGAAATGGTTGGAAAATGTAAAAAAAGACTGGAAAATGGTAAAGGTAAAGTATACTTTATTCTATGTTTTCTTTTCATTGGAGCGTGTTTAAGTACTTGTCATTTCATTTGGGAGGAACAAAACGTAATAATACAACCCCTTTAGTTATTTTAGAACTTTAAAAATGCAACTTTCCATCAACACAGTCATTTTTGGAAATTCAAAGTACTTACTTCAATATATTCGCTGCATGATGTCGATGAAGCTTCATTATCCATTTTGTGAGGAATTCAATTTCCTCTCCAGTTCCTCCCTACATTTGGAACTTCTCGATCGCAAGGCGGAAACCAGCTCAGTGTTTTATTAAATTCAATTAAGATTACTCTTAAAATGCTACAATGTTTATAACGAGTACTTCGTTGCAATAGGACGACACTTGAAGCTTTCCTGTAATATTTTGAAAAATGTGGCCAAATAAAACATAATTCAGTGAAATATGGATATTAAAATTTTTAAACCTTTAATCTTGCGATATGTATGTAATGAGCGTTACTATGAAAAGGATGAACAAGTTATTGCAATTATCTATCTGTTATTGTACTGCACGGAAGGAAAATTTCATAATGGAAAAATTTTAATTCATAGCTTACTCATTTGGAAGTTTAAAATCGTTTGCAATGAATAAATTTAATTTTAAAATAAATAAATTTATTTTATTTTACTTCATTTCGTTTTTCTTTTACATCAGCTCATAATGAAGGATTTCCTTTCGTGATTGAAAGATAATCTTTCCGATGTATTTTTATCATGTGCCTTTTTATGTGCCTATTTAAAATTTTTTACTTGGTTATTTGATTTTTGACATCTGTATACAAGAAATGATTTCCACTTGAACCATGTTACCAATGAGTTTATAAAAAAATCAGCATAAACTATAATGTTACACCAATCTCGTTCCCAGACCTTACTCCGCTGTTTGCTGTTTGTCGTATGCCCTGACGGCAGACAATTCTAGGTTGATTCTGATTGGTCGATATTGCCGCACGATTGCCATCTTTGTCCAACCTCGTCCTCAGTGTCTTCTCGGTCGCTTTCAAAATGGCGGTTAGCTCGGGAGAAGACCCTGGGGGAGGCTGAGTCACATGACCGTTTCGAAACAAAGGATCACCTCGTTCCCATGCCCTCAGACCGTGGTCATGTGACTCAGCCTCCTCCAGGTCTTGTGCTCGACCAACAGCCATCTTGAAAGTCACCTAACCGACAAAGGCGGCCACCATTTATGGAAAAACCGGATGTCATAGATTAATTCTACGACTTCCGGTTTCGTCTGTGTCCAGAGCAACCTCGTCCCCAGGGTCTTCTCGGTCGTTTTTCAAAATGGCGGTTGGATCAGAGAAGACCCTGGGGGAGGCTGAGTCACATGACCACTGTTTGAGGACATGGGAACGAGGTTCTCCTTTGTTTCGAAGCGGTCATGTGACTCAGTCTCCCCCAGGGTCTTCTCTGGAGTCAACCGCCATTTTGAAAAACGACCGAGAAGACCCTGGGGACGAGGTTGTGTCCAGAGTCTTCGAAATTCAGCATGACCGAGAGACCCTGGGAACGTGGTTGGTATAGTCCCATCTTTATTCTCGATTACATTCAGTCTGTCGTTCTCGAACCCCAACATATCCTCCTTCCTTGAATTACCAATAATGGGTAAGTTGCTTTTGCGCTTCAATTACCATTATGGGTAACTTAATAGCATGGTATTTGACATGCGCAAGTGTCCCACATGGTTGTAGGTTGCCGTAGTAAACTTAGAAGGGTACAGTAGTGGGCGGGGGTTCTGGGGTTGGATGGGTTATTTTTGGTTCGGACAATTTTACAGTGTTCATCTTGAAAGTCACCTAACCGACAAAGGCGGCCACCATTTATGGAAAAACCGGATGGCATAGATTAATTCTACGACTTCCGGTTTCGTCTGTGTCCAGAGTCTTCGAAATTGGGTTGAATGGTTTTTTTTGGGTTCGGACAATTTTAGAGTGTTCATCTTGAAAATAACACCAAAATTCAAAAGTCCTTTCAAACTACGCTCGCCCCCCAGATCCTTCGATCGTTTTGCCAGCGGAAGGTGTCTTTGGCTTGTCGCCTTCAGCTGACCATGCGCCTGAAGGCTCTAGGGACGACACTGGGTACCGTCGGTTGCATCTACCCGTCTACACGCTCGGCAGAAACATGTTCTGTCGGCACGTGAAACTTCGAAGTTTTGACAGTTGAACTTCAAAGTTTGCCCGCCCAAGCGTGAAGCTTTGGTGACGCTCGTGAGTGGAAAAAGATAAAAAGCTCAGTTGATTTATTTCTTTTTGACCAGAAAAACTGTGAAGTTACCAGAATATTAGCTTTTTTCAATGTTTGTTATTGAAACGAAAGTGCGGACTGGAATATTGTGACAAAAACGTTCAAGTTTGGCAGTCAAAACATCCAAGTTTCACTGTCAAAACTTTAAAGTTTCGCGTGCCGACAGAACAACGGGTAGCTGCAACCGACGGTAAATGCGTGAAATTCAAACCAAATTTGAAATATCCGAATTGCCAACAAACAGACCGAAGACTAAACATTTGCCTCTGTTTTTGTCAAAGTTCTGACGAATCCGCTAAGATCGCAAGTTCTATGAGACGACCGAGGGCTGTGTGGACAAGATTGTCACTAAGGCATGCGCGATATGCAACACGGAGCTGCTGTGGAAAAGCTCCTGCACATGCGCGTCAGCGATTGATATCAAATTGATTTTTTAGGGGTTAAAATAGGTGATCCCGTATTTTTGGGGTTTTCTGAACGAAAATGGTATGCTGATGGTATGCTGTCGTTTCAGGTGTTCTTTGAACTGAAATAGTACGCTGAATCAAGAAGGTGTTTTAGGACCGAGGGTCCTTTACCATGTTAACCTTCACGGATCCCCTCCCCTCCCCCCGGCGTAATATCCTCTATGTATCTTACCCAGGGGGATACGCGCATGCCACTTATAACAGTGATGCCGAGCAGACTTACCGGCTGACTCTTGCTGTGTGTTAGTTTGTGAAAAGGATTCCTCTTGGTCGGTTTAGGACTGGGTGCTGGTTGAGGGGAAGATGGTTCCTCCATTGAGCTGCGTGAGCTTCTTGGAGAGGACAACCTCTGAAAGAAAAACAAAGCTGTTTGAAGACTAGTTTGACGCTCAATATATAGCGGTGTGGCCTCGCCCGGGGGTTCTTCCAGATAAAAGTACCAACGTGATCATATCAGATAAAAGAAACAGGTGTACCGCATGGATGCCGGAGGGAGAGCGCAGATGCGCGCGCCACTTGACTGGAACAGGCAAAGGCAGTGGCGCGCGCATCTGCGCTCTCCCTCCGGCATCCATGCGGGCAAGAAGAGTTTACTGTCATGCAACGGCAGTCTAAGAAACTCAAGATTCTTGCAGCATAATAATTGTAACATTATAAGCCACAAAGCTAGCCATGCTGATTTGGACTGAAAAGTTAGCAAATACTGACGACTTTTACAACAACAGGCTTTTATCTGTAATAGCATCGTTACATTTTCGAGACAATGACAATGGCAATGAGTAATGAAAATTGTAATGGATAATAGCAATACCATGACAATGAACAATGGAAAATGACATTGGATAATGGAAAATGGCAATGAACAATGGCGATAAACAATGGCAATGGGCATTGGCAATGACAATGTCAATAAACAATGTTCATGACAAAGAGCGGTTGCCCGGCGCGGTCCCCGTCTTTCTAGTTCCTAATTGTAAAGACGCCAAAGCGTTGTCCTAGGTCTGGGTCACATCCCCGGGGGGAGGGGACTCCCATATTTTTGACCGGGGATGATCGTCGGAAATTTTCAGTTTCACCCCTAAAAGATACCAAACATGGCGGGCCATGGCGTGGCTCAAATAATTTCTTACACTAAAAGATGAGGCCTTATGTGCAAAGTAGGCGCGAAGGAGACAGGTAACAGGTAAAAGATACCCATCAAGAATGTCCGTGTTTGTTTCACTAATTTATCGTCTTCTCATCGAGTAATCTCTCTTTCTTACACGGTTTTTAGAAGCACCCTAAAAGATACCAATCTCCCTAATTTTATTGAACGGATTAAGAACACCCCTTAAAGAGACCAAGGCCCCGTGATTTTAACCCCTAAAAGATACGACGATCATCACCGACCAAAAAATCTGGGAGTCCCCCCCCCCCCCCCCCGGGGCTCACATCATAGACCCCGTGTGTGTGCGTGGGAGAGGTGGATGCTCTAGCCCCTGATCTCCACCCCTACCCTGCTAGCAGAGGTTTCTCTCTGTCAGTCTTTTTAATTATTATTACTTAGCTAAGTTGTTCGCGTGTCTGGTATTTCGCTGTTTGTCCGGGCGCAAATCAACATCTTAAACTTTTTATACAGTAAAAACCCGCAAGAACCTGTTAGGCTAAAATTTCCCTGTTCCTATACACCCATTATATAAGAACCTGCTTAGCCTAAAATTTGTAATGGTTTCTTAATTTTCAAAAATAGAAAAAAAAAAGAACTATTTCTTAATATCAGTACAAAAATGCTTTACAATTTATACACAGTATGTAAGTCATTGATGTCCAGGGCTGTTCAGTACAGTAACTCAATTGAGAATTACTTTAATAATTTTAGAAATAAAGGAGAAATAGTATGTATCACTTTGTTGAAGTCATGACAATACTATACTTGCGCCCAAAAAATTGCACTAAGCACCATCAGAAACATATAAAAAGAACCTTTTTAGGCTAGCATGGGAAAATGTAGGCTCGCGGGATTTTACTGCACTTTTCTAGCTCTCAAATTGTGATCAATGCACTCAATGCGCCTCCGTATTGTCTTCCTTTTAGCCTTACATATGTATTGCTAATCTTGTTACCCTTAACATTTCAGTTTACGCTAACGAAGGCGGAAGCAATCAGAGCAACGATGTGCTAATGCCGTCTGGTGGGTCTGTTGTTCTGAATCTTACTATATATAAACCTAATGAATTACCAGGTCAGACCAACACAGCCGCTGACGAGTTTTTCCATCCGGCTTTTTAGCCCTAGGCGATTAGCAGTATGATTAATTGCAACACTTTTTCCCACATGGTTCTACTTTAAAGGAGACTTGAAATGTCTATAATCAATGTTGTATACAACAACAACATTCGCGTTTATAAACGAGTTTCTATTTTGAGAAACAAGAAACTCATCGCATTACAACAAAAATAACAAGGAATTTCTCATTTTCTTCCTGTTTCTAATACTAACTGGCATCTACTGAACAAAACATGTTGAAACGAAAATACGTGAATAAAGCTCAGTCTTTCGCTATTAAAGCATGTTAACTATTTCCTTTGATTACAGAGATAACAAAGCGATAATGCCGAATAACAAGAACTTAAAGCGATGGAATTGCTTTGTATTTTACTCTGCAAATGAGACAACTCTGTCAATATGAAAAACACAGCTTTGCGTGCCATATGCAGTTATCGCCAGAGCTGTCAGTGCCTGTATATTGCCTGTTTTGAACCAAAGACATACATTTTTTCTCTTATTTGTTTTATTCCTGCTACAAATGATGATTATCAGAATCAAATATCGCTGACATTTACCAAACGCAGTGTTTGCTTAACTTAATATAAGGTTGCAATCAGGCCAATAACAACCATCGATTGTGTATAATTGAAAATAAGATGTGCTACACACTCCTACCAACGGGTTCAAGCCGAAGAGCAATTCTATTCGTCCTGTCCTTACAACATGGTAACTTTTTGTAAAGGTTTGAGGAAAAATCGGTGTCGTGTTATTGATTTAAGTTGGATTATTTAATCAAGCACGAAGGTATCTTTGGGTAAATCGCTTTCATTTATCATTATATAATTAAATAATTCTTCTACAACAACCGTACACACTAGAAAATACACTAGCTGCTTTAGAATAACCAACCTTTACCTCTGCACCAAGATAACAAGAATAGCTGCGCAATTCAACAGTCATTTCGCTAAGAAACAACACAATCCAGATATGTCGACATCAGTCGTATTAGTGCCAAGTATCTAAATGACTGAGGACAGTCCACGGCTCTCGTGATCTGAGCCACAAAGAGCATGAAACATCTGCCTCTAAAACTGGTTTAACTGCTTAAAATCACGATAGAAATGAGATGATAAAAGATTTCGTACCTTGTAAACCAGGGAACTCGACGAGTTTCAATATGAACGCTTTTATCAGATGGTCAAACCCTGAAAGACCCCACTGGGTCAACTGACGATAACTGAATGGGAGATAATCACTCACTGATAGCGTGGAGAGGGGTTAAGGCGATCAGGCTAAGGACTTTGCGTTACAGGGCATCTTTGTTGAAGAGTAGGGTTTTATATAAGGCCATCAGTTAAGTATAATGGTTAAAGACTTTGCGTTACATGGGTATCTTCTATCGGCTTTTAAAGAGAAAACGAGATGGCGGTGTATATAAGCTGCTGCAGTGGACTCAGTAGAAAAAGAATGCGTCCTATAGCTACAAAGCATTGCCGCAAGTCATTCCTAACCACCCGCAAAAACGACCTGAGAAAATCTGTGCTCTGAGGACGCGCACCTGATACCCGCTGTTTTAAAGATCTGTCTCTTTAAAGTTTGATGTCGTCATGGTACCAGGCGCCCTTCAAAATTAGCTCTGACACGGTTTGGAAGAGTGGATGTCACGGTAAATATATAACCGTGCCATCCACACTTTCAACATATTAATCAGAGGTTTTAAAAACGTCCCTGCTAATAACCGCAAAGAATCGAAGGGCATCCACACCTTCAGGACCGAGTCAGACAAGAGTGATCCATTACTAAGAGTTAGAAACAGTCACTATATGAAGCTAGGTAGAACAATAGGCCTACTCAGGTCCTAAGATCGCCGTAATCATGGGTAATCTTAGGCGATCTTGTGAATTTTTTCTATGTTTCATGTTGCGATCCTGGGCGATCTTAGGACCTGGCGTAGGGCTTGGTTTAAACCACGTGCAATCTTGGGCGATCTTAGGACCCACGCGCAATCTTGGGCGATCTTAAGACCCACGCGCAATCTTGGGCGATCTTAAGACCCACGCGCAATCTTGGGCGATCTTAGGACCCACGCGCAATCTTAGGCGATCATAGGACACGGAGTAGGCCTTGGTTTAAACCACGTGCAATCTTGGGCGATCTTAGGACCCACGCGCAATCTTGGGCGATCTTAGGACCCACGCGCAATCTTAGACGATCTTAGGACACGGAGTAGGCCTTGGTTTAAACCACGTGCAATCTTGGGCGATCTTAGGACCCACGCGCAATCTTGGGCGATCTTAGGACCCACGCGCAATCTTGGGCGATCTTAGGACCCACGCGCAATCTTAGACGATCTTAGGACACGGAGTAGGCCTTGGTTTAAACCACGTGCAATCTTGGGCGATCTTAGGACCCACGCGCAAACTTGGGCGATCTTAAGACCCACGCGCAATCTTGGGCGATCTTAGGACCCACGCGCAATCTTAGACGATCTTAGGACACGGAGTAGGCCTTGGTTTAAACCACGTGCAATCTTGGGCGATCTTAGGACCCACGCGCAAACTTGGGCGATCTTAAGACCCACGCGCAATCTTGGGCGATCTTAGGACCCACGCGCAATCTTAGACGATCTTAGGACACGGAGTAGGCCTTGGTTTAAACCACGTGCAATCTTGGGCGATCTTAGGACCCACGCGCAAACTTGGGCGATCTTAAGACCCACGCGCAATCTTGGGCGATCTTAGGACCCACGCGCAATCTTAGGCGATCTTAGGACACGGAGTAGGCCTTGGTTTAAACCACGTGCAATCTTGGGCGATCTTAGGACCCACGCGCAAACTTGGGCGATCTTAAGACCCACGCGCAATCTTGGGCGATCTTAGGACCCACGCGCAATCTTAGACGATCTTAGGACACGGAGTAGGCCTTGGTTTAAACCACGTGCAATCTTGGGCGATCTTAGGACCCACGCGCAAACTTGGGCGATCTTAAGACCCACGCGCAATCTTGGGCGATCTTAGGACCCACGCGCAATCTTAGGCGATCTTAGGACACGGAGTAGGCCTTGGTTTAAACCACGTGCAATCTTGGGCGATCTTAGGACCCACGCGCAATCGTGGGCGATCTTAGGACCCACGCGCAATCTTGGGCGATCTTAGGACACGGAGTAGGCCTTGGTTTAAACCACGTGCAATCTTGGGCGATCTTAGGACCCACGCGCAATCTTGGGCGATCTTAAGACCCACGCGCAATCTTAGGCGATCTTAGGACCCACGCGCAATCTTAGGCGATCTTAGGACACGGAGTAGGCCTTGGTTTAAACCACGTGCAATCTTGGGCGATCTTAGGACCCACGCGCAATATTGGGCGATCTTAGGACCCCCGCGCAATCGTGGGCGATCTTAGGACCCACGCGCAATCTTAGGCGATCTTAGGACACGGAGTAGGCCTTGGTTTAAACCACGTGCAATCTTGGGCGATTTTAGGACCCACGCGCAATCTTGGGCAATCTAAGGACCCGGAGTAGGCCTTGGTTTAAACCACGTGCAATCTTGGGCGATCTTAGGACCCACGCGCAATCTTGGGCGATCTTAGGACCCACGCGCAATCTTAGGCGATCTTAGGACACGGAGTAGGCCTTGGTTTAAACCAACGTGCAATCTTGGGCGATCTTAGGACCCACGCGCAATCTTAGGCGATCTTAGGACACGGAGTAGGCCTTGGTTTAAACCACGTGCAATCTTGGGCGATCTTAGGACCCACGCGCAATCTTGGGCGATCTAAGGACCCACGCGCAATCTTAGGCGATCTAAGGACCCGGAGTAGGCCTAACAATGAATGCGGGATCGGTTCATTGTGATTGGCTGAAGGACCTTCCTTTTTTAATGCCCGTACCAAGAGACCAGTGCAAACGACGAATATCAGTCGAACCTTTCCTATTTTTCAAAGGATGCTGCTTCATAAACAGGGTGTACATTTTCCGGATTTTCGAGTCCCTAGTCATGATCGGGATGGCGATTTTCGAGTTTCATGTCGCGGCAACGGCATTCGTTTGCCGATATTTCGTACTTTTCGTCATAAACAGGGTACGAACATTAGCGTTTTTTCTGACATAAACAGGGTCACATTTTGCGAGCTCGAGCGGAACACTCCTACCCAACTTTGGTCGAGTAACCACCCAGCGGGGTCGTTATGGCAAAGGGGTATAAGTACTAATTGGAATAAACATGTTATTGAGACTATCTGATCTGTTTCAGACCCGATCACCTATTTCCGCTTTTGAGGCATTTCAAGGTATAATTCGGTATTATATAAACACATGCATGCAGACTCCGTGTTTACGAAAGTCCACCAATAGAATTCCATACACGATGCGCTTAAAAATGGATGGAATTTTACTTACTGACATCGCAAACTATAAAAGGTGAAAATAAATACTTACTTTACACACGCGGCTTTTTCCATCAAAAGCAGACATACACACAAGTTTCTAAAGCATACAACTACATGCAACAATTGTATAAAGCCCATTAAGTCATTTCAAGGTCAAAATTAACCCCATTGAACAGCACAGATGCAAATATCACAGTTGAAAACGTTAACGTCAGCAGCAAAACAGTCGACCTAAATAATTAACAGACTGACTGAATAGGCTTAGGATTCAATGAGGCACATGGCATTCTTATAATATGGGAACAACCACTAAACCCTACTGTCTCCCCTAGTGAAAGACAACAAGCTTACAATTGACAATGACCGGAAGACATCAAGACTGAACTGAAAAGGATACATCGCAAATGAAAGATGTATTATGCCACCTCCCTTTAGGATAGCCCTAGCATTAGCCTTACCTTGTGCTTTTCGGGAGATGCTGAAGATGTTGGCGATTTCTTCTTGTTGCTCACGTCTTCAGTAGATCCGCTCCACGACAAACGCTCACGACCAAACGATGGAATTCGCAAACGCGGCATTGAGAATCCCTTTTCAGACATGTCCACAGGTGCAAGACTTCACCATGCAGTATCTTCAAGATGACTAGCCTAGGATTTACAGTATAATGAAGCTTGAAGTTCCATGGTTTACAATGATGGAGTAGCCATTTTGTACCTGTTTATAATGCCGGTTCCAAATCAACACGACATAGTCAGTTCATATTTCCTTTCAGATATTTCTGTCAGCAGCCAACTGAAAGAAAATACAGCGATATTTGTCTTGTGACCTCAAGCAGAAGATAAACTCTTCACTTATCTACCGGCTTCAAATTAAATATTTGTACATCTGGTAAATGCTTCTTGTTAGTCACATTAGGGAACTGTACTTGCCTTTTCGCTCAAATGAACTGTGCATTTTTGTCTACGGTTGAGAGCCGTTGGACTGTGTTGAAGGATTTTAACAAAATCACATCCAGAGACACGGTCACATGAACCGTGAAAAATATAATAATTCGTGCAATGAACTTCACGTAGTCGGCAACGCAAGTGGCAGAATCTTGTTCACGTTCCAACATCCAAGTGGTACAAATGACGGACCCTGCATTATGTGATACTACCGAGATATTTCTTCAAATTAAATATGGAGATCTTAGAGTCTCCGTTTAGGCTATAATCATCACCTCAGTCCATTAAAAGAGCAGTGTTTTTCCTGAATTATATATAAACGCGGTCAATATCCTCCCCGAAGTACTTATGGATAAAATATGATAGCCTACGTCATATATTTCGGTTTAAACAGAGCGGTCAGAGATCTTTTAATCTCTGCAGGAGATGAGGGCACTGAGGAGCTTACTTGTTGTAAATCCAAAAGAGACGGTAATATTCGTGGGTGTAGGTCGTTATTAGTCGGTGCACAATGTAAAGTTGATACTATCTGCTACAAAAGGGAAATATAGTGCTGAGTTCCATTACAATCTCTAGACACCTCTCCCCTAATACTGCGTTCACATTATAGCGCTAAACCATGTTCAGTGTAAACTTGTTTTAAACATGTTTTAGTACTGCATGCACTCGTCAAGTAAAATGTTTCTTTTCTGAACATTTAATAAACCTCACTTTGCAACTTGTCTAGATATTATTAAGCTCTGCTAAACTAGGACACACTTGAAGCGCGCAACGTCGGTCCTGCATGTTTACCCGACTGGCTCCCAAACTAGAAAACATCGCACACGTGTGTTTTTACAAAAAAAAAGGTCTTGCGAAGAAAAAAAATGTGTCCCGGCTACAAAATTTGTCGCGCGTAGCAATTTTTCTCGCGTGGCTAAATTGCGAAACATGTGTCCGGCTACACTAGTTGCGCGCTATACATGTGCATGTGTCCTAGTTTAGCCAGGGCTTCCAATACAATTGACGATTCCAGCAATAACGCACGCGCGCGCTGCATTCTGGTAGTTGTGGGACACGGCTTGGGCATTTCTGAATAAAGAAGAGCGCGCGTGCTTATAGCTGGAAAAGTCCATTTACAGTTTAGCAAGAGGCAAACAATGATGTTTCACATGAGCTGCAAATAGACGAGATGAAACTCGAAACATGATTGGTCTGAACATGTGGACGCACTATTAACCATTTTTACTCAGCTGAAAAGCTGATCCTAAAATAGTTTCCTCGCCATTATGCTGCTTGTTAGTGGTACTACGTTGATCTTTTAAGCAAATGTGAATTTTCTTGCGTTAGGTATCGTTGTCAGCTTTATTGTCTATTATTATATGGATGCTAGTGTTTTACCGGAAACTAAAACACTCGTATTTTCATCTTCACTAGTGAAAATATGAAAAAGTTATGTACCGAGTGTCCCGGATGTGCACGTTTGCAGTGGTTTTCCTGACTTCGTCTGCAGTGAAATCTCGCTCGCTCGGTCACACGAGTTTTAAGCCACAAAACTAGGTTTTGTTCTAGTTCTAACGAAAAAAACCTTATTTCAACTATGGCAGAGAAAGCTAGCTACAGCAACACAAAAAGGGAAATTAGTTCTTAACGACACTGGGAAATTCGACTTTACCAAGTGAGTTGTTCAATTTGTTATATTTTGCCGTCAATTCTTATCCATATAATAAAAAGAACATTACACGGTGGCTTGAAGATATGGATTTTATTTTCTCGTGTCAAAAACAATATTTTACTCACTCGCTGCGCTCGTTCGTAAAATATTGTTCTTTGCCACTCGAAAATAAAATCCATATCTTCGCCCCACGTGCAATATGCTCTATATATCTGTGATCGTCGCATATTATTTCAAAAGGTATTCGAGTGCGTAAATATAATTTAGTGGAAAGAACTTAACACAAAAGACAGAAGGAAGAGAAGAAGTCAGAAGACTTGCTCGAACTGATACTACATAGTATTTCCAGGGCTCGACAAGCTTTAGTCAATCTTTTATCATCTAGCAAAATTGTTCGCATCTGGTATTTCGGGTGAGAAAACTTTACCGTTTACAAGATTATAAAAGTCCGACAGAAGGAAACCTCTGCTAGGGTATATCAGGTAGGAGCTCGAGAAATTTAAACTCATTTAGAACTTCCTCTAAAATTGTGACACTAGCTTTATCGCTGTAGCCGCTCGTAGAACTGCATGGTCTTTTTTATAGCACAGTTTTATAACTTAAAAGTATCATTTGGAATCGATGTTTGTGTTCGTTTTCTTTGCATAGTACTCATAGTAAAGCATTAAGAATGCCTTTAAATTTCTTAAATCAGCCTCGACATTCTTAAAATAACAATTAATAATAGTATTTCATTAATGTTAGACAAAAAACATGGTTATTAAAAATATTTTCAAATCCTCGTCTCCCTTTATTAATTATCTTTTCAAATTTTATTTCTTGAACCGTTATTGGATAAAATGAAAATGAGGAGCTACACATCAGCGAAACGCTTAGTGAAGTAATTTTGTACAATCATGTATAATAAAGTAGTCTGAGCAAGTTCTTTTAGATAAAAAATATCAGCCTGGACGTTGCTATAAACAAGTCTGACATGTGTAAAAAGTACTACTACAAACAAAAACATTAGAATAAGACATATTCAACTTCGACTCACCAATGAAGTCTTGTGGCGTTTAGTCTTTCACTCCAGTTGAGCGGCCCCTAGCTGTCAGCTCTCCCTTTCCCGAGATTTCGAGCAATTATACATTTTCAAGTGTTACATGCTGTATTTAGTGACTGAAAACAAACATTGGACAAAGGATGATGGGCGATGGTTCTGAAATCATAGACGCTACTGCCAGCCGCTTCAGCTTTCATTGCATTCCTGTGGCTTTCAATTTGAATTCATTAGTCTTATTCGCGCAGATGCCAAAGTATCGTTAAAGCCTGCAAGTTAAATGTTTGAGAAGCGCATTAAAAGGGTCCATTCCAATCAATGATCAAATAGATTCCCCATATAAAACAGCATGAAAAAGAGCGGAGGAACAGACTTCATCATCTCCCATTTTCCCCTTGTTTTAACCCCTTTTTCTCCCTCTCCCAGAGTTACTAAGCTTGATAGCCAACATTAAGCAGCTGATATATCTTCTCCCTTCTCCCATTTGTGCTCGATCTCCTTTATCCCTACAATTTAAGTCATTTCTCCCCTCTCCTAGTGTATTTCTATGCCCTTTCTATCCTCTCCTCCCTCCGCTCGAAAAACTGTGGGCGCGCAAACAACGACTGAGCTGTTTTATCAATTCTGCTATCATGGGACTTTTTAATACTCAAAGTCTCCATACTTTAGCTATTATGTAGGAAGGTATTTCCTTATCGTTCCTGGCAAAGCATCCATAATATAAACACAACCCGCGCGCGTTTCTCGAATTCTTATTGGCTCTCATGCAGCCATGGGTACATAAAAGTATATATCACGGAACGCGCCAACATCTCAGTGCGCGCGCTAAAAAGAACCAAATTAATGAAAGACCGTTTGACTGCGCGCGGTTTTTGTTCTTATTTTTGCCTTTTTGTTGCGGTATAAAACAAATGTCCTCTGATTTTCCGTTGATGTCCTCAGCAGTACCACGGAATGACGTAATAAAGGAACAACATTTTGACCACTTTATTACGTTATTCCGTGGTATACAAGAGGACATACCACGGAAAATCATAGGACATTTGTTAAATCTCATTTGAGGTACCGACGTGGCCAAACAAACGCTCGCGTGGGCGCGAGCATGAAGCGCGTAAGATTGAATAAACGGTACAATCACGTGTTACGTCAGAGTGAAACACAAATGCACTAATTCTTCCGGATTCCTTTCTTCTCTGGTTTGAGTCACATGAAACTATTTTTTAGCGTTGACACGCAATCGTCCAAATTTAATGACGAGCTAGCCGAAACCCGACCACATTACTAGAGAGAGCTCGCGTAATCAAATTAAAATTGCCAAGTTTTTAAACTTGGCGACAGGTTAAAAGCAAAGATACAGTCAAGGAAAATAAAAAAGTTTTACAGACGTTTGTATGAAATTTTAACTTTGCTGACAAGCTTTAATTGCGAGTCGGAATATAAACAGGGCTATGTCTTCACTAGCTTTTAACCTATCGCTCTTAAACTTGACAATTTTGCTAATTTTGGGCGCTGCAATTCAGCAGGTTCGTGTGCAAAATTTTAAAAAAGTCACCGCTTCACGATGGACTAAATTTTATTTTTGTTGATATCTTTGGTTTTTATTTAATTACACGCGCCGATTTCGTTTGCGTTCATTCGGTGTCGGCCGCCTGACTTCTAAAAATCTGATGCGATTTTCAACAGATTTTTGTGTCGGGCCCGATTTTTCGTTTCGCAGATCAAAGCAGAGGCCCGACAAATCGCAGTGTGTGAATGCACCCTCCGACATCGGCCCGATCAATCGCAGCGTGTAAATTGGTCTTACCTCGAAACTTGACAGGGCCGCAAATTGCATGTACGTACTTTTCAGTGATGTGATAGATTTTCAGTAGCTTGCCTGCACCGAATGAGTTGAATATTTTGTGACCTCACGATGCACCCACCTATACGCGAGGTGTTGCATGGAACTATGATGCTATGATAAGGTTTCCCGCGTCTAATTCTGAGAAAAACTTGAACCAAAATCATCAGATTTGGAAAGTAAAAGTAAACAGATTTCACTGAGGTCCAGGGTGTGATTCATTCACATGTTCTATGTCAAGATTTCACACGTTCTTGGGTGTGATTTCACATGCTCTAAGGCCGTGACTGCTCTAGGCCGCGATTTTACATGTTCTAGGGCGTGATTTCACATGCTCTAGGGTGTGATTTCAAGGGCGTGATTTCACGTCTAGGGTATTTTACATGCTCTAGGCCGTGATTTCAAATGCTCTAGGGCGTGATTTCACATGGTTTAGGGTGTGATTTCACATGGTCTAGGGAGTGATTTCACATGGTCTAGGGTGTGATTTCACATGGTCTAGGGTGTGATTTCACATGGTCCAGGGCGTGATTTCACATGCTCTAGGGTGTGATTTCACATGGTCTAGGGTGTGATTTCACATGCTCTAGGGTGTGATTTCACATGGCCTAGGGTGTGATTTCACGTGCTCTAGGGTGTGATTTCACATGCATTTCACCATCCTCGCGCGCCAGGGTCCTTCCCTCACCTCCCCCCAGGGGACAGAGGAAAAGGACCCTGGAATGGTCTGGTCACGTGTCACCCAGATTTCGGGTGATAACAAAAATTCCCAAGCGGGGGTAGGATACGCGCACGTTGCTCCTTGCGTTTTCTAAAAATGGCGGCTCGTGAGCAACAGCGACTAAAAAACACTGCGAAACAAGTAACTTTGTTGAGAAACAGTTTACTTTTCCTCCAAAGCTAAACAACTTAGTGTTTCTGCTGAGGATTTTCTGGATGGAGAGCTTTTATATCCTGCTATGGAAAAGTACATGAGTGGCTTCTGAGTTTCGTGTTTCTTTCTACTGGCAGTCCTTCGAGGGTTCATTGCGTCGGTTGCTCGTCACGAGACAACAAGTTGAAACGTTTTTGCCGTCTAATAAATCAGCTAATAAATCCGGCAGCAAGCTTGAAGACTAAGATGTACCAATAAAGACAATATTAACTCGTGAACACATAAAAACAAGTGGAAAAGATGATTGCAAACCCGAGAACATTCGTCTCTGGCCCAGATTTTGAGTGTAGAGTTGACCGGTTTCGTCTTGATTGTTCTTCGCAAGGTGGAAATGTTTATCTTTGCTGCCCTAGCAAGCTGGGAAAACTACCCTGCTCGTCTGCATGGTTGTTCGGCTACAAGCTTGAGTCAAGGAGATATTCTCGGTAAAGACAGTAAACTCGCAAACTCTTGAAAGCAAGTGGAAAAAAACTAGATAGCAAAAACCCGCTTGTCGCCGAAAGCTGGCAATACTCACATTTGAGAAAAAGACTCGTTATCCTGGCGAAACAAACAGTAACACAGTTTCAAACCCTGACAAGAAATACTGTATGTAGTAGCTAAAAGTATAGATTGCTTCTTAGGTAAGTTGACTTGAATGAATGTACATCTTACTTAAATAAAATAAACTAGCACGCTAAAATAAATTGCTCAATATCCTTGTCGTTTCTGCTCGTGTTGTTGCTTTGACTTAAAGTTTATATTTCTCAACTGGGAAATAATGGGTCAGTCAGCCTTGGAATTATTTCAAAAGTTCTTGGAAAAACAACAGAAAGTTTATTTTCCATATTTTTTGATTTTCGTGACTAATAGTTTTGGGCAAAATGAAGAAATCTGACAAAATGTCTTCAGTCTCTTTTTGTCAGAAATTTTCCGTTGGGACCCCACCCCAAGTTTTGATTTTTGTTACCACCCGAAATCTGGGTGACACGTGACCAGACCATTCCAGGGTCCTTTTCCTCTGTCCCCTGGGGGGAGGTGAGGGAAGGACCCTGGCGCGCGAGGATGGCATTTCACATGGTCTAGGGTGACTTCACGTCTAGCATGATTACACATGCTCTAGGGTGTGATTTAACGTGCTCTAGGGTGTGATTTCACATGCTCTATGGTGTGATTTCACATGGCCTAGGGTGTGATTTCATATGCTCTAGGGTGTGATTTCACATGCATTTCACATGGTCTAGGGTGTGATTTCACATGGTCTAGGGTGTGATTTCACATGGTCTAGGGTGTGATTTCAAATGGACTAGGATGTGATTTCACATGGTCTAGGGTGTGATTTTACATGGTCTAGGGTGTGATTTTACATGGTCTAGGGTTGTGATTTCACATACTTTAGGTTGTGATTTCACATGCTCTAGGGTGTGATTTTACATGCTCTACGGCGTGATTTCACATGCTCTAGCTATAGGGTGTGATTTCTCATGCTCTAGGGTGTGATTTCACATGTTTAGGGTGTGATTTAACATGCTCAAGGGCGTTTATTTCACACGTATACGGTATTTCACATGATCTTGGGTGTGATTTCACATGCTCTAGGGCGTGATCACATGCTCTAGGGTGTGATTTCACATGCTATAGGGTGTAATTTCACATGCTCTAGGGCGTGATTTCACATGTTTAGGACGTGAATTCACATGTCTAGGGTGTGATTTCATATGAACTAAAGTGTTATTTCGCGTGTCTAGGATGTGATTTCACATGCTCTAGGGTGTGATTTCACATGCTCTAGAGTTTGATTGCACATGCTCTAGGGTGTGATTTCACATGCTCTAGGGTGTGATTTCACATGCTCTAGGGTGTGATTTCACATGCTCTAGGGTGTGATTTTACATGCTCTAGGGTGTGATTTCACATGCTCTAGGGTGTGATTTCACGGGGGATTCTCCATATTTTTGGGGTAGCGATGCTCGTCGGTAAAAACGAATTGGATTGGTAAAAACGAATTGGACCATACCAACCACAAAACTATAGAATATTCGTTTTAGTGTAATTCAATAGCAATAATAAAGACTGAAACATGATATGCTTCCCTGATCTGTAGATCTTCTGCATAGCGATAATAAAAATGTCAACTTCTTCAGTGCTCAATGACACCCTAAAAGATACCATATTTTGCAAAAAAATCATTGTTTTGCTTCGAATGCCCCTAAAAGATACCCGGGACGTCGCTTTTAGCCCCTAAAAGACACGACAAGCATCCCCACCCCAACTTAATTTCCCCTTATAGATTTCTATTTTAAACTATTTGTAAGAAATTGAAATGCAAATAAAGTATTGTGCTGTGTTGTGTTGTATTAGCCGTATTCACACTAGAGACGGAAAACTCGTCTGAGACGAGTTTCTCGTCAGAAAACGTTCCTGCTTCATGTCAATTCTGCTCAGAAACACTTGCTTGTTATCTGTCTAAACTTTCTCTTTCAAAAAAATTATTCAAGGCGAGAAACTCGTCTCAGACGGGAAACTCGTCTCTAGTGTGAATACAGCTATTGTATTGTGTTGTAAAAGTACGGGAGTACCCACTGGGGTTCTGTGCTTTACCACTGTATGCATTGCTACGCGACCTCAAGATTCACGGTTGCGATTGGCGATTCTCAGCAAAGGAATTGTAATGTCAATTTTCTTGAGTCAGAAGTTCATATTCTAGGACAGAAAGCCAAAGGATAGCTTACAATTATTTTAGTTGAATTTACAGTTAATGTCGACCCACCGAAGTAGCCGAAACCAACGTTTTGGTTTTGATTGACGGCTAAAAATCGCCAATCGCCCATCGCAACAGTGAATTTTGAGGTCGCGTAGCAATGCATACAGTGGTAACGACAACACACTCTTCCACGGGGGGGTGACAACCCTAACAGGGAGTCTTAAAAAAATGTCGGGCATTGTCGGGAATCGGTTTTCGACCGTTTTGTCCGGGAAAGAAACACTTGCTTGTTATCTGTCTAAACTTTCTCTTTCAAAAAAAATATTCAAGGCGAGAAACTCGTCTCAGACGGGAAACTCGTCTCTAGTGTGAATACAGCTATTGTATTGTGTTGTAAAAGTACGGGAGTACCCACTGGGGTTCTGTGCTTTACGACAACACTTCCACGGGGGGGTGACAACCCTAACAGGGAGTCTTAAAAAAATGTCGGGCATTGTCGGGAATCGGTTTTCGACCGTTTTGTCCGGGAAAGAAACACTTGCTTGTTATCTGTCTAAACTTTCTCTTTCAAAAAAATTATTCAAGGCGAGAAACTCGTCTCAGACGGGAAACTCGTCTCTAGTGTGAATACAGCTATTGTATTGTGTTGTAAAAGTACGGGAGTACCCACTGGGGTTCTGTGCTTTAACGACAACACTTCCACGGGGGGGTGACAACCCTAACAGGGAGTCTTAAAAAAATGTCGGGCATTGTCGGGAATCGGTTTTCGACCGTTTTGTCCGGGAAAGAGCAAAGGAAATCGGGAGGCTCATAAGCCGATATGTTCCGTACTGTTGTTACTGCCTGCTAGACGGCTCTTCAGTTTTTTGCCGATATTTGCTCGCAGGCTATACTGTTGTTAATTAAAAGATGGATGAAAGTTGAGAAACCCCGAATCAATGAAAATCCTAAGAAACGAGGCAGCCGCCGCTTGCATCTCTAACATGACGAATTCTCAAAATCGTGTAAAGGAGCAAGGAAATTTTTTTCGGGAAATATTAAAACATACGGGACTTCAACCTAAAAAAGAACCCAAACAGCGTCACACTCCGTTTTTACCCCGAATTTTTTTTTTTGTAACAACCCAATTAACGCACTCAACAAAACAAAGTGCATCAAAGAAATGCCGTAGGCAATTAGATAGCGATCTCCGGATCAGGGGTAATACTATAAAGGCGAATAACTGTTTGGGTATCAATATTATAGTACGAGATACATTATTAAACAAAGCGTTTTTCCCAAGCATGTGTTTGGTGTGTCCTGCAAAGAAAACCATTTAAATGAAGAAGCTATTCGAGTTCTTATTGGTCGAGAAAGACTCCCTTACTTTAGTTTACCGTTAACTAATGACACCTTTTTGTTCCTCGAATCACTTCATGTTAATTATTCTTTGCGAATTACTTATATCCTTTTGTTTGAAGGACGCTCCATTTACAGCATAATTAGAGTTCACAAATATAGACGCCATGTCTCGATTCACCTTTTAAACACGAAAACAAACTGACAGAGAGGAAGTTTCAAACGTGGCAGCCATTTTATTTAGCAGAAGACATTGGCATCAGATTCATGAAGGACAAGACGGGATATTTAGAAAGTTTGTTTGCGTTTTAATCAACAAATATTGATTTAGTTATCAGTGGTCATAAGCTTAGAGGACTTCAAGCAGATAAGCAGATTAGAATACTTTCATAAACTTTGAAAAAGTTTGAGAAGAGTTGAATTCGCAGAGACGAGCAAGGACTTCGGAAACTATGCAAAAACAATAAGAAAGCCACAAAAAAGGAGCCGGCTAATCCGAGTATTTAAGAAAACGTTACAGGAGAACTTTCCGATGACACTTAAACGGTTAATTAGCACGCTAGTCGTCAAGTGTTGGTTACAAGCCGGTGCAAATTTACGGCGTTTTTAGCAACTTTTGCGGTAGAGTTGCCATTGTCTGGAAGAGCGTCGATGTATATTCAAGTACTGCACGGAAAAACGTTCATTCAAGACCACTTCATTATCCCAAGAAAACACAAAACCCAAAAACCTGAAGAGAGGTTAATAATTCAATGAGTCGCAAAGGACTCCACCGGAGAAAGGCTGATTAAAATTGGAATTCAACAATAAAGATCGGACATCTGCCGCGAAGATTGATAAACTTCGTTTTGTCTGAGCCCTGGGCTTCGAAATCTTAACTCTAAAAAGTCAGCTGGAATTCTAGAAATTTGAATATTCTTCAGCTAATAAAACGCCGCCGGAAATTTCAGTGCGATATGTTTGAAAGCGAAGTCGTGAATTGAGAACAACTGAGTGATAACCTGTCAGGGAAACCATCTTTAATATCAACACAGACGTTCTAAATGTGCTCGTTCCTGCTTTCTTTTTGTTGACACCGTGTACTAAGGTATTGCATTTTCGGTAGCTAAGTCAACAAGAGAGAAATTCAAGTCACGTCAGATAGGTTATTATCGCTGGAAGATGGCAGGTCTACCCGAGAGCATTAGTCCGGAACTTAGCACTTTTTACGTCGTTGTGGCGCTTATTATCGTCCTTTGCTGCATTGTATTGAACCTCATTGCAATCATAACAGTTTATAGCGGTTCCGAGCCCAAAACTCCGATGGACTTCTACATACTGAATATTGCCATTTCCGACATCGTGTCGTCTCTATTCGGGACGATTTCTGTGGATAACGTCAACATGGAATGGAATGTCGGGAGTGGATTTTGCAAGGCAAGTTACACCCTTGTTTATTGTTGTTACTCTGTGGCGACTCTGACTCTATGCGCGATGGCAATTGAAAGATATTATGGGATATGCCGGCCGACAAAGCTGACGCAAACGTCGGTGTTCCGAAAGAATCACGTGACCACGCCGATTATATGGATGTCGTCGGGGGCATTCTTCGTCGTGTACTTCTATGCTTATGGAATTAAAAAAGTCAAAGTTTCCGACGGGACGACAAAACGAGTCTGCGACGAGACATGGGATGATGAGAGCCGAAAGTATTTCCTTTTGATGGTGCCGTTTCTCTCACTATTGCTTGTACCATTACCCATCATAACTTTCACCTACGTGAAAATACTCCTCAAGTTCGGTGACTCAAGAACCCTGAGGTCCTCCGGAGGTAACGCTGTGCTTTTCAAAAAACGTAAACGCACCGTTCAGATGCTGATGACACTGATCCTGATACACTACGTTTGCTGGTCCCCAACTATCGTCTTCAAGTTGCTTGACTCCTTTGGGATTCAAATAAGATGGTACTGGCCCACATGGACCCTCCTAGAGTTGCTTCACTATGTACGTCCTCTATTTTACCCCATCGTTTATTATTTTATGTACCATAATTTCAAGGCCAACTTGTGGGCCATTTTGAAGTCGTGTGTCCATTGCAGGAGGGGCGCAAATGGTGATGTCCCTAGAGAAGGACGCTCGTCGTTTGGGTCTGGTGGATCGAGAGAGTTTCAGTACCACGAAGAAGAGGGCCAGGAATACTGTACTGAAATGTGAACTTGATTAGCACTCTTGAAGGATCATTATTTATAAGCGTATGAACACTGTCATTGCAATTTCAACCGAATGTCTGGTGACATGAACGCATGCATAAAAAGTAAAATGTATGGTGTATAATGAGTGATGTCAAAGTCACCATAACGGGAGGGTTTGCTGATCGACTGGTCTGGGCAAAATTTCAGGTGGATCCGCACATTTTGGCGAAAATTTAAGCGGATTGATGAATTTTGAAAACACAACGGATCGAGCATAAGCTGATATTTGGGCAACAGATATGACTTCTTTGATGTATGGATTGTGGTTTCACCTTTTGAAACTCTTTGCAGAATCAGTAACTGATCGTAGACACGCATCGATTTTGATGAAAACAAGCACGGATTGACAGATTCTCCAAACCCTCTAGCTCCTTTGGTTTTAGTCAGTTTTGGGGAGAGGAGATCAATACGACGAAAGGTCTTGTCTTTTCCGCAGCCAGATATTTATATTTTCTGGGTCTATTCTATTTCATTTGAAACAACTAAGGAGTTTGATACTAAGTCACGGACCGCAAAAATAGGCAAAAATAGGAAACTTGGCAGGTTGACGAAACGTGCCAACACTGCCATATAGCGTGTTCACCCGCCCATTGAAAGGCAACTGATGAAAGGGCAAGCGACTTAACAACCGCAACAAACATAACTAAAAACTAAAATGTGAATTAAAACTCTAAAGGGTATACCCCTAAGAGATTTTGCGTGGTCAATAAGAATTCTTAACCCAGACATATACAAAATAGGACATACATTTTTTTGCCCGAAATCCATGAGGGATATTCGACACGCATAAAAGATAGCAGTTGAGTGGCTTTGTAAACCGTAAGGGTTAGGACGATCATCCCTGTATATGCTTAGAGGGAGCATCCCCCCACCCCCACCCGAGGTAAAATTGTTTGTTTTTCCAGCCAGTGATAAATGAAAGACAGGAAGAATGGAGTGAACTCAAACTGAACCATTTAATCATTTGAAATTAGCAATGAGTTCTGAAAAAAAAAGTTGAAAGTAATAATACCTTATTAAATAATAATATATACACCCAAATATGTAAATAGGAAAGAGTGCCCACTTGTAATTGTGACATGGTATTTATTTGACTTATTTGCAATGCATGAAGTTTGAAAATTTGTATTGTTGTTTGTTTCTTTCTGTATGCCTATGCTTGTCTGTTACTGCCCCCTTCCATCCTACCATTTGTCCAATCCACCTATCTATGCAGCTAGCCTGCTAGCAGGCGTTGGAGGCTGTTTTTATCGGCGAAACCCCGGAGTTCGTAGTCGCGAGCGCCATATTGGATCGCGAGCGCCATCTTGGATTTTTTTGGCCGAGTGACAATGGGGCGAGTGCAATCTATGCAGCCATCTCTGTATATCCATCAATCCGTCTGTTTACCTATCTGTCTGGAATAACGAGAGGGATCTGGCCAGGAACAGAATAGAGACTGGAAATGTTTGACAAGGGACAGAACACATGGGAGGCAAATAATTGACCAGGGTTGGAAATTGGGTATGAGTGTATGTTTGAATAGGATCAGATTAGGTGAGGGGAGGCAAATGTTTGGCCAGAGAGGGAATGATCGGAATATATCATTGGAAACATTTGCCCAACAGTTTAACATTGGATGGCACACCATGTTTGGCCAGGGTTGGAATATAGGGAGTTTTGGAATAGGGTGTAAAATGTTTTGCAGGGAGCCAAATATTTGGTGGCAAATATCAAATTATACTAAAGGCTCCGTAATTATCGGCCAATGGCGACTAATTGTTAAATAAACTTCTTTTGAGATAAATATTAATCCTCATTTTTTTCGCAATCTCGTAAAGTATATTTTATTTCCAAATCACAATCAGAGCACTGAATAGGTTGATTATTTTTTGTGTTGCAAAAAATTCAGAATCAATTTCTGAAAAAAAATCCAAGCCTGCATGGAATTTCATGCAGCCAAATTGTGTGCGCAAAGGGAAGTAAATGTGCGCTGACAAAAAGGGTCAATACGTAAACAAAGGAACAACATTAATGACTGCAAAATAGCGCACTTTTACGTACGCAAAACGTAAAACGCGCTTTCGTGCAAGCGTTTGCCTTGTTTCGTGCGTCTACTTGCAAACTGCGGCTTGTGGGTGTCAATACGTTTTGTTTATTAAAGTTCTCGGTGTTTCTGCAATCAAACCTTGGGTAGCTAATTCATAGTTCTGAAACTTCCGGATAGCGGTTTTGTTGATAAATTCATTGTCCACCGTAAATTTCACTCGCTTCGGCTAATCAGCACGCATTTGATATTAAAGCTATACTATGAGATTCCCCTTGACATAGATATACCCAAGACGAATATTTATCGCCATTAAGTGGGATATCTCTTGATATTATTCAGCACATCGATGCACTGCCCAAATATGGTCATTGGAACGCCAATAGCTGTCTTCTGTACATGACAGCTATCCTGCGATATCCGTCTCTGAGGGAAATATGATGTTTTGAGCTCGTAAATAATACACAAAAGTCATGTTTTTCGGGGTTTTTTTGTGCTATCGATGTGCTGAATAATAAAACCATTATCCTGCTCGATTTTGCAGAATATCGTCTGATTTTAGCCAACTCGGGACTTCGTCCCTCGTCGGCTAAGTATCAGACGATATTCTGCGCAATCTCGCAGGATAATGGTTAAATATATTATGAGAAAACACTCTATAAATATACTATACTCAGTGGTGAGTTTTCTGCCGTGTTTTCGCCCTACAAATGAGTATGTACGTTTAAAGAGAAAAGACAGCTGAAAATTAGAGTTATTTATACCACGTTACTAAAAATACAGTGCTGGATTTGACGTATTTTATTTCTAGGCGCAAAACATGGTTTTGTAAGGAAGAGTGGAATACGGCAAATATACAGCGGCTTTCCTGAGTCCTCATTGGCTGTGTCATGAAAAGGAATAACCAGTGAAAGTGTGAAAAAGAGATTATTGTAACAAAAGCGCTGGGATATGTTTCTATTTTGTTTGTGATTTCCATTAACGAGTTCACAAAGATTGGAAAAAACCGAAAAGAAATGGTTTTTAACAGATTTATTAAAGTTATTGAGCAGACATGGTTTAATGATTTAATAATAATACCGTTGGTCATTGTTAAACTGTTCACTGCGAAAGACAATTACCCATATTTCAATTACCTTTTTCGGCAATAACCTATTTTTGAGTAATAGGAATATTTCTGTGTTAAAAGTAAAGATCTTCAATATTAGCCGACACTTTATTTCGCTATTGTCAACAGAGTACAAATATTACAATGCTCAGTTACAAACACATCGGCAATAAAACACTTATTAGGTTTTATGAAAGTGTCGGCCGCCATTATATCACTAATTGAACAGTTCTTTCTAGCGGCCGTGGTTAAGTCGGCGATTTTAACCAGCTGAATTAACTAGGTGCGAATTTAATTTCATATCATAAAGGAAAAATCATTTTAGGAGCAAACATTCAAAACGATACGTTGAAACAGCTGCGAATCGCCTTTATTACTTTCCGAAAATATAATTCGACTGAAGGTCGCGCACAAAGAAAAGGGTGAATCAAATTAAGAACAAATGAAAAGGTTGAAGATTTTACTGTAAAAAAAAGAAGCACTTACGCCAAAGCTAAATGAAAAACATATACTTGGATAATTTAATTCGAAGTTAATTTAAACTCTGTCGGTTCTGAGAATAAGGAATATTACATTTGTCTAGTTCCGTGAGTAAATCTAACTACCAAAGTCACGTATTCCTTTCAAGATAGGACAGTAATTGTTACAGTGAACTTTTAGAGCTTGCGCAGTGACTCTAAAGGGGAAGGGAGGAGTTGAGGACAAGAGAAAATAGAGAGAAAACCTACCAATTGCATATCCCTATGTTACTGGTATTCCGTCATAGAGCTGTAATTGTTGCAGTGAACCTTACGTAGTGGCTCTAAAGGGGAAGGGAGGTGTTAAGAAGGGAAATTCGAGAGAAAAACTAGTAATTGCGTATCCCGTTCAAGATAGGACTGTAATTTTTGCAATAAACCTTTAGCGCTTGCGTAATGGCTCTAAAAGGGGAGGGAGGAGTGGAAGAGGAGAGAAAATTGAGAGAAAAACTACCAATGCGTATCCCGTTCAAGATGGGACTGTTATTGTTGCAGTGAGCCTTTAATTTAGAGCTTACGTAGTGGCTCTAAAGGGGAAGGGAGGAGTTGAAGAGAAGAGAAAATGGAAAGAAAAACTACCAATTGCGTATCCCGTTCGATATAGAACGGTAACTATTGCAGTGTACCTTTAGAGCTTACGTAGTGCTAGGGACTTTGAGAAAGTCTAACGTAGTGCCTCTAAAGGGGAAGGAAGGAGTTGGGAAGGGAAATTTGAGAGAAAAACTACCAATTGCGTATCCCGTTCAAGATAGGACTGTAATTGTTGCCGTGAACTTTTAGTAAGAGCTTACGTAGTGGGTCTAAAAGGGGAGGGATCCGGAGAAGTTGGGAAGGGAAATTTGAGAGAAAAACTACCAATTGCGTATCCCGGTCAAGATAGAACTGTAATTGTTGCAGTGAACCTTTAGAGCTCTAAAGGGGAAGGGAAGAGTTGATGAGAAGAGAAAATCGAGAGAAAAAGGTCTCCAGCTCCTCTCGTGCTCTCTCTCGATTATCTCTCGTCCATGACCCCCTGCCCTTGTCATGCTGCCACGCAATACTTAAGCAATAAAAGTACTTTCCGCGTGCTCTCTGCTTTCTTACAAACACGAGGGGGATGTTGGGAGAACTGATCAAAACTTGAAAGACACGAGCCGAAGGCGAGTGTCTTTCAAGTTTTATCAGTTCGACCAACATTCCCCGAGTGTTTGTAAGAAACCATCACCATATAAAATAGGTGTTACTTTCTAAAATACAATACAATACAGTACAATTTATTTTGCATATCCTTCTAGAAAAAGTACAATTAATTTCAATGTAAAAATTATATATTTTTCATTGTTTGAAGAAATGAGGTTTATTGTTGTTTTAGACAAAAAATGGCTTTAGCGAAGGAAATGCCCAGGGCCTAAATAAACCGTAAGGTTTCCTATGTTAGAGGCCAGGCTTTGAATGTTTTCCTGATTTTTGTAGCCCTCACACACTAACAAACACAAAGCAGGCAAAAACAAGGCAAGTGCCTAAAAGCAAACAGCGTACAATAAAAAGAGATCAGAAAAAAATAGAATTTCTTCAGTTAATTGCATGTAACCTCAAGAGTCAAATTGTTTTGACGCAGGCTATATTCCTTTGAGTTGAAAATCAAATTAAAGACTGCAGTCAGCCACTCCTTTGTTACTGTTTTCATGTGATGTTAGAAGTAGAATTGTGCGTAGAAACTCGACATAACCATCTACTTCCGACTCTTAACACTTGATCTACCAAATTCAATCTAAAATATTGCACCACGTTCCCTAAATCAGCCGATGGAAAAGGATGTTTTCTCTGACTCGGTATATTGCTAGGCTAGGAATGCCGGCCGAGTGAGGTGCCGCCAAAGCACAAATACTTGAGAAATTATACTCAGATAAGACTAGTAGCGAAATTCAATGGCCATAAAAACTTTCGTGCTCCTACAGAAGGGTAAGATTGGACGCCTAAGTAGCCGCTCCTTTGTTATTGTTTACATACGAATGATAAACTTTACTACTTGATTTACTGGATTTAAAAGATATATATTTCACTGTATTCTCTCTAAAACAGCGGAAGGAAAGGGATGCCCTATTTAACACAGTACCTGTCTAGGCTGAAAAAATGGCAGCTGTTTGAGGCCCTTTAATGTTTAGTCACGTTTAGCTACTTTTTCTTCTTCTCAGATGCCCTTCAGAGGCCTCTCAGAGACCGCGGGTCTACCAACTAAGCTATCAGCACATAGGGCACATGTATGAGTCAAATCTCACATGACTGTCAAGATACCAGTTGACTATGATGGTGACCTAGGAAATCATGCGAGGGCATCGCTGTCCTTTTTTATTACATAATCCTTCGGGACGTTCAAACACTCACGCCTGCACTGTGTACGTCAGTACGTAAAATCCGCGTCTAGTGGGATCTGAACCCACGAACTTTGGCGCTATTAGACTTATGATCTACCATTCAAGATCAGCGTGTGGGCAATGATCAGGGAAGTTGGAAAAAAATAACCGCCATTGGCATGGGATATGACACGCACACTTTTCTTTAAGGCATAAATGCCAAATGAAGGCAAAGGGAATCAAGATTCGAAGTGACTTGTAATAGAGCGGATTTCACATGGCCGTCGTGATTTGTTATGTAATTGCGATTGCTCTGCGTTCTCATTGGCTACTCGTTTTTCTCAGCCAATCAAATTCTTTAGTAAATACAATTGTGTAATTACTTAGTAATTGGTTCGGCTTGTGATTGGCTGAGAAAAAAAGCCATTTAGGAGCAAGTGGTGATTTCTCTCGATTCTCATTGGCTAGTGATTGCTCAATTGCAATTGCTTTCACGACAGTCATGTGAAATCCGCTCTAATGTAGACATCTGGTTGCTGTTGTTATTTTTCGCTGCGATGCTCTGCTCAAAAGGTGAACAGGTAACTTATGCCTAGTACATACGCCGCTCTTATCATGAGCCGATCTCGATAAAACAATATTGTTCGTCCATCTCTGGTCTACCTGACACCTAGACTATTCTAAATCTACCGGTAATGTAGAATCCATTTAAATGCCCCGATTTTCGCGTATTTCATGGCAACAGGTTGGATCGGCTCATGATAAGAGCGGCGTATGTACTAAGGCTAAGACGGAATACGCCAGAAATTCGAGTAACGTTGGATACAATTGGAAACAAATCTGGTGCCAGAAAAATATGGAGCGTAGGTCCTAAAGTTTAGTATTTTTTCAAATGCCTGTATGTATGTAATTATCTCCAGTGGCATCAGTATTTAATTCTGATAGAAACCTGGGAATTTTTTGTTTCGAGTTCCAAGAAAACTGAATTACATTTTTAGGATATCAATGTTAATTTCCGTGCAAAAGACATTTCTTAACAATCTTACGAACATTGAGAAGCGTTTCTGTCTTTGGTGTCAGATGATATTAAAAATAATACGGAAAAATTTCTTAAACACATAAATACAAATGTGAAACAAGACATATATGGTTTTAGCACAATATTTGTTTCCTAACGTTACTCGATTTTATCGCGCATCCTCTCTTAATATCTGCGTGGTCCTTCGTGTCGGATAGGTATGACGGTTTGCATTGATTATTTCACTAGTCATTTATTATCATCCAGTCTTTAGGGTCATATTATCCTAAACAGGGGCGTAGCCAGGGGGGGTCCAGGGGGGCCGCCCCCCCCCCCCCCTTTCTCGGAAATTTTCCCATACATTTACTGTATTTGCTGGAGAAAATGTGAGCATTTTCGTCCCATGTTTTCACTATCCGCCCCCCCCCCTCCCCCCCCCCCCCCTTTCAGAAATTCCTGGCTACGCCGCTGATCCTAAAAGTAAAGGCAAATGGGCCCACTCACTCTGACCATAGTGCATTGCGCATTACCTTATTTTGTTTGCATGATCCATTGCATCAGATATCTATTGACATCAGATATCCATTGACATAACGTCAAAAGACGTCAAAACAAGTCACTGACTTTAGATGGTATCGAAAATGGCGGCGAAACGGTGCATCGTGGGTAGGGTGAACCGGGCCGTTTTAACCTGCGTAACGACTCAAAACGAGGCGCAGGGGCCGTTTCTCGAAACGTCCGAAAAGTTTGTTTTGAAATTTCAATAGATTGATCCCCATCTACCCTGATGATCTGAATAGTCTAAAACGTCCTATCCGTGAATATGTATACTGTTTACGTCTCAAAAAAAAAATTTCGATTTCATTCAAACACTCAAATGGACGAAAAAACACCCGGAAAGTCTCGGGAGCTCAGTTGCTCCCGAAAACTTTCCGCTGTTTTTCGGGTGCCCGAAAAGTTCGGTTTGAACTAACGTAATTCTATAAATACTATAGAATAGAAATAACCGCGAAAAGGGAGTTGACGACTATTCAAATCAGTAGGGTAGAAAAGAAAACGAAAAACTTTTTGATAAAGCCATTAAAATTTCAAAACAAAGTTCTCGGGCCCGAGAATTCTCGGGCGTTTCTTTCTCGGGCGTTTCGAGAAACGGGCGCCAGGGCCGGTAGCAGGGGACGAGGCTTCAAAAATCGGGTTAGCGGACAAAGGATGAACGACTTCCGGCACTCCACCCCCTTTGGAGCCAGCAGGCGAAGTTTTGTTTAAAACGTATTACGTTTACACGAAAGGAAAAACGATAAACCAAGTCGGTACCTTTCTGCGTACACCAATTACCCTGGTCTTTCCACCAAAATACTTTCTTCAAAATATATTCATAAACAGATCCGTTTTCCGACACATGCATAGCGGCGACACATTTTTAATTGCCTATGTTCGATTTCTATGCCTATGTTTACTCTGCTCCGAGTTGCTTGTACCATTGAATTCCCTTAATCAGGAGAAGAAGAGATAAAGGTGTGCACCTTCGGACGCGAAACTAAAACACGAGCCTCTGGCTCGGAACAATCGGGTAACCAGTTCCAGCGATTTCGATACCAGGGATCGCCCTTCACTCGATGTATATTATCATTCCCATCAATCCCTGACGAAAACTGTCGTGTTTCAGTCAACACCTCACGGTCAAAACCCATATTTGGAACCATTAACAGAATATCCTCTTTTCATAAGAAAGACGGTGAGATTTTAAATAAAGTGTAATTAAGTGTAATTAGCACATGACATTGATTCATTGATATATTTTACTCTAGTGCTAATTTAGCAGTGTTCTGAAATTCTAATGAAATTCCAAATTGCGTCCTTTTATAGTTTTGATCGCGATCATAAGTTAAGCCATAGTCAGTAAGGTGTTACCTAATCTTTACTGTCACGTGACAATTTAAGGTCAGCATGGTGGTACAGCTTCCTCGTCTTCACGGGTTACCTGTGGAGAAATCAACACAGTGTGAACTGAAGTGCGAAGTGAACGTTTTATTTTACCGTAGGAGCATTACCCCAACATTGAAGGTTAAGGATACATTACGTTACTGTTAACTTTATTCACTGACGGAGAACACGAGTTCGTGATCGTTCAGTGAAAATACGCGAAATTTGATCCACGTAGAAACGCTATCTGCAAAAGTGAACGAATGGGAAGTACTTGCAAATTTAGTCGAGTGTTAAACCCTATATTACAAAGAGCACTGAAGTTGATAACTTCTTCATATAGTTAGTGCTATAAATAACCCTTGTTGCTATAACCCTTGTTTCGTGATATTGATTTTAAGGTCCTAAATTATGTGCGTAAATTTTCATGATTTTTAACGCATTTCGTGACCAACGGAACCCACAAAGAGACCGCTTTACAAACCCTTGCGTGTAAATACTTATATGCGGAGAAAAGATTCCCAAAACATTCTGTGTGTATAAACAAGAGGCCTTTTTCATTAAACTTTACGATTTTATCCCTTAACACTGACCTCTTATGATAAACAGGCGGTTTCAATTGCAAAAACTGAAAGGTCCTTTGTATCTATTATTAAAGTGATTAAATCACAAGTTTGCAATTTTCGGCTTCTATTCAGTACTAATCTCTGTGATTTTTCACATATTGTTTTCACCTTAACAGTTCTTGTTTACAGTATCTTAACTTGAACACTTCTTCACAATAGAGAGCCCGTCATTAAATCCCATGATAAAACCCGAAATGAATTTTGAAAGGCAGGCGTTGTAGCGAACTAATCCCCAAAAGCTCAATACTGTCTCGCTTAATCCCATTTCGGATGGCATAAAGAGTGGGAAAATGAAGAAACTTTATTTAAACTGGGCTCACTTGTTTCAGCCATTGTGAGTGAATCAAAGATAGGCCAAGAACACGTGCAAGCGTCAAAACTTGACGAGACAGTGATTAACTCTGAAAAGGCTTAGCAAACAGAAGAAATGATAGAAAAGGAGTTAAAAAGAGCGACAATAACTTTTTCATTAGTCTGCAAAAATGAATTGTTTATGTCAACAACGCCTAAAACAAAATCAAGCTTTGTGAGTGCAGATATGCTTGTGTTAGGCAAAAGGGCGGTGTTTTTCTTTCTACTATTATTCTTTCGGCACATTTACTCGGTCACTCAAAGGAAAGTTTTATAAAATTGTTTACTTTATGCGGGATATTAAAAGAAAATGGTTTGGGCTTTGATTTATTAAGCCTCTTTCTTATGCATAGTTTTGTAAATTAGTAGAAATAACAAAAACGAAGCGTTTTTTTAACCCAGAATTTAATATTTACTGTTAGCGGAATTGTGAGAATTAGGCAGCAGAATAGCAACATTGACGTATTCAAGAATGTTCACCAAAAAGTAACAACATACGCTTTGATTTTAACTACATTTTGATCAATTTTAAATTAATCAAGGTGGGGGAAATAAACAAAAGTGTAAGGGGATTTAAGATTACGACTTATACCAAGAAGTAATTACTTGTGCTCTATTCGAAGTTTACAGTCACCATTCTTTCAATATGAGCAATATTTAAAAATAAAAACCACTCGCATCCGGGTGAAACAATCTACACAAATTTAATCCATCGCAAAAGACGGACTACTTTCTTCTACAGGTGTTTTAACTACGGATGTTAGGTTTGAGTTAAAGTGTTTGAAATCTCAGTCTCAGTGCTTCTTTACATAATGTGCCATGGTTGCAATTTGCCTAAAATAGTGATCCAAACATATTTTGCATGCATGTTGTAGTTTTGGCTGGGCCGATGATAACGTTTAGTTCAAGATTTAGACAATACATCTTAGCGACAGTGGCGCAGAGCTCCTTCATAATGAGAGAGTGTCCTTATTGAAAATTTCATTGTGGGTTTATTGCGACGCAGTGTCTTGCCACAGAACTATAACCTCAAATTACCACCGAACGACGATGGCCCAAGGATTGACCCTTGAGAGACTCCACTAGCAACCGCAATCAAGGCTTCAAAAATTACTACTTAGAATTATGGTTGCTTTTTGTATCATCCCAAAATAGGCTATTAAATTATGAGCTTTTTAACCAACTATTTGTCAAACAGTAAAATTATAACTCGGGTGGTAAGATCATTTCGTGATCTTACTGATTTCCTTTATCATTCTCGAAATGGCCGCAAAACTGCAAACATTTATATAACTCTTTAATTTACCAGTTCCTTTACTGGAGTTTTATGGAATATGTTAAAAATAAAATGGTTTTGGTAACTGTATATCTTCCGTTTCACAAAAATGTAACATTTTTTGTATGTTTGTAAATGGATGAATTTGAATGGATGTAAATAACGAAAACCGAAGCTCTGATGACAAAGTGAAATCTAAAATGTCTTTGCTATTTGGCGATTTTATGTATCCCCTAGTGCAAACTTTTATGACATGAAAAAAACTGAAAAAGTAATCTTCGTCCCAAACAATAATTTGTTAACATAGAACGAAAATATTTAATGAGTTGAAACAATTTAAAAGAAAGCAAGAAACATTTCTACTGCGTCTTATCTAATTATATTCGCCAAAGGTTTTACAATAATCAACGTTTTTCTTTCTAAGAAAACCATTACAATATCAGAGAAGCCATTAGAGGGAAGATATCCCTTTGAAATTCCGAAAGTCACCGTCCATTCATGTCGAATTTAATTAGACTGAAACTGCGGTTTGAACAGTAAAAAGAGGCCGCGAAAATGAATTTCTCCGGAAGAGGAAATTATTCCTGCAAATGAAAGAAAACAATTTTACAATAGCATGGACATTAAGGTTATCTTAATAACTGAGTTATTGAAATAACTCAGGAAACTGGGTTTTCAAAACCTCTATTTTGTAACTTGGAAAACAGTTTAATGACAAAATCAATTTTGAATTCCGTCGATTATCTGCGTCGGCTTGGTAATCAAAGAACTTCCTCTTCGCTATGAAATTTTTCAAAATCGCAATTTCAGTTTTAACGACCGCGACAATTGAGATTGGCAATTTTTGTGTACCCTGGCAAGAAAGGTCCATTTTTTACGAAGGCAACGAATAGGAATAAAGAAGTTTAAAAATAATGGGGGCGTCTTGTACTGACCAATACAAATCATACCGTGTTTAGGCCCTTGAGTAGCAGCTTCCATCTAAGATATACATTTAATCAACAAACGTCGCTATGGGAATTGGTCGTCGAAACACGGAAGACAATGTGATTACTTGCTTGAGTGATCACAATGAATACTTTTTACAGTTGGGAAAAACAATAGAAAACTCTTTTTAAAATCAGCCAGGTCAAAATTGCTAATTGCTGTCTCTATATCCTGTATGTACGAGTGATGAAAGCTTCTATTCATGACGCCTTCATTTGTGTTACAGGGAGTTCGCCTTCGAAGGAGTCGAAAAAAAAGAATTTGACCACTAAAAGATACCAAAGTGGGGGTGGTCGAACCAATTTTAACCCCTAAAAGACACCTTTCACAGAACACATGTTTATTTATCAAATTAATTTCGTTCCCTATTCGGATGAGCGTCTTTGCCAGAACCCCTTGCAAACTCTCAGCGATAGCAAAGAGTGAACATCTAGCGCCAAGACACACTCTAGAAGATACCATATTTGATAAAAATCAGTGCTTTCGCATGAATAGTACTAAATATACCACGGGTCGACACTTAGCCCCGTAAAGCCACAGCATTTAAGTGAACCGTGCGACAGCTAGGCAGATCCTACGTCTCGTTTTGTATCACGGACGCCGGGTAGAGTGGACGCTCTATTTTAACGATCCTCTGTCAGCCGCCATTTTGTCAGCCTAGCAACATACCAAGTCATAGAAAGCATCCATTTCCATCGGCTGATTTAGAGAATCTGGTGCGAGATTTGCGATTGAATGTAGTAAATCAAACATCAAACTTTTTTTCGAGATAGCCATTTCGACTTTTTTACACTCGAAACTAGTCTTCAAATATCGAATAAGAGCATCTACAAAGGAGCGACTGACAAGGGCTCTTTAAAGCCAACAACCGTTTAGTTTTCAGCTACACCTCGTACCATAGCCATGGTAGAGTCTCTCCGCGTTTATTCTAACTGGGCATTGTATGAATGTGTAGCAAGCCTGGTATGCATTTTCAGGGTTCGAAATCAAAGAAAAGCGGTTTGATCACCATTTTGCGATTATTTTTAGTCGCAGAAATGGAAGGAGTACGGAAAAAAATCAATGCAAACTTACATACAGAGATGAGTCGAATAAGGTTATCCAATTGCAATTTGTTAATTTACAAAATTACCACTTTCAAGATTCATCTTAAATTTGTCACGGTAAGTGTTGCCGCCCATGAGTTTTCATCACCTGTGCAATCGCCTTTACAGGCGTGTACTTCATTTTAAATTTTACTTCATCTAGTTCATTTGAAATTTGTCACTTGTGAATATCGTTCACGAGTTTTCGTCACCTGCGCAATTGCATTCCTAGGTATATATCTTTTAAAAATTGGAACAAGCCAGCGCAAGATAGGTCTTTATTATCATAGAATAAAAACACATATCCTATGTTACAAAAAGTTAAAAAAAAAAAAAACGTATGCCAGTGTCTTTATAAACACGCTACCAGTAGTAACACGAAACATTCTAGTTGCCTTTGTGACTATTGGTAGCAGTTCCGAGTAATGATTTTCTTGAAAGGGACGATTAGCAAAAATAGTTATAATATTTCCTGAATGCCGTCCCTCGCAATCGCCCTATGTTCTATTCCGTTTGGGAACCACTGCTCTTTGATCATGCAGTGTAAACTTCAACTTTCAATTTTCAGTTTAGATTAATGATGAAGGAGCCAGTAATGTCTGTGTATATATGTATCATCTTTAGTGCACATTTAGAAGTATTTGACTTCGAGTAGCTTAGTCAAGTTTGTTGCACTACACATGTACTTTTGCTACATAATATTTTGGAATTTTCTGAACGAGAATCAATGAGTAAGATTTGAAATATTAATTTCAATTTTTTTATATTTCCATAAAAGAACTCGATCAACGAACCCAGCTTGTTGCAATCCCAGAATCTAACATTACGGATTTACAAGTGCTAATGTAACAGCCGTTAATTCATTGCGAAGGAAATGACAAATCGATGCTGACAGAAATCATTATTAAAAAATTTAGCGGGGGAATTAGTCTTACGAAAGCTTGGACGCGCGTGGCACAAGCCTTCCGCGGAAAATCTGAAAACTTCATAAAAAAACACAGTTTGAAAATCCGGTTCGTGAATTGCTAATAAAATAAAGAGAAGTCCCACGTAGCGCGAACAGAATGAGTTCGCGAAGCGAAGTCGGAAATTCAAAATATAGGAAATCGTTAAGGTAGATTTTGAAGGGAGACTTCAGAAGCAGCCGCCTACAAGTTCAAGAGGCTTCGACGCCTTCGAACAATAGAAGTTTGTTTTGAACTTAGCACATGTGTACTTAAGAAATATAATGGCACATTGAAAAAACAATATAGCAATAAAGAAGAAAAAAGCACAAAATATTGACATTTAAACGAGGAGTTATCCCCCTCCCAAGAATTTAAGGATCTGAAGCACTGAATGTTACAAATTGTTGCGCTAAAATTCATGTCGCAGCATTTGATTCTTGGAAAGTCGCCCATTAAAAAAGCAATGTTTTATAACCTATCTTCGCCTCTTGAGAGATAATAGGGCGAAATTACCTGAGAACAAAACAAGTTTGGATAGTTATTCCATAATAAGACGCTTAGCCGTGCTATTTATCTTCAGGGGCCCGTTTTAATGACTATATGACAGTGGCAGAAAGGTTTCTCAGCGTGTGGCTGTTGAGACTCAGCAAAAGCGTAGTTTCAGCGGGAAAACGGCTGACAAAGGAGCGTGTCTTGCTTTCTAATCTGCCATCATTTGGCGCCTTGTGTTGGCAGCTTGCTTTAGTGGCTCGCAGTTGGAACCGTTTTTTCTATTCAAACTGATAATAATCAAAGATTACAGCTTGCAAATGGGCCAGCGTCCTCCGCCACGGGAGCTCACCCTTTCACCCGGCTTTTTCCAATGAGGATTTCCTAAGAAACGTCTCAAGTATTGAGAAAAGTGTTTGTTCTATCAAACGCCATTGTCTCACTCAATCATTATCACAAACAGTAAAAACAGTGTTAAGAGCTGCCTTTAGCAGATAACAAAATCAAACATTGGTCATTGTGTATTGTAGAGATTTTTACACGAAATATAAACGAGACGAGGCTATACTGAGAAAATGGAGTGGAATAGATGAATAATTAAAACAGGAGAAAGTGGTTGAAATTTCTTGATTTGTATGATATTTATGACGTTATAAGAGTATCGTGCTCGAGGGTGAACTCTGAAGGAGATTGATTTCAAGAGGCGACCGCAAAAAAGGGAATTAATGACGAATAAACGTGAATAACGGTAAACAAAAGTGTATTTTAATTAAGGAATCCACTAAGACAGAGGTAAAGGAGTTAATGGCTTTTTATAGGTCTTTATCAGTCAATCTCTCTTTGAAATTACTAAAATATGAAAGACTAAATCTTTGAAAGTTGAATCCCCATTTTTGTACTATATCCTATAATCAAACTCGAATTGACGCTCTTACAATCGGAACTGGTTGTTATGGTTACCGTACAATATTGGACTAACGACGAGTCCTCGAAGCACCTGCTTCGGAAAGCAGCTGACATTTGACAAGTAACTTTTTCAGACTCCTTTGGACGTGTTTAACGAATCTGTTAAGATCAACATGAGCTAATATTGATTCATAAAGTGAATAGTTCTAGATGCTCTTAAAAATTAAAGTTTTATTCAGCGAAAAACGCACAAAGAAGTCGAGGTTTGTTCCTTTTGTGTCACTCGTGTCACCGCGCAGTTTGAAGCAAAAATAGTCAGGGGAATATTTCAATCATATTGTTTAAGTAAAGGAGAGAAAAGCTTATTGTTTGCCCTAGCATTTGATGTTGGAAATTGAACAGGCGTCTTGGGGCCCCAACAGAACAGTAATTTGTATAGTGCCATAACACCTATTCATAGACTTTTTTTGTTATGCCTATATTTACATAACTAACCAATATGAAAGTTGTGTTTATATTTGAAGGCACAATGGTTTGGTCTCGTCAACTAATGAAAAATCTTCGCTCTTGAATAGTGCAAATTGCTGTGAATGTGAGGTGATTACAAGATATATAATACTCATTGTTCTTCTTTAAAGAGTCAAGTGGAGCACGTCTTTGGAAAACAATGACTTCGGCACGATAAAGGGACGCTAAATAGGAACTTTCACAGCAGAGTCCTATGCCTTTCAGTAAAATAACATACTAAACACCTATTTTAATTCCACAATCGACTTGATGAGATGTAAACACAAGCTTGGCCTTCGAAATCACGATTTCTCTGTGACACATTTATTTTGGGGGTGAAAAGGTGTTTAAAGGTTAAATTTTACAATATTTTGGATGTACGGTAATATAAAAATCAACGGATCAATAAAGTTTGAGTACATTTCATGCACTTGCTTAGGAACTCAAATCATCACCGCGATTTACTTTATTTTTATGATAAAAAAACTAGTAGACAAATACTTGGTATATCCTCAAATTTAAAAGTGCAAACTAATCCATTGTTAAACATATATGTATTATATAGATATATAATTATAATGTATACATATAGAACCAGAAATCAGCTAGCCGAAATGTCCGTAATGAAACTAATATTGAAAGTACTATTGACTATTTACGTTAGAAAGACATTTTTCTTCCGCACAATTTTTGTGGAAAGGGAAGCATTTAACTAAGAGAAGTACTCTGGCCGAACAACTGCAGCGGAAACTGCTTTTTTTTATAAACATGGAGCCAGTGCAAACTTCGGATTTCTCGAAATTTAGAATTACAGTAAGGATGGTGAAAAAAAGTGAAAAGAAAAACTGGATTTATATGCAATATTGTTTGAACGAAAAATGCAACGTGAAGGGTTCTAGCCAACGTTTTTCTTTAGGAGTCAAGATTGTGTTTTCAGGATACTTTTCTTTAGGAATCAAGATTGAAATGAGCTGAAATGAATTCCGACCCTTTGGTCGCTCAATTGCGTACACAATAGGATACATTTACCAGTGTAATTCCTTTTGCTTCTAAAAAGGGACAAACTCAAATAAGCACTCTTTAATATTTAAACAATATATGTCCCTTAACCTTGAATCCAAGCACGTCTTAATGGGAATCTCATTGAAATTAACAGTAAGTGTCGTCAATTTTTCTGCCGAGCACTTGAAAACCCAAACTTTAGCTCGCAATTTTCTGTGTCTCTTAAGAAATAACAATTAAAGAAAAGAGAAGTAAAAAGCAAGTGTTTACATTTAGTTTTTGGTTTAAAGCAGTTAAGAAAAACAGAGAGCAAGAGAGGGGCATTATTTGTTCCAACGAAAGTTAAAAATTTCTGAATAACAATTGTCATTATTATGTGAGATTTGAGGGAACTTTTGGGATTTGACACAAAGAAACAATTTCTATTTTAAATAGAACTTTCAATTACGTGAAGCAAATAATATCCACATGTCATGCTTAATCCTACCAACCCTTATTTAACCCAGAGTCTGAAATTCGATGAATAAATAACCACTTCCCATTCAAGATTTATTTTTCTAATGGGATTCGTCAATAAGATCTATAATATAAAGCAATTTAAGAACGGTGTAATCCCATAGGAAACAACGATATAGATAAAATGTCAGCCTAAAGAAGACGGTAAAAAAAGGAAAAGGCTATATGTTTTTAGAGGCAAAATTTATTACGTCGTGCGAGTGTCAGGTGATTTGCTTAGGAGTTAGGAATTCGGTTAATACATCAGATTCGGGGTGTTAAATGGAGTATTCTTAATCAAAGTTCAATCTTAATATTTCAGTCAAAATACGTTTATTTAGAATATTATTCAACTTTGTAATTATAGTAATCATGTCGACGTGGTTTGCTCCCATTTTGACAATATTTTCCTTTGCATTGTTCTGGTGCCTAAACTCTTCTCCCTGAGGAAAATCGAAAAGTAAATGTTCTTTATTAAAGGTTAATATTAATTTCTGGAAAAGAAATTACTCAGTTTGTCTTGTTTCACAGACTCATAAAAGTTGTCAGGAAATTTAATCTCGAGTTGTATTGAGTGGTGATTTCGTCAGACCACAGAACGTAAAAGATACTTAAATTTGTCTTTATCTTGGTTATCTTTAATTTAGGTCTTTCAACAGAGCAAGAATCAATAACTACCTTTTGAGAAGATAGCGATTTTCGTTTCATCACAGTAGGCAACCATTTACAACATTCTAGAATTAAACTTTTCAAAAGAATAATGAATACCAGACACTGGGATCGTCTTTTTATCTGGGGAACACCTTAAACCAAACATGTGCTGCCTAGATAGCAGGTTCAACCCCTGCGACTAAATCTCACAATACATTTCTGGAGCTTGCTATACTGCAGTTTATAATTAAAGTCATTTGTTTAAAGCTGAAGGGTCGAATGCTTATTTCAAGAAAGCAATAAACTCTAGACGATCAGAAATGTGTCTGGCAATGTAAAAGTGTTTTTCCCTGTATATCAATTTTTCATTTTTATAAAGATAGAAATACCGACGTTTTAGTAGTAATAAGACTGGATTTTTCTAAAGACATCTATATTTAGCCTTCGGGAAACTTTCCTCCTTTTTGAGATTAGTTTACTTAGAAAATAATGCAAATTTTCTCATTGGAGAATGAAAGATCTGCCCCTTAGGGCTGATTCAACATTGAATATAACAAATCGTGGACGATATTATTAAGATCGGTGTCTTTTTACAGTCTCACATCACAATGGACTTTATTCGTATTTTCATAACACCAGAGCCGGAGGGTTTTGAAGATTCCTCTATTATTACAAAACCAAAAACAAATACGAACGAGATAAAAAAATTGTAGTATTTGTCTACTAATTTAGGAGCCGACAATGAAGACATTTTGCATCGAGTGAAAAAACGTTCAAATTTGAGAGAATTACAGAAAACAATGCAAGGTAAACATGACACGCCTTCGAAGGGCTATAAAATTCTAACTTGCCAAATACATTTACGATGGGCTCAGTCACAGAACAGATAAAATCGTATCTCAAATTGGTGATTGTCTAGAGGTAATTCCATTCAAGTGGAGTGGCCACTGCTGGAGGAGGGCTCTTTGAGATTCCCAGTCTAAAATGTTTTTGATCCTCATCAGAATTTGTTCAAGAAACACCGTATTACCCTTCGGCCTTACAGCTGTCTCGTATTCTTTTCACTCCCCCTTTCTCCTTGTCGTAAATATTTCATAAATAAATTGTTTGAATTTCAATTTTTATGATATAAGTTTGTCATTCTTGAAAGTGTTAGTATCTTTTTGAAAATAAACACTATTTAAAGTGGTGGGAAACTGTGATTGTTTAGAAATAAAAATTCAAACAGAACCACAATGTGTTGTTTCGACTCTTTTCATCCACGGCTCGACTGGAGGCTTCCTTGGGATATTTCAATTAAAGTTCAGCTTGCTGGTTTTTCTTTCAATAATAATTTCACTGCTATGTGGTGTTATTAAAATGTTGAATGTAGCCTCTTACATGGAAATGTATTAGAGGAATTAAAGACAAAAGCGAGATGGTGCCAAGGACAAAAGGGCAAGCTCCCACAACATGAAAGCTACTATCCAACAGAGAAAACAATTTACCGCGTTGAAAGGGAAAATGAAATAGAAATGAAACAACCCGAAGCACACCACTCTGTACGGGCAAACATCATGTCGCAAACCCTCTTTACCTTATTTGCCCTATTTACTTTCACAACTACCGCTCGATTCTCAATGAATTTTTAAAGCAGAGGAAAGTTCAATATCAAATTGAGCCGGTATAATTATTTTTTGCATCCGCTCGGTATATTTCAAGTTTCTTAAAAAGGAAAATATACATAAGAAATTATATGAGCTTAATTAGCTAGGCCGTTATCAAAGGGTTTTTACATTTGAGAGGACCATACTGAAGATGCGATAACGAGCCAATTCATCAACCAAGCAAACACATATATGAAAAATAGCTCGACCTGTGTAATGTAGTCCCCAGAAACTGTGAACTCTAGCCCGGGTTGTTTTCAAATAAATGCCGTTGGTTTTAGCTATTGTTTTTCTGTTATGCATAGCCCAAACATAAATCAATAAAATGTTTGTGATCTTTTTGTGGGGATATTTAGTCGTATAGCTCTTTCATCTTCCGGCCAACACTTCGATTGCCATCTCGATAAGATTTAGAATAAAATTGAAAATAACTTTTCTCTCCTCGAAAAAGATAACTTTCTTCGATAGCACAGTCATTAAAATAATAATAGCACAAAGGGAGCTACTTGAGAATGTCAGATTTAAGTTCAACCTATATTGTAGCTGCGACTTTCCCATAATTGGCATTTCAAAACCATTTTTCCCTCACATAATTCGCCTGAATTTTTAACTCCGTATGATTCCATGTGGGTATAATTTTAATTTCGAATATGTGCTTCATAAATGATCCTATTATTCCTGTCATGGCACCTTTTTTAATGCTAATTTATCGATTCTTACGGCGGATCTTTGACAACAACACCTATTGAAAGGCTTTATTCACGGGCCTCTCTGATAACTGGACTCCTCTTTGAGGCCATTGTTGCCAAACAAAAGATTATTAAAGAAAAGGAAGTGAAACGTATTCATAAAGGGCATTTATTCTGTAGTTTCCTTTGACGCCTCGAGCAATAAATCTGCCCAACCATAAACTTGGAATTGAAAATGCAAACCAATTTTCATCTACCGATAAGTAATGAAAAAATAAAGCTGTGTCGATTTCTTCGACTGGATCATAATTGAATACATCAGGAAGAAAAACTTCAATAACTTGTCATTTAGGCCACGAATTAGGACCTACAAGGGGCCAGTGGGGAAGGCTTGTACTTAGGGCGAAACATCAGCTAACATCGTGCGGGCTTTGGCGCGAGTGATGCAGATACCGAGCGAGCTTGTTCTGATGTGTGTTTATGCGAAAGCCATCTATTGTAGTTGCCAATTTTAGTACGAGACAAAGCCTCTCATAAGCGGGGGGTATTCTTATGTTAAACGAGCGAATAAAGGCTTTGATAATTGATCATTTGTAAGGCAATTCACCGATAAAAGTGACAGGGCCACAGAGAGGATCGGATGTGTTGGCCCTATTTACTTTTCCACACTTCCAATATAAATTAATAATTTTCTTGACCAAGTTGAATATTAACCGAATATTTACCGAGGACCGAGATTGAACCAGCGCGATGCCCTGATGAAACTTGTAATTCTACATGGAAGCTTAAACGAAAAACACACTAGCTATTGTGTACGGCGGCGTGTTTCACAGAAAAGCCTTAAAACCTTAAAGATATCCGAATCTTGATCGTATTGTTCAAAACAATAGAGCGTCAATTGAGGTTGAAGACACAAAAGTTGGTCCATTGTAACTAACCCCCGCGGAACAAAAATACGGAATAATTCTAAAATCCAAAATATTCTATTCCAGCTTTACAAGCGCGGTAGAGCCTAGTCAAACAGCTCTGCGAGGTATACTTGAGGAGGGAAATTTTTAAATATCACTTCCTATAATTTAATTGGATGGTCTTTTTAGGTACATGACGTGTACGCAAGATTTGAATGCAACCCCACGACTCAATTAGGCACACGCATGCTCTGGCTCGGCGCTTTGATCATGCCGCGCTGCACTGACCATAGCTCCTCAGTCTGTGTCAAGCCGCCAAAGAGGACGGTTGTATTCAAACTGACCACCTAGATACTCCTAGGAGATAGTTTACCCTGACAATTCTAGGACCACAATATGAGTCTCTTGAAGCCTGTTGATCACGTGAAGCGGCCTATGAACGCGTTCATGGTTTGGTCCCGCGAAGAACGAAGAAAAATAGCGCAGGAGAATCCAAAGATGCATAATTCTGAAATTAGTAAACGACTTGGCTCGGAGTGGAAGCAACTCGCTGAAGATGACAAGAAACCGTTCGTAGAGGAGGCGAAGAAGCTCCGTGCTCAACATATGAAAGACCACCCAGATTATAAATACAGACCAAGACGAAAGCCTAAATCTCTGCTAAAGAAGGCTGATCGATATCCCTTCCCGCTCCCGTGTATCCCGACCCCAGATGAACTCACCAAGTGTAATTCACTATCTACTTCCACGTCTCTGATGGGGGATAGTTACTCAACCAAGGCACGTTCATTTCTGCCTGTCTCTTCGTCGTATCCATATGATATTAGCAGTCTAACAGCCGGTAACCATGCATCATTAACCGGTTCAAGGCTCGAAAGAGGGTTGGAGTTTCCTAGCGCTGTACGACCTGAGTTGTTATCAAGTGGAGTCTACAATCCCCACTCTATCTACCCCAGCGTTCCGACAAGTTCAGCGCTGCTTAGCGCATCAGGAGTTCCCGTAGTCCCTGGCAGTCAACTAAGCGGACACTCACATCTACACGCAGTTCAGGGAGCCAATGGACAATATTCCGTGCCTTGTAACTGTTCCTGGCAACCTCAGGACGTCCGCAGGCCAGTTGCATATCTCTTACTTTGAAAACTATTTACGGAGAGATTTTGCCTCTATTTATGTAATATACTTGAAGCATCGACGTGTAAATTATTATCGGATGAACGTTTTAATTGCAGAATCTATCGCACAGAGACTATATATTTAGTGTTTTGATCGAACGACTACTTGGCCGTGTGTTTCTCGGCCTTGTTGATAGAGCGCGTCCTACGTGAACGCGTTTGACTGACTGCTCGAGCTATTGCTTGAGCACTAATCGTGTCAAGAATTCATTTATTATAAAACAAAGTGTGTGAATATTTAAATTGTTGAAGCAATTCTTTGATATATTTATGGGTCAGTGGCTTTTCGGTTGTCTTAATAGACGGACATTGTAAAACTATTTACGAAAGTGAAATCCACTTGTAACTCAATTTTGACAAAGCTGACCTTAAGTTTCAAATCAGTTGACACATAAAAATTAACTGCGTAGTTGTAATTTACTTTGTACTGTTGTTTTACCAGGGATGGGTTGACAGGTAGTTCACGGGACTCTTCGCTACATTGGTATGTTTCTTGTGTACAAGTTCTAACTTTTTTGCGGAAATTTCGGATCAACAAAGAGTTCTGAGCCCTAGCGCCTTCATTGTGTTGAGGTGTAAACTATGCGAGTGTGGTTTCTCTTTGCATAGTTTCGCTGCCTAGTTGCTTTAAACCGGTGCAAGATCATAACGAAGTACCCGTAAATGTGCCGAAAACTTCAAATCTATCTCTCATTTACAATTCTGCCATAACGCTAGACACTTTGGGGGTTCTGTGCTGTTAAAACAAGCAAGTTTTATAATGATTATGTTAACACTAAACATATGGTATCCCGCTAGGAAAATTATTTCCTGTGAACTCGGCAAAGAAACGGAAGTCGGACTAATCTGCTTTCTGTTTGCTGTATTCTTTAGAAATGTTTCAGCAGAGCCGTGGCGTCTTTTCTGATCTGTGGTAAAGCTACTGTTTGAGAGTCAGCAGCTGTATTATACTCTATTCCACCACAGTCTATGCGTATTGTAAATCTTGCTTCTTCTCTGATGATAATTATATAAAGGAACAGGGCAGAAGAGTAGTGAATAACAACATAATAAAAAATACATGAGGCGTTGAATGGTAAAGATGACATAAATAAATAAATTGGCGATCAAGAAGAGATAAAATGAATAACAAAGTGAATGAATTACAATTGTCGTGGTACTAATATCATCATAACAATAGATTACATCGGTGTTGACAATGAGTGAATAGCGGCCCAGAAAAGGACTCGGCAAATAAACTCGCCCAAGAATGAAAAGCATGAGCCGCGAAGGGCGAGAGTTTGATGAAAAGAAGCTCGAATGTGTATTACATGTTTATCGATGCTTAAGTGACGACCTCGATAACAATCAGTTCAAAGGAGTCACCGCTTAACGTGTATCTAAAACAAATACCTCGAAAATGAGAGAATTATTCCCAAACGAAAAAACTTTTAGAGGGTTTCAGAGGAATTTACAGACAGGAAAAGCCCTATTACCTTAAACAAACGCGAACTTTGCAGTTGTGAGTTTTTTTCAACGACTTTATGGCCCATTTTCTAGTGCGGACAGATGGTCTATCCAGCCATTAAACTGATTCACAAGAATTGAAATTTATTGGGCTTTAAGAGGCAGAGTTCGAGATAAATATCACAGATTTCAATTATAGCTCCATTGTTTTCGAAGGGTGCCTAGTTTGTTTGTAAATGTGTGCAACCAAAGTTATCGAAGTTTATTTCCAGCACAAGCGCTGGTTATTAAAAATCTAAGTGGAGATAATTCGTCACAGTACGTTAGGTTTTCGCGGGCTTTTCATTCAGAAAGGGCGCGCGCGCGTTCGTATGGATTTTTCACGGATTTCTTGTTAGCTTGCCGCGGCTTTCGATAGGAATTGGCGGGAAATTCCCTTTTCTTCACCGACTTTTACAGATAACACCCTTTTGATTTAGTCCCGAATAAAAAGCAGTGTTAACTCTGATAACAGTCGGCAAACACGGAGTCTATTATATGAAGGTTATTAACTGAGAGCTTTATTTTCCACGGATTGTGCTTTATATTTATGAAAGAATACTACCTTTCGGCATGTTTCGGCTCTTTTTGTTAAGCTTTGCTATCGGTGCAAAAGAAAAAAAATGTACGTTTCATTTTATTTATTTGAATAAACAGCTTTTAAACAAATAATGAAAGTTAGTAATCAGAAAGGAAATTTATGATTACTTATGCTGTGCTGAATCAACCGACACAAAGTCATCCATTTAGAATACGTGAAAGGGACTGTTTTCATTCAACTTTTTTTCATTTTTCCGAGGAGTCATCAGTGAAATCTTGGCTGAAACCGAACGTCGCGAAAGCTGGGAGTTATTTTCACATAATGTCTACCTTAGTCAAATAAATGGAAATATGATGCGATCACCAAACAGAGAGGTGCCTGTGTCACTATTTCGTGAGAAAGGTCTCGCTTTCACGGGAGAAACTCTAACAGACCTTCTATCTTCCAGAAATGTTTCTTCCCAAATGTTTAGAGAACCCCGTTAGGGATAGTACTAATTGTTATACTTCACTGCTGAATTATCTCAGTGCCGTGTTTGTAAAAGGAAAATCGCGTTTCTGTTTCAATATTTGAACTCAAAACCTGCCGAGAGAATCGCCCAATAATTTATAAACTTTGTTTGTTTAAAGCAGTAATAAGCTAAAACCTTGTGCTCCACGTTTCAAGTTTGCTCACCTACGATTTTAACCAGATGTCTTAAAATTGGAAAGCTTTCAAAATGTGCGTTTCTTTTCTCCTACCGCCTGCCGACTCGACTCGAACACTTTATTGCATTGAAACAAAAGGTCCAAATGAAGTGATCGCTAGCCTTTATTTTAGTAAATATAAAGATTATTCAACGACACAAAAGAAAAACAATACGCAAGTGTGCCGAGAATTTTCATTTTATAACTAAAGTCCTGGGGAAAATTCCAAAAGTCTACCAAATGGATTGTAATTAAAAAATAAATCTCAATGACTTCATGACTGTTTCATATTTCCTATTTAGTAAATAATGCAAATGTTTGGAATAAGCTGTAAATACGCTTAATATTATTGGCGATACTTATAACGAATCTCTAAAACTGAGCGTTTCGCGAATGTTAAGCTATACAATTTGTAGTCTTTTTGTTCATAATCAATCGCAATCATAGAGCTTCTGTTTCACAGTTAATATACAGCCTTTAAACTCATCGTTTGCAATAAAAAAGAAAGACGAGTGATTTAAACTTAAGTGAGAAAATACCATTTAAAAGATTTCCCTAATCAAGACATAAAACTGTGAACTCCAAATCAATGATATTGAACAAAGACCCACCGACAATGATTAAAAGGCCTCGCTTTTTGTAAAACCTAGAAACTCCTTTTGTTAAAGAAAGGCAAAGCAATAAAAGTTAGGCTTGTATTTTGTTTCCGTCATTTTTACCGCCAAGGTTGCCTTTATCGTAAAAAAAATATTACAGGCTAAAACATTACTCGTTTTTCCATCAAGAAAATCGTGGTTTAAAACATGTGGAGTTTCTCGCCTTTCTGTAAAATTTCAATTTTCTTCTTCTCTTGAATAACTATTATCTTAATTGAGGGCTTGAAACAGAGCTGTGAAAAATTATCGGAAAACACTCAGTATTAAATTAAGGCCAAGACGACAAATATTATCAAAATTACTTCAACTTTGATTACAATAAATGAAAGATGACAGGAGTTGATTTCGTGAAGACGTTTGCCATTGCCTATGGATAATTTACACAGGAACCCATATCTGAGAAGAAAGAAATTAAATTTCAACTTCCTTTATAACAAGCTTGTCCAGTTCCTTATCATAGCTAAACACACGAGTACAACATAAAATTAAAATTTATAAAATGTCAACACAGATTGTTGTGAAACATAAACAGTTTAGAAAATGTCATTCTACTGAGTTATAATCCAACGAAACGAATAATGATCCTCTGAGAAATTGTATTAATTGTGATATGTGAAGGAATAACAGCTAATGAAAAGTCCCAACAAAGATATTGCGGAGATCTTAACTCTGACCAACTGAAGCAATATAGGCGGCCAGTTGTCTAGCTATTACAAGCTATTATAGCATAGAAAGGCTCTCAGTAAAATCTCACAAAACACTTCCACCAATGGCCATACATTCAACGAGAAACATCTAAAAGAAAAACGCTTTTAACTTTAGTTGGCTTAATTCAAGTGCGTCCGGATAACTGTCAAAGGCAATATTACAGTACAAAGCGAATTCTACTTTTCTGCAATAAGCCAGATTCTCCCCGAGGGAGAAAAGCGTGATATGCTCAATGCGAATTATCCTCGGTTCCGATTTAACAAACAGCGGTTTATAATCATCCATAATAAAAGGTTTACACACAGAATAACACAGTCAAGCGATAAAGTATTTTACACCCAGAATAACACAGTCAAGCGATATAAGTATTTTACACCCAGAATAACACAGTCAAGCGATATAAGTATTTTACACCGATAAAACTCAGCTCAAAGAAACATTACTCAAATTTTAAAGCTTAATTTTTTTCCCCTGAAACTTAGATAATTAAACCCGACGGCATTTTTTCTCAAGGTTACAACCTTGTTCATCGACCGCTTTTTCCTGTCAAGGGGGGCCTAATAAACTGAAATAATAAACATCCAAAAACCATAGTTTCAATAACAGGTATTAACTTAAAAACTACATATGGCGTGAAACGCGACGCCCCCGTGTCCCGGAAGGTTGCGACAACAGTGTGCATCCTTGCATACCGCCCTCAAAGTTCGAAATTTAGCAGCTTAAGCAATTACATATCCACTTGACAAAGGAATGTTAATTTCGCGCCTTTAGAAATTCTCAAGTTTTTTTTAATAATGAGAACAGTTGAGTCAACGTAACAAAACTTCTTTGAAATTCCATATGCTTGGTCAGTTATATTTTGCTAAAGAAATGAAAATTACAGAGTGAGTTTTAAGTAATTGTAAGTCTTTTAGTAATTGCTAGCCATTAGGGCTGTGAAATTCCAATAAAATCGACGGGAGTCATGGAAAGAGGCAACAGTTAATAAATATGACTGAAGTTGATTTAACGGTCTTTGATACGGAATGCGAAGTTTTGAGCGTTTAATTCCGGCTTCGAAACAAAACAACGGCCCAGAAAGAAATTAAAGATCGGACTAATAAAAAGAAAAAAAAAACTTAGAATAGCTGTGTATACAGCGGGCTGGGTAACAATACCTACCCAAGAATGTGAGGAAATTTACTTTGTTCATATCTAATGAAAAGGGTGTGCCCTTGCCTTTTTGCCTCTGAGACTGTACAGTAGTTTTATTAAGAACGTACTTACGAATTTTTATAGAATAGGAAACTTTTGTGTGAGCAATAATGCTGTGGTCTAAGTTAAGTCTTAACTAACTGTCCAAAATTAAAAAAGATTTTCTAGATATTATATTCTTGGAATATGAAAGGGCGTTCTGAATGAAAGAAAGAATGGTCTGCTGACAATCGCGGTAGAATAAAATCTATCGGTAAATCTTTGTCTAAGATGAAAAACCTTGATTGGTGTTAAAGGGAACTCAGCATCGCTAATAATGTAGCAACCTCATACAATTGAGACAAAATTGCAAGAACATGTTAGCGTTGCTATAACCGTTGTTGTAAAATGTAGAAAAGCATTTACGATTATGAGAAATACTCCCAGTGCTAAGGATTGTCCGTTGTTTTCAAGACTTATGTAACTCAGAACAACACTAATGTAATAACGATATAAACAGATGGAAAACAATTTCTACAATCGCTATCTGGGATAATTTGATCTGTGGAAAATGTGATTAACAGATATGAGAGAAATTCCTTAGTTGCAAAATTCAGAGTAGTTTTATAGTGTTTCTGATAAGGAGAACGCAAAATCTTACATTAGCAATATTACAGTTTTTCACAATACAAGATGTGGGATCTGCAAAACTGTCTCAAGGTGGTAAAGGAAAGAATTCACAGGCGAATTAAGGGAGAGAAGATCAAGAGCCGACAAGGGTGTGGCAGCGTTTTCAAAAAGGGAAAATATTTTGAACATTTTCGATCAACACAAGATTTTTCAACATTCAAAAAGTTATTGAAAGCATATTTACAATTCTTTTGTGAAGGGCTTAAACCAAATTTCCACCACAAACTAAATTGGAGTAGGGTAATATAAGGCAATTTGGCAAGGTAATGAAAGACTGTTCGGCGTTCTTTTTACTTTTTTATTCCACAGTAAAGCGTGTACAGTCTGGTCAAACAACTTGGGAAAACATCCTGTCATTTAAGTACAAATAAACTGCTTACACAGATAAATGGAAAATTAAATTTGGAAATAAGATTTCGACCAAGTTTAATTTGCTGCATTGTAACCACATTCAGAAGCACGAAATTGGATTTTGACTTTTTAAACTTCCCTGTTTTGGAAGAATGTGCCAACTATGCCTTTATCAATAGACATAATTAAAATTTATCTACAGAGTGTTTTTGTATATCATTGAACAGATTGGACAAAATAACTATTTCTGTCGGTAAAGTTCTCCCTTAGCGACACAGCACAAAAATCTCTCCTGTTCTTTTAGGTATAAAACCATTGATTTATGTATTAAAGTTTTATTATCTATGTGTATGTAAATCGAAAAAATGGAGAAACAGAGGGTAAGATGCCTTCACATACATCCTTAAAGGCGTTGATCGGGACAAATTGTTACAGTAAACCAATGCTACCGAATACTAAAGAAACGAAATCTAGACTAAGCAATTCAAGAGGTATAGAATAATAGTTGGTTTTATTTTCGCCGGTCATTTTAAGTTCCTTCTTTGGCGTCACTTCGTACTGTAACTATTTGGTTATTTTCATTTAGTGTATTTTGAAAAGGGTGCACAACAATCAAATAGTCGTCGTGGTTATTTTTCTTTTTCGAATCACCTTCTTCCAGCTTTGCGTACTAGGCTAACAAGATTGTTAGTAATCTTTGAATTTTGTCTTCACCACCAGTGGAGCCTTTTCATAAATGACATTGGCCTTTCGAACATTCCTTTAGATTTATTTTTGGCAAAAATCTACCAGCATTAAAGGCTGGTTTTCACTAGCAACATAAGCGTAAGCATAAGGATCAAAGGCTTCCGTTCTTCTTATGCTTATGCTTACGTCGCTTATGTCGTAGTGAAAACCAAGCCTAGTTTATTAATAGGAGTAATAGCTGTGAGCTTTGTAGCTAAGGCACTGAAATATGTACAAATAATCGAAATTATGTGTTCCTGCGATAAAAACGCTCTAAAAATTCACTCACGGAGTCCGCCTCTTAAAGAGCCTGTGTCAGCCGCCATTTTGACAGCACAGCATCGGTAAAAGCATCCATTTCCATCGGCTGATTTAGAGAATATAGAGCAATGTTCTCGATTATATTTGGTAAACTAAATCAGAAACTTTGTTTTTAGATGTTTATTAAGAGATTTCTACACGTAATGCGTCTTCTAATATCGAAAGAAAACAATAGCAAAGGAGTGGCTGACACAGGCTCTTCGAATCATCGAACGAAAGTTTGGGGAAACACGTCATTTTATTGCTCAGTTTGCCTTCTAGCCTGTTATGTGTTCTTGGTTTAGACAACAAAGTAACTTTGAATATGGAGCTATATGTAACAACGTACAACAATTTCTACATGCTGCGATAATGCACATTATAGCTGCGATTCCTATAATATTTTCACAAATTTACAGGATAAAAAAAAGTGAAGTCCTTGCCATGACAGATCTTTACTAGGAAGGGTAAGAAGTCCTTTATCCAACATCGAATAATAATTGGAATTTAAATAAGTATTAAAAATTACTCAATAAGTAGTCGGCAAATAGCACTCCCTTCAGGCGAACGAACGCTCAGGTTTCCTTCTAAAATGAACTAAAGGGCCCTGTAAATTTAATAACTGTTTCCAAATCCTCTTCATTTTATTAAACGCTATGCGAGTTTACAGTGAACTTAGGACTCTTAAATAAAGCGTGCAACAAGGAACGAGCATGTATAATATTGCACAGCCCTAGTATATAGCTATAAACCTCGTATGTATATACCACTGCCCAATAAATCCACTAACGGATTCAAATGCTCGAGGAATACATTTCTACCTTGGCGCCTTATACAATTTTCGTTAATTTTTACTTATTTTTCTAAAATCACATGTGAAGTGATTATGACAACTGTATGAAATCCTTATGAAATCAAATGTAATAGAAAAGGAGAACTTTTGTACGAAGCTCTTCAAAGCAAAAGTAGTTAATACAGAGAAGATTCTTTTGCACTTAACCGATATTTCTAATTTGACAAATACAAAAACTGCATTGTTTATGCCCTCTTTAGAAATACGCGACTCTTGACTGAAAAATAATAAAAAATGAATGAGATGAACATTATCCTCAATCATTTTTCTTTCACTGAAAATACTAACCAAGAGAATTAAATGTACTAGATACATCATTGCTCAAAAGTTTACATCCACATGGGTTGTGACACTCGACTTCTTGATTTAAAATTGACCGAAATAAATAAACTAAACATTCTAAAACAACCAAACATGTTTGTGTGAATCCGCTTTCAGTCTGAAGATCGCATCAAGCGTGAAACTCAGAGTTACTGAGTAAAAGGTTCCGCCACATATCTTGTAAACTAAACATTCCTCATTTTTTCTCAATTTCAAATTAGCTAAAGAGAATATGAAAGGCTCCCTGCCTCATAGGCGCTCAAATATTCGTGTTCACAATACGAACTGTGACCAATTTTACTAGCACAACATATTTTCGAAGAGCATCACTACCCCTAAACTATGGGAGTACCCCAGGGGGAAAACGCTGAGCAAGTTCTCCGAGAATGAATGAAACAAGAGCTGAAGGATTCGTCTCTGATAAATACTACCAGTTTTCAAAAACGTTCCTAGACTTCTCACCCCACATGACAAGACGTTTCAAAGGAGTTTCAGCAAGTTTAGAAGGTTCCGTGCATCCTCAGTTTCTCGTTTATTGTCTTTATTAGTTCTCGAGTTCTTGCTTTGTTAGTTTGCCTAACAGTTAATCCATTCCCAAGCCGAGAAGCCTATACTACATACAGCTGAGTACATTAACTATTAGGTACCTTTATCATTCTTTAATATGACATTTTATAAAGTTTACGAGTGCCGCAATCGGAAAGAACAAAAAGGCTTGTAGCTTCAAAGGAGTCCACAAAGCCGGCAAAATATTTTTAATTACCCTTTCAGTTTTATTAGGGCTTTGCTGGTTAAAAATACGTAAGGCAGTATGTTGCGGCACTAAATATTGGTCTGCAAAGCAGATCAAAAGCAGATACGAATAAATAACAGGCATTTATGTGCAGTAATTGGCTCGAGATGAAAAAAACAAGGGGCTAATACTGAAAACAAAAATACAAATACAAATAGTGAGGTCTATTCCTGTATTGGAGGGGTTAAATCTGAAGAGTCTTTTATTATGATTGTTCGCCAATCTATTATAGTTTTCATCACGAGTGTTGTTCTACCTTAAAGAGCTTCGGTCAGCCTCTCCTTTGGTCGAGATTAAATTCAATATTTAAAGTAGAATTCAGAAGAGAAATTCGAAATAACATTTTAAAAGACAGTTTGATACTTGATTCAATCAAAACTATTCCTTCCTGTTCTCCAAAAAAAGCTTTCTCGACTCAATAGTTTTCTGGCCAACAAAATGGCGATCACGCTAGCGATGGTTTGGGTATGGCCATTCTCTTACCCAGAGCTCCCCGGTTCGTCTCCTCGCGAAGGAGGCTCTGGTGACAGCCATTGACTTTCTGCGCATGCTGTAACGTTCAAAATCAGCCAATCAGCGAAGCAATCTCGTACTCAGAGCCCGTCATCTTTTGGCCAGCGGCAAGATTCGGGGCTCTGGGGGAATCCGATTTGTGAGCATGCGTGGTAGGTCAAAAACGTAACGAACTTTCATACAATATTCAAACCGGAAACCCAGAATCCCCGCTGGCCAAAAGATGACGGGCTCGGGGTACGAGATTGTCAGTGAAAGCCCTCAAACGGATGTCCCCAGAGCATCCCCTGCGAGCAGACGAGCCGGGGAGCTCTGGGTACGAGAATGACTTTAACAAATTCCTATCAACGATTCACAACTCTTTCACAGTTGTCATCAATACTTAACCAATCTCTTTCCGCCGTTATTTCGGTATGATTTCTAACAGAAGCGAAGATGGTCCGAAAAGCGTCTCGAGCGTGCTTCGAATACGTTGTGTAACAAACGACGACTGAAACTCGACAAATCAAACTCGTCACAATGGCCCGATTTACCCCACGTAGTGAAGCTAAGCTTGCTATAGCTCATTGATAACCTACTGGCAGCTGACATTATGTCTCTCGGAAGAGGTCGCCAAGAACATTTTGCTGTCCGCAAAAGGAAGGTGACCAGAATTAGACAACCAGGGCCCGAAATAAACTATTTTATTTAGTCGCCAAGTGGCGACAAAATTTCAAAAAGTGATGGCCAACTCAGAGGAAATTTGTCGCCAGCTAGAGAAAACTATCAAATAAGTCCAAGGAACACAATGTTCTGTTTTGTTGCCAGTTTTGCGACTAAACCTAAAAATCTAGACGTCAACAAGAAAAATTCAGTCGCATTAGCGATTGCTATTTCGGAATTTCGGAATCTGAAAAAGCACCAATGTGTCAAAAAATCTGGCCTTCATTTTCTGTGTTTGATAAGAAGATATATATTTTACAGAATAGTTTTACAAATGCTCTTTATTGTCGTAGACTAACTTTACCGTACATGCACAATGGGATACATTAAATCTTCAGAAACATGCTGCTACATCTGTGAGAGTCCATTGTTAAGAGTAAGAATCTCCCATATTAGGTCTACCCCCATCAACGGCAGGAAAGTGACTATTTTTAGAAATTTTACACAGACACTATTTATACCACAATGCGCCCGTTTCTCGATTCCTGATTGGCTCATAAAAATATGTACCCGCCAATGAAAACACCGTTTGGCTGCGCGCGCGTAAAACCGTTTGGTCATGCGCGCGCTGTTTCTGTTTTTATTTTTGCCTTTTTGTTGTGGTATAAAACAAATGTCCCCTGATTTCCCTAGGCTCGGTTTCCAGCCGTGGGGGGTTCGGTGCACCCGCGATCCAGTGGAGAAGCCAAGCAATCGCGTTACGACGGCCTGGGAACCGAGCCTATGATTTCCCGTGGTATGTCTTCTTATATACACCACGAAATGAAGTAATAAAGTGATCAAAGTGTACCGAGGACCCACTCGGCTGCGCCTCGTGCGTGCACAACGTTTTGACCACTTTATTACGTCGTTCCGTGGTACATAAGACATACCACGGAAAATCAGAGGACCACGAACCACGGCTCGACCAAACTCGCCTGATATTTTGCCGAATCAAACTAAATTTGTCGATTATATATAAAAAAGGCACGCTTCTGATGGTGATGGAAACAACATTAAGATTTTTACTCTTGGTAATGGACTCTTGCAAAAACTGAAGTCACAGGAAAACATTCTCTTTTCATCAAGCATTGTAGAAAAATACCTGCCAACGTCCCAACCTCAAAAATCCAACTTGACAACCATTGTCAATGACTGTTTTCCAAGGTTCGTCAAACCGTGTGTCTGCTAGCCTAGTGGTTGTTCTGGCTACACACAGGGAATTTCTGCAGAAACCTATCCATGGGAAAAGCTGACTTTACCATTGTAGAAGAATGGGAAGTGTTCGAATTTCCCATGGCTATACATGTGAATTCCGACCACTTCCCAAGCGTGTGCCATGGGAAATTCAGCTTTTTCGTGGATGGGTTTTTACTGAAATTCTCTGTGATAAACGCCCTTTTAGTTTTTAAACACTAATTTCATTGGCTGTTTCGCAATTTAGACATTGAAACAGGCACAGAATGCAGATCACAATGCAATGCACTTTTAATGCCTATCAAACCAAAGACCAAATACCATTTTCCAAAGCAAGCATTTTTGAAATAGGTATACAACTGTTTCAACTAACGTTGTTCTCCGAAACATAGCCTTCCCACAGGCTCTTTGTTTCTTGTGCAGAGCACGCCGGGAATATTATTGGTTTGCCTTGTGGCTCGCGCGCGCACGTTAGTATGGGATTCCTGCACACTCTCGTTTTTGTGGGGTTCCTGTGTACTCCGTATGTAGAGTAGGCTCTCATTAACACGAAACCTCTCAAAAAACCTCCAACCAAAAAACAAGCCTCAAAACAACGTGCGCGCACTTGACACAGGAAGCCCACTGCGTGTGTGGAGCTCGCCCGTCCGAGCACGCCAGAAACATATAACTAATACCCCATTCACACCAAAACCATGTTTAGTTAAACAAGGTTTTTCTTCGCCTTACATCATGCCAAGTTTGTTACTGCGATAAACTCTTACTAGCTAAATGATCACTTAGTAACATGTACAGTACAGTCTATTCGGTTTTGTCCTTGCAACTGTCTCCTCTTTGAAAATAAGGATTTAAACCAGTTTAATTAAACTACCCTTAAACTGGTTTAAGCGCCGGTGTGAATGGGGTATAAGTTATAAAGCTCCAACCAAAAAACAAGCCTCAAAACAACGTGCGCGCTCTTGACACAGGAAGCCCAGTGACTGCGTGTGTGGAGCTCGCCCGTCCGAGCGCACCAGAAACATATAACTAAGTTATATGTTTCTGAGCGCACCTAATAAAGAAAACTTCACCAGAAACATGCGGGCAGGCTACCTCAAACATGGATCCTGGACCATGCATCGAGTTTCACAATTAATCCCGGTATCATGGGAGCAACTAAATACAACAACATTCCAATACTTTCCTAAGCAGAAAACTAAATTCGAAAGAACAATCTCGGCCTGAAATTGGTTCAAAATGCTTAATGATAATAATGATATTTCGCCAGGGAGCCTACTCGCGTAAACCTACCCAGTAGGGCCCTGCAAAACTTGCTTTGCCCTGCCGTTTTCCGGAAATATACTTTGGTTATGGCTACAGCATGAGCTGAGGGTTGAAGGAACATGACGAAAAAGATGTAAGATGCAAAGGCAGGTTTCCAAATTTTCAAAAGCTGAAAAGAAAATATTTCCCCGTTATAACTAAACTGTAACTACCGCATGGGCGTCAAAACTAGAATTCCGAATGAAAAAAAAAAACCTTTCTCCTTTTTTGCGGGTCCTTAATTTCGCGAAAACTTTCTCAGTGCATTTCGCAAGTCTCGCAGTTGGGGCTGATATTAATTCCATTCAAATTAATTTTGCATTTCAATCAATTCTCGCGACACCAAAAGTTCGCGGTCTTAAATCGCGAAAATTAGTGAAAGTCGCGAAATTTAAGATCAACGAAAAAAAGAAGAATAAGGTATTATAAGGTCCGTATAGGGAAAAGCTTACCACGGGCTGGAAAATGTTGACCAAGGCCAGAGGCCGGACAATAATTTTTTTCCAACTCTAAAATTTTATTTTGCGTTAGATAAGATGAAAACAGGCGTGCGTAAATTTATGTCATTTACAGGCTGGGAGGACCATATATTGAAAAAAAAAACTGACCACGGGCTGGGAAATGTTGACCAAGGCCGGAGGCCAGACAATATTTTTTTTCGAACTTTAAAATTTGATTTTGCTTCGAAGAGATGAAAACAGGTGCGCGCAAATGTTTACTAATGACACCTATGTCAGAGATAGCAAAAAAAATATATATTGCCCGAGCGCAGAGCTCTAAGAACAAATCAGAACACAGAATTCGTTCCCGTGCCCTCTAGGAAAGGACGCAAGCGACACACAAGTCATCGCAAGTGGGTGACCGAATGGCACGCAATTAGATGCGAGTAGAAACACTTGCGTATCGTACATAGCATCCCGATGTAAATTACGGGCACTTCGGTAAGACACTAAACCAAGAATAATAACAAACTGGCTTGTGTGAGAAATTTAAGCCTCGAAGCGTTCCAAAACTTATAAGGGTGGTGCACTTACCCTTTAAAACCATGCATTCAGAATTGACAACATTATCGTCCTAACGCCCATGCTATCACTGTGGGGTATTCTCTAAAAAAGCAGAGTATAAGTTCATATAGTCCCATGCGCTTGACCAAAGAGTACATATAGCTATGCGTCTAGTTTTAGTGCGAGTTCTAGTATAGTGCGAGGTTTAGTACATCGACGGCGGGTCAGCCAGTTTCGGCGACGAGTAGTGCATCGACGGCGGGTCAGCCATCTTCGGCGACGAGTAGTGCACCGACGGCGGGTCAGCGATCTTCTGCGGCGAGTAGTGCGCCGACGGCGGGTCGATGATCTTCGACGGCGGGTCAGCGATCTTCTGCGACGAGTAGTGCGCCGACGGCGGGTCGATGATCTTCGACGAGTTGTAGCGCGCCGACGGCGGGTCGATAATCTTCGACGGCGGGTCAGCGATCTTCTGCGGCGAGTAGTGCGCCGACGGCGGGTCGATGATCTTCGACGAGTTGTAGCGCGCCGACGGCGGGTCGATGATCTTCGACGGCGGGTCAGCGATCTTCTGCGGCGAGTAGTGCGCCGACGGCGGGTCGATGATCTTCGACGGCGGGTCAGCGATCTTCTGCGACGAGTAGTGCGCCGACGGCGGGTCGATGATCTTCGACGAGTTGTAGCGCGCCGACGGCGGGTCGATGATCTTCGACGGCGGGTCAGCGATCTTCTGCGACGAGTAGTGCGCCGACGGCGGGTCGATGATCTTCGACGAGTTGTAGCGCGCCGACGGCGGGTCGATGATCTTCGACGGCGGGTCAGCGATCTTCTGCGGCGAGTAGTGCGCCGACGGCGGGTCGATGATCTTCGACGAGTTGTAGCGCGCCGACGGCGGGTCGATGATCTTCGACGAGTTGTAGCGCGCCGACGGCGGGTCGATGATCTTCGACGAGTTGTAGTGCGCCGACGGCGGGTCGATCTTCGTCGCGTTGTAGTGCGCCGACGGCGGGTCGATGATCTTCGTCGAGTAGCGCGCCGACGGCGTGCCGATCTTCTTCGGCGAGAAGAAATTAGGCGGCGCCGCCGGAACAAAAAAGGAGAATAAGGAGAAATGGTCTCATTAAGGGATCCAGTACTTCGGTTGGAAATTGAGGAACCGGATGAATCAGGAAGTTCTTCCAGAAGTCCCTCTGACTCGTGGACAAGGAGGACAAAGATCAGGCTAATCAAGGTGGCGATACTAAACCAGCGCATCTTACAGCCCTTGCCGTAGCCTCTGTGCTCTTAGAAGACTAAGCCCACAATACTGAGAGATGGATATTTATTTTCTTATTAAAAGTCAGTCTGCATTGTTTTCAAGAGGACGAGATATTTCTTGTTACACCTACACTACAACCGCTACGTGAAGCACTGAATTCAATGGAAGGAAAAATTAAAATTATGCAAGATGCATAATCACAAATGCATTAACTCGAATGCAGTTTTTTTTTTCGGAATGAAGTACGGGACGTGGTAAATCAAATATCTGAATTGCCACAGAAAGAAGGAACAAGCATTGTAAGAATAAATAAACTCTGAAGTTACTCAGTGTCGTGAAAGACAATACGCGATGAATTAAGAAAAAGAAATGGCAAAAAAATTATTCACTCACAAAAATGGGAAAAACATATTCACTCACAATATTATAAATAGATCTATTTATTTGACGAATTAAACCTAGTTACAAAGACCTTTTTGACAAACAAAACCTCTTTTGTTCTCGTGAAAACAGCTTGGAGTCAAACACGAAATTCTAACAAAAATTAATCCTGGGTAGACGGGGCATTAGTGAAGGGGGATATTTTGTGTTAATAGTTCCCGTTTCAGGTCTCTTTCAAAAGTATTTTAATGTTACTAGTAAACTATCTTAGAAATAAGAATCCTTTTTGCTTGCTCTTAAAAAAACACGAACATTTTATGTCGTGTCAAGTGGTACGTAATGTTCTTTTGATCATGATTCGATTCATAGCACCGTTGGTTATGTAAAAGCAAACAGATACATTGAACATTATCCTTTAGAGACGGCAAAGTTCAAATACTAGAAAGCATGTTTTGGAGAACCTAATACATCAGTTTCGGTATGAAAAGGTTGCACTTCGTAGATTTTTTTTTCAGACTTGCTGAAGTTGATCTCTAAATTCAGAAAATACAATAATGCTCGTTATTGCGCTGCTGTATCATACTTAGTTATTTTTTTTTTACTGTTTTACGAATATTATTTGCAAATTCAAAAAATCAACGAAAACGCCCGCTATTTCTACACGATGACTATGATATTTGTAATATTCTCTCAGAAAAGTTATCCGACCTACACAACCGCCATGTGAAGCACAGAATTCAATTGAAGGAAGCATTATTATGCAAGATGCATAATCACAAATGCATTTACTCGAATGCAGTAATTTTTCACAGGCGAGTGATACTTCATAGGCGCACGGGACGACCTCGTGGATGTGCCCAATGTGCGTAATCCGTTATTATTATTATTTATTATTATTTTCGGAATGAAGTACGGACATGGTAAATCAGATATCTGAAGTGCTACAGAATAAAAAGAACAAGCATTGTAAGAATAAAGGAATAACTCTGAAGTTAATCAGTGTCGTGAAAGACAATGGCATTCTCCGCGATGATTAAGAAAAAAATGATACAAAAATGAGTCACAAAAATGGGAAAAAAAATATTCACTCACAAATATTATAGATGCTCTATTTATTCGACGAATGAAACCAAGTTACACAAGACCTTTTTGAGAAAACAAAACCTCTTTTGTTCTCGCAAAAACACTGTTTGGAGTCAAACACGAAATTCTAACAAAAATTAATCCTGGGTAGGCGGGGCATTAGTGAAGGGGCTCTTTTGTGTTAATAGCTCCCGTTTCAGGTGTCAAGATAGAAGATCGCGCCGTGTGAACGGGCCTTTAGGATGTTTAGAAACTGATTTTAGAGGTTAACAGCTCGGAAAAGTGTACCACTGTGTTTATTTTGCCATTTTGCTATTCTGTTGTTATTCAATGAGCCTCTCAAAGGCAAAATCATAGACTGTAGTGACGTTCAATAGAACATTCTAGTCTGTTCACTTAATATGTATTAATAGTGTACTGAATGAGCTGATCACAAGTGCCAACCTGAATCTTTTTTTATAGAATTGTCGCGTCAAGCACTAATAACAGTCAAAATTAGTGTTTTTATTAGAACATCGTATTTGACGGGAAAAGTCTAAAGCAGCGTGAACACACTGTTAATGCATTTTAATGCATTTAAAAATAATACACATGAAAAAATCTCTGGATTCTGATTGGCTGAGAGCAGTGCAGTTTTTAGGTAACAAAGCGCCAAACAAGGGAACAAAGTGCAAAAATGGTTAACAAAATGCTTTTTTTTTTAATGCTAAAATATTTTGATAACATTATGGAAACTTTGGTTTTTGTTCATGCTCAAATGTCAGGTTTTGGTCCAGATTTCAATCAAGGAAAAATGCGTGCGGCCTGTTCAGTTTGTAAGCAGATTTGTGAATGACTACTTAGGATTTTTTTATGTGTATTATTAAAAGGAAATCATACGACTTTTCTCGTTCAATTTGGAATTTATTTACACTCGCCTGTGGCTCGTGCAATTTTGATATTTTTCGAAAAACCCACTCGTGCAAATAAATTCCAAATTGAACTCGAAGTCGTATGATTTCCTGTACAATCATATTATATATACAATTAATTATACAATCTTAATTGTATACGTGGAAACTCTGAGATTTCTTTCTTGACAATGCTGTTGTCTATAAAATTCACTGCTCTCAGCATTCGAGCTGTTTACGCCCGGCGTAACAAATCGATAGAAATCGATCATCGAAAACTGATCGATAAATCGATATTTGTCGATCAGATTGACCGATCATTATCGATTAATATCGGCAATTGATACAAATCGATAGCATAACACTGTTCCAAAGATAAAAGTTATTGAATTTATTGTGTCTCGACCAAGAACGCAGCAGACGAGCAGCAAACTACACCATGCTATTAAGAGAAAGATCCGAGAAGATTCTGGACTACTATATACCCCGATACAGTGGGGACCAGAAGCTGAAACTCTGCCCGCTCACGTTTTTGTTGTTTCTCAGGAAACTTGATCTTTTAAATTCTTTGGACCTCGAGCCTCTGGTTTCCAGGGTAGACTACCCAAGACTAGAACTGGAACGAATTTCTTCTATTAGAGGCATCTTTTCAAAGAATATCGATACATTAATCAATCCTGATGTGCCTGTCGATAAAAATCGATGAAAATCGATATAATTATTGAAAAATCGATAATCACAACAGAGCTAGCAATCAATTTTTATCGATTACCGAATATCGATTTTATTGGGTTATCCATTTATCGATTTGTTACGCCGGGGTTTACGCCTAAAACCCTGATAATTGTAAGCCGGGCCATCTAATGCGGCCCGTAAATCCTCAAACCTCTTCTTGTCTAATGGTCGTGTATTTCGACCGCTTTGGGTTCCCTCACCATGAGGAGAAGACCCTTTCTTTCTTTTGTTTTCTTAAATCACTTTATTCAAATATTCAAAGGATTCTAAAAATGCACGTTTCATTAAATGTTCCAGGGTATGTATCATCTCGCGACTAGACTACTTAAACTCTTTTTTATAACGTAACAAATTGTCTTTAGTGCTTCCCAGTAGAAATGCAACAAGGTTTGCAACAAGGCGATCTAGGCACAAATGCGAACGAAGCTAACCCAAATGAGCGAGCGATCAAGTCGCGAGAGAAACTGAGAGATCCGGACGCCAGTATAAAGGCAACTTTTCTCCTATTAACCTTAATCTTAGCAAGAAAATATCAGACACTCTTCTTCGTTCCTCGGTAACGCTTTTCTGCTCCATATCCCATGTATGTATTGCCACAGGTGACCCAAGCTTAGAGTGTGAATAGGAATCGGAAACATGCGCGCGCGCGAAATTTAGATAGCGAAGATAAGCGAGAGCTAAAAAAAACAGACTGCGATTCAAACTATACAAAAGTTTAGGTCAGGGTTCGTGCGCTTTCGAAATGACAAAAAGGACTTCCAGGATTTTCCAGGAAGTCTTTAGTTATTTTTTTTGTGCAGTAGCAAACCTCGTAGTGCATTTATTTTTCATGTTTTGTTTTACGCACGCGGAATCGAATTCTATTTCTGCAAAAAAGAATGCGTGCGCCCGTTATGACGTCATAATGGTTTCCTGTGACGTAAGACGCGCGGAACGAAATGATGCGAACAAACAGCCATTCCTTTCCATTTTGATGAGTAGTAATTCTAAGGGCAAAAGACCAGTTCTTGAACTGTGGAATGAACCCAAAAGAAAACCATTTTTTCAGAGGTTCTTGGTATCCAGAGAAAGCAGGATCAGAACAAAAACCGGAACCCGAGTCAAATAAGACGATGCTGTCGATTTTACAAGAACTAGCGGGCACAAATGGAGAAGCCAGAGAAACCTCGGAGGACAGAAAGGAAGAAACCTCGCCTAATTTAATGCGCAACCAATCCGAGAATGGAGTTCTAACAATCAACGCGGAGAAAGAGCAACTAAACTCTGCGGAGGGACCAGACATAAGGGAGGATGACAGTATGAAAATGGAAACCGACGACGAAAGGAATTCCACGTTCAGCGAAAAATGGAAGAAGCTTCAGATAAGAGTCAAGGATTGCCGATGGAATCCGCTTTCGCGACGGGCAACTATGAATGCTATTGTTTCGAAAATATATCTTCTTATGGCCGAGATAAAAGACGAACGCGACAAAGAGGTTATCGAAGATAAAAAGAAGAAAATTTTCATGCTTCATAAAATGGTTAAGGAGATTGCAGAGAATATTAAGTATGAGAGATCTGCGAAAGCAAGGCGAATTACAAGCGGAAGAAGGTGATATGTAATGCTAGTAAACATGGGGATGACTCAACAATCAATTACCAGCCATTTTCTCCTTTTAAAAACACGCCCTACGTGAAACAGCAAACGCCAAGCCCTGTACAAAGTATCAAGAAGAGTTTCCAGCCCAATCTACAGCTCACTAAAGCAAATGATGCAGCTCTACAGCTCACTAAAGCAAATGATGCAGCTTCTAAAGTACTGCTGACAAAGCCGAGCTTTACGACCATGGTGCGGAACCAATGCGACGTCTACACGAAGGTTCCCGAGACAGAAAGCGCGGAAACACTGACAAAGCGGGTTCAGTCGATATCGAAGACGAGCGCTTTGGAGGGAGTCAACCACTTCCGTGGTTTGGACATTCATGATAAAGTAGTACTGACAGGAGGACTGGCTTGTTTGTGTAAGAGAGCAAGGAGTTCTGATGGTGGAAATGACGATGCCGAGACACGTGCAGGTATTGATGTTTTATCGTCGAAACGTATTTGTATTTGCTCTTAGTTTGCTTTCTCATTGGTCCCCTAGTCGACCAATCTAATCAGCACTTCAAGTAATCTTGGGCATCTAGCGCTATTTGACTTCTTGGCGCTTAAAACAGCATGTTTTTTTCGAAGTTCTCGAACAACAAGTATTCGGTAAGGTTCTCGAGTGTTCTGATTCTGATTGTTCCTGGTAACTGGTATATAAACTTGTGCATGCATGCCCTGGGGTGCTTACCATTGGTCATGAGAAACTGGGAATTCCGGAAAGAACGCCAATGGTACAGTCAAGTTTTCGGTTGGGACGAGTAGACAAGCTTCAGAGGTTGTCCCGCCGTTTCGGTTGGAACGAACCGACCGAAATAATGTGCACCATTGGTACCAGAAACATATAAGTGAGTTGAAACGTGTAACACACATACATTGCTTTAGTGCCAAGCTGCGGAATATTCACAGAATAAACAATTGAACTGATTGAAAATAATGTTGTTGAAAGACTTCAAGATGTTAAATGTTAGTATATTATCACTTTCCACTGTTGATCTACTTTATTTAAGCGAAAAATGAAATATTATGCAAAGAAAACCTGCTTGGGTTTGCAGTCGAGAGTTCATTATTGACCAAATATGGTCATAAACTCGATACGAATAATCCGAAGCTTGGTTCACCGTTACATGTTTCAACTAAGTTATATGTTTCTGTGGTACTCCAATCGTTTTTTATGACTAAATAAGGTACCCGATTGAAACTGATATGCGAATTAGCAAAAGGTAAGCGCACTTCGACTCGGGGTTTCCTCCAATTTGGAAGTTTTCTACCATTTGACATCGATCAAACCAACCTGTTTTCCCTGACCAATGGTAAGCACTCCTGGTAACTTATGTACACCCTGTATACGGCAATGGTTTTGTTTATATCGACGTGTGAATTATAAACATCGGCACATCCTAATTATTAACTATTTTTTTAAGCAAATGGAACACCTCCAGAAAAGAGAATGCTCCTGGAAGTGAACATCGTAGATGAGGACGAAGATGAGGCAATGGAAATTGACTTTGAGAACGACAAAGCCGACGGAACAAACCTTAAAGAATTTAGCAAACCAGCCAACATCAGTAAAGACACGCTTTTTGGGCAGAGACGAACAGACGCTACAGCAAGCCCCTATGCTCAAGGAATAGCAGCTAAGACGAGTTGTTCTACTAATGCATTGGCTGGCCGGCTTAGTGATTTTAATTACACAAATATGGACTGCACAGATTCGGATCTGATAATACCGCAACGAAGCGCTCAGTTACGTGAAGGGCGAATTTATCGGCTGAGTCAGAAACGCCTGGAAATTCTTACAAAGTTGCATGATATGAAAAGAAAACAGCTTTAAATAATGTATTTGTACTTAACGTATTGCTTTGACAATAAAGAAATGATAAAAGCAAAACATAGTTGTTTCTATAAACACAGGCTTCCTGATGAATTGGAGCACTAACCACACAACAAATTTGAAATGGATGACAGCCATTTAGCCTAGTGACGATATCTTTAAAGCACAGGTATCCCGAGCGGATTCTTAAAAAAGAAAACGACAGCATTCTCCTGATAGCGAGAGGTTTGATTGTTTTAGTAGCACTCAACTAATTGGGCAAAATATATGAAAAATTACGTCCCTACTACCTACTAGAGGTCTATTGATAATAGTTCCCTAGTAACGTAGCCAGTCAGAATGCAGCATTGACAGTAGCTCACAAGTTGGGTGATAGAGCGGTTTTCATATGACTGTAGTAAAACCAATCGCAAAGTAATTACACCAATTCTGAATAAAACCTATAGGAGTAATTACAAAGTAATTACCATTACTCACGACAGTCATCTGACATCCGCTCTACTAAATATAGATAGATATACACGTACCTTGATTGTTGCCTTCAAAACCGCGTGTGCACTGTTCGTAGCTTTTCCTCCTTTGCGCGTCTAAGATGGCCGATCTACAAAAGATACAAGAAAACAGCCCGTCACTTCGTGTAGAGGACTCAGAATAATATTCTTTTTAAAGGAAGCTGCTTTACTATATTGGACCGGCAATATTTACATGCTATCTTTTCTATTCACTCATGTTGCTGTATGCTATCAGTGCTGATACTGACATATTTTCCAGGGGTTTTCAAGGATTTTCCCTAACATTCCAGGACGTTCCAGGAAGGAAATACAAATCCAGGATATTCCAGGATGGAACCTTGTTATTTATTTTTTCCAACTCTAAAATTTCATTTTTTCCGTCCAAAACAAGTGCGCGCGAAACAGACAGATCTAAAGTCGGTAACTAACTTTTTTTCCAACTCTAAAATGTGATTTTTTCGATGAAATCAAGCGCGAGCAAAAAAAAAGCGCGCGCAAATGGTTACCGTGACCTAGGTCATGTCATAGATAGGAAAATACTACGTCCGCGTCCGTGCTCTAAGAAGCAATCAGAATGCAGAATTCGTTACCGTTGCCCTCGAGAAAAAAAAAATACATATATACCATTTTCGGGATACGTTGTCACTGGAAAAAGCAACAAAGCTTGGTGCGCTAGGGAGTATGGGTAAAGATTTATTTGAATTTTTGTAAAATATTAGAGACAAACATGCTTACAAATGTGCTGAAATTTCCTGATTTTACCTGTGGTTGTGGAAACTGTCTGAATTCAGATTACACAGTAGCAGTTTAGATGCTCCCATTATCCTTTGCGCTTCAAGCTTATAGGCTTTTTGGGTGACAACGTTTCCCGGAAACTGTATATCCTAGGGCTAGAAAATGTTGATCAAAGCCGGGACCCGTACACAGATCGACCTAAAGCTGTAAACAACTTATTATTTATTGTTTTCACCTCTAAAATGTGATATTGTATAAGGTATTTTGGTGAAAACAAGCGCGCGCAACGGCTACCATAAACGTGGTCAGAGATAGAAAAAAATATTCAACATCTTATGTCTCTGATAAAAAGACTGGATGATGACTGTTGCATGTGAAAATGAGTGAAAAACCTCAACAAAATGGATTGAAATGCCGCAAGAGTGTGGGTTTACCTTTCTTTTCTCTATAAATTTCTGTATAAATTCGTCTATCTTCATCTTTCCTGAAAACACAGCAACACTTTATATAAAACTCAGTACACTTAATACATGTCATTCAAGCAAATCACTTTGTTTTCAAAAGCCAAATTTCAAAAGCAGAGAACCAACAGTATTGTTTTTTCTAGGGAGTCATTGGCAGCTAAGGGTAAAATTGTGGAATATAATTCTGATCGCTATCCTTGTTTGGTTCTCGTTGTCTTTCCCTCTTTCTTTTCTATTTCATTTTATTTACGCGCAAAGGTCGCATTTGCCCTGAGGTGTATAACATTTTGTGATCAAGCGTAAAAAACGAGTTGACGTGTTGCTGTTGTTATTATTGATATTGTTTTTGTTATATGAAATTTTTTCATGAACTCACCTTCAAGGAATTCATCTGCAATTTCCTGGAGAAAAAAAATCGCAGATTTTTAAATGTGACTTTGATTATTGATAACCAGGGGTCTGCACTTGAAACCCCAGGGGTCTGTACTTGGACCCCAGGGGTCTGTTCTTGGAACTTTGTTGTACTCAATATACACATCTCCACTCGCAGAGATCATTCGAAAGCACAACGTCTCTTGTTTATGCAGGTGACACGCAATTATATCTGTCCTTTTGTGCTTCTGACAAGGGGGAACCAGACCGCTCTAAAGCTCTCATTGAAACTAACCAATAAATGATAAAACCGCTCTATATAAATTGCGGTTTCTAGAAAGTTACGAAAAATGAGCAGACTTACATCGGATTCTTGCTCAGCCTGGGCTGCTGCAACCTCAAGGCTCGTGTGGATATTCGAAAGGGAATACGCCTACAAGAACAAACAAAAAAAGGTTCATAAGAAACGTAACCACATCATCTGATCTCGCCTCAAAGTGCGCAAAGGAATGCTTGTCAAAACGGAACGTTCCAAGGTCCAGCGAGAGATCCCGAATTGTCGCAGTTTTGAGAATCAAAAAGTAGATTTAATCATCGTACAAGTAAAACCCAGTTTGCATTTGACATAAGTGACGATATTCTGGGGAGATGGAAACGTTTTTATGCACAATGGCAATAGTTCTTACAATCTGTTTGGAACGTTTGGCGATGCAACAAAAGTCGTTGAGATCAGGTAGGGCAGTGAAGGCAAGACGGCACTCGCCTTATTGCGGAAGACGTAAAGGGTATAGGTACAAGGTATAGAATGGTCTTTGTAGAAATGCGAGGCTCGTTGAGCTCGGATTCTGAATATTTCGAAGCTCGAAAGGTCGGAGTTCAATTTATGAGACTCCTATGTGCGCTCGACTCGTACGTGCGCTCTATTCTTTATTTAGTTTCTAGCTGAAAAACTAGAGGCTCGCGAAACTTGGATTTTCACATATACCAGGAAAGTCGACAAACAAGACTCGGGCTCATATTTTAAAACAAGGGGAGCAGAGGCTCGGCCAGCCTCGGATTTCACCATTTTCAACAAAGTGAAGTTTCAAGTAACAATTGTTTTCTTCCATTTATACATACCGCTATTAAATCCTTCTGTATTTGATTTCTTCTGGCAAATTCCTGTTGTCTTTCATTGAGTAATTCATACTGTAGAAAATGTCAGGAGTAAATAGTCATTGGTGCAGGCGGTACTGGGTGTTTTTATCGCGGAAAAGGCGGTCCGTTCGTTGATCAGGCGCCATCTTGGAATTTTGAGGCGCGCGGTTCACGGGACGAGCGCAAAAATCATGGGTATTCGTGCAGGTTTTTTCTCTTCTCTTCTCCTCTTCCTTCCTCTTCGCTCGATTTTTGCGCTCGTCCCCGGGACCGCGCGCCTCAAAAGTCCAAGATGGCGCCTAATCAACGAACAGACCAGCTCTTCCGCGCTAAAAACAGTAACACCCAGTAACGCCTGCAAACAGGCTATTGGAAGCAGGAAGTGGTCAAAAGGTCTGTAGACTGTTTGAAGTCTCCTACTTGGCGAACGTCCATACATGCCAGAGAAACGTATTTGGTACGCGCGCTTGGATTCGACGCCGAGCGCCGCCCATGCGGTCGACTTTCTCAGGGTGTCAAGCGGAAATTCAGGGTTGAAAAAAAAGGAAAAATAGAAAGATTTGCACCAAAATATAGTAGGAAAATAGGAAATGAGAGAGGTTTGTGGATGTTAAAATAAATGCGTTTAGCAAATTTCTCGGAATTTTCAATTCAATTCTAGATATTTAGCCTGCGTAACGACCGTCCCCGTGGAATTTTAGAGCAGAGAAACATGGAGAAAGGTAAAAAAAAACTCGACGAGCCAGTTTTTGTCCGCCCCGCGAAAAATGTGGCGAGCGCCCGACTTTCTCGGCCTGAAACACACACGCCTAAATCGAGGTATGCTCACTGGCACTTAGAATTTTTTTCTAAACAAGCGCTCACCTACAGAAATGAAAAAAAGAATTATGAAAATCATCAGGGTTCGAACCTGTAACTTTCCAGTTACTATACCCAAACCCTAACCACTACGCTATGAGTGAATTCGCTGGTTCGGACAGCTCGTTTTATTGATTACGTACCTTAATAGTATTAATCTTTAATAGAACGAGGCATATACTATAAAAATATACTAGAACGATGTATTAACCCTTATCCTGACTAGTAGTCTTGATAGTTCAGATATTTGAACGTTTTTAGGTCAATTTGAAGTAATATTATCAAAAATATCGTTAAATTATTCATGGTGAGCATTCCTCCATTTAGGAATGACGCTGAAACCCTACGGCAACGCTATCCTCGCGCGCAGAGTGCTCCCCTCTCCTCCCCCTGGGGAAAGAAGAAAAGGACCCTGAATTGGTCTGGTCACGTGGCAACGCCATCCTCGCGCGCCAGGGTCCTCCCCTCTCCCCTGTTCAATGTTGTTCGGTGCGTGCAACGTTCAATTCAAATTGTCATGCTCCAACATTGGAAGGGGGAACGGGGTGTTTACGATACTTTTGTCCGCCGCTGTAGCTAACCCTTATCAGTTCACAAGATCTATCATCTACCTCCGTGAAATCACCCAGAGCTGTTCACTCGTTTGATGGACTGAAGCCAAACCGCGGTTTGTTGGCGTAGAGTTCGCAGAATTAAGAAAATCGCAGTAAAATTCTGTTTTCATCATCGCCTCTACTCACATTATTAAGTATTGCATCTTTACAAGACTCCAGCTCTGGCTGTAGTGACAGGTTATATCCTGTAGGAAAAAAAACAGTATTATTGTGAAGTTTACGGGTCTATGTAAATATTAACTTGAACTCGCAAGGAGAAACTGTTTTGTTAAGATCAAGTGACACATAATGATTATACGCGTCCGTGATTGGCGTAGATTAAAAGGTATCAGTGTCATTAGATACATAGGAATTTAGGACTCGCACAACAGAGCTGAGACAGACCGGAGTTTTACGGTTGAATCTTATTGTGCTTTCGGAGTTATTTACAAGTCTATATAGTAATCGGAGTTATCGGAGTTATTCACATCTTAGAGAAGCATCAATTGTAAGTAGAGTACTGATTTCAGCGATTTCCTATGTTTGTATTTAACAATGATCTCGAAATAGTTGTATGTTAGCTAATCTAATTTTCAACTGTAGTTCTTACCGCTTGTAATCGTTAATAAATGGTCAGTAAATCGTCCCCAACGGTGCAGTGGTTAAAACTAGCGAACCCCAAGTCCTTCCATACCCCGCATTGTGTCGGCAAGTACTCCCGGAACGCGATAGTAAGAAAATTGATGGTAAATAGAAGAACTATCCATCAGGTAAGACTATAATATCTATATTAAAGTCGGAGCCATGAGTGATGGAAACCCGCTCGAATATCAGACGTCGGCCGAACCGACTGAATCAGATAAGAGGATATGCTTCCCATCGAGAAAGGTCCTCGAAAACGCTGTCACGGACAGGCGCACAGCCGCCGAACATTTACACAAAAAGCTTCTGACAACAATAGACATTATTCAAAGGAAGGTTTCAACTCCGAGACGAAACTGCACGACCTTGAAGCCATCACTCATCAATTTCAGTTAAATATTAATGAATTGGTTGATTTATTTGATCACGATAGACACGGGTTATAGCCGATAAGGAATTATCCGGGGAATACGAAGCGCTGAACCGCACTTTCAAGTTAATTACTGTAATAAAGAATAAACAATCTGATAAACTGTCAGAAACAAGATCTCGCAAATCTGGCAATTCGCGCCGCAGTAAGCCAAGGTCGTCCGCTTCTACGAGTAGCTCCGCGAGACTGAAAGCTCTTGCAGAGGCCGCCGCCGCAGTAGAGAGCGCTACTTATGAAAAAGCAATTGCAGAGAACAGCTTGAGCGCAGTAAACGCGAAGCAGAACACGCAAACGAGATTGCAATTCTACTCGCAGACAAAAAGACCGCAGTCGCATGCGCTAAGGTTAAAGCTATCGAGGGAGCAATTTGGGCAGAAGAATTCGAACCGGAAATACCAGCGATAAAGGGTATTCCCAGCACTCGCGCTTCGGATAGGACCAGCGATTGGGTTAAATCAAATCAAGCTAACCAAAGCCCCCTGCCTACCCTGCCAAGCTTGAGCGAAATAGAACAGCCGCGCGCCACGCCCACAACCCCTGCTACGAACGCAATCGGGAAAACGCCAAACGTTAGCATCGGACCCAGTCCCCCACTCGCGCCAGGCACCCAGTTCCTCGCATCGACCCCTTACAAGGACATAACAAACGTCCAGTTAGTCGAAAGCCTGACAGCCACGAATCAACAAATTGTCGAGACGCTCGCGCGCCAAAGTCTTCCAAAATGTCAGCCCGAAATCTTTAACGGAGATCCGACACTATTCCACCCCTGGAGAGCCGCCTTCAAGGCAATGATTAGCGACGCGAACGTGTCTGCAGTCCAGGCAGAGATAGAGACGCTACCCGGTGCCGTATGGTTTCTTAGCCATTTTGGTGTCTATCATCCAAAAAAAACAACTCAAATAAGAACGGTTTTCGACTCGTCTGCCGAGTACGAGGGAGTATCGCTGAACAAGGCCCTTCTACCCGGCCCAGATCTCGCCAACAGTCTACTAGGCGTCCTGCTACGCTTCCGAGGGAGCAGTTGCAGTAATGTGCGACGTGGAACAAATGTTCCACTCATTCCACGTCGATCCCAAGCATCGCGACTTCTTCGCTTTCTATGGTATCGAGATAACGACCCCGAAAAGGACATCATAGAATACCGAATGAACGTCCATCTGTTTGGAAATGGCCCAAGCCCCGCAGTCGCCACGTTTGGCCTCAGGAGAACGGCAATCCAAGGCGAGGAGGAGAACAGCAACAGCAAGGTGCAATCATTCGTCTGTCGTAACTTCTACGTTGACGACGGACTCATTTCCCTACCAACTGCAAGGGAAGCAGTAGATCTCGTAAGGAAGACCCAAGATACCCTATCTACCTGTAATCTGCGGCTTCACAAGGTCGCCTCTAATTCTAAAGAAGTAATGGAATCTTTCCCGTACGACGATAGAGCTAAAGATATGCGCGATCTCGACCTTAGCTGCGACAGTCTACCCGCCCAGCGATCCTTGGGAGTGTACTGGGACCTCGAAAGAGACAGTTTTACTTTCCAAGTTTCGTTGCCAGACAAACCGTTCACGAGAAGAGGAGTGTTATCCATCGTGAGCTCCATCTACGACCCCCTGGGCCTCGCAATACCAGTCATGCTAGAGGGGAGGAAGCTATTACAGTACCTCGTAGCCATGGGCAAACAGACAAAGGGAGGTGAGAAGACGTTAGGCTGGGACGATCCTCTTCCCGACGCAACGATGGAGCGATGGGCGACCTGGAAGGAATCACTCCAAGATCTTCCGAGCGTCTCAGTCCCTAGGTGCTATAAGCCGCACGACTTTGGCAGCATATCCAGAGCAGAGTTGCACGCCTTCTCCGATGCAAGTCAAGATGCGATAGGCACATCCATCTACCTCCGCCTACTAAACGAAAAAAATGAAGTAAGCGTGTCGTTTGTCTACGGACAAGGAAAGCTCGCACCAATCAATCCGACAAGTATTCCTAGACTGGAGCTATGTGGCGCCGTGCTCTCCGTACAGGCGTTCAGAAGGTTATGAAAGAGCTGGATATCAACATCGATCAAGTAACCTACTACACAGATTCAAAGGTAGTGTTAGGCTACATAAAAAACGAGAGCAGGCGGTTCTACGTCTACGTAGCAAACCGCGTGCAGAGCATACGCCACTTATCTAGCCCGGATCAGTGGCGATACGTCCAAACCAGCGACAACCCAGCAGACCTGGCGACACGAGGAGTACGAGCCAAGGACCTAACGGAGTCATATTGGTTGAAGGGACCAAACTTTCTCAAAATGCTCGCCGATTATACCACGCCTAACGACGTACCGTATCCTATCGCACACGACGACCCCGAGGTGAGGAAGGAAGTTAAAGTGGCGCGCACCGACGTGCTTAACCGAAGCAAGGAAGGTCTAGGCACAGATAGGTTTTCACGCTTCTCAAGTCTCAATTCCTTACAGCGCGCAATCGCAGCACTTATCGCAAAGATCAGGGATTTCAAAAGTCGGAAAGAGCGCACCATCGTTGATCCTCGTCACAACTCAGCTAGGAAACTTCGTCCGCCCACCGCAGATGAGCTAGCACAAGCAAGCAAGTAATCTTGCGCGCAGTACAACAAGAAAACTTCAAGCACGAGCTCGATATTCTTAAGAGCACGCCACACGCCGACGCCGAAGAGCAAACGCAGGAGAGTAAAGAAGCGTCGAAGAAATCACCGGTCTATCGACTAGACCCCTTCCTCGACAGTAACGGAGTGATCAGGGTAGGTGGGCGCCTTAGACGCGCAGACATCGACTACGGAGAAATGCACCCTGTGCTTCTACCTAAAGGCCACCACGTGTCCCAGCTTGTAGTTCGTCACTTCCATCACCACGTCCATCACCAAGGGAGACAAATGACACACGGAGCCGTTCGTCAGGGAGGGTATTGGATCGTTGGAGGCCACCGAGAAGTTGCGAAGGAGCTTCACTCGTGCGTGACTTGCAAGAAGTTGCGCGGACGCCTACAGGAGCAGCGGATGGCCGACCTTCCAAGCGACAGACTAGAGGAAGCACCACCTTTCTCTAACGTCGGGTTCGACGTGTTCGGGCCGTGGCTAGTCAACGCGCGACAGACAAGGGGAGGAACCGCAAATTCCAAGCGTTGGGGGCTGATCCTGACGTGCCTCAGCAGCAGAGCAGTGCACATCGAGCTGCTGGAGTCCATGGACGCCAGTTCCTTTATATGCGCACTACGTCGCTTCTTCGCTCTTCGAGGTCCTGTCGCCAAGATGAGATGTGATTGCGGGAAAACTTCGTAGGCGGGAAGACGGAGCTCGACCAAGCGCTGCAAAGAATGGATCGAGACGCAATAGAGAAGTACGTCAGAGAGCAGGGTTGTGAGTGGACCTTCAACCCTCCGCACGCCTCTCACTTCGGAGGAGTGTGGGAAAGACAAATCGGGACCATCCGCCGCGTATTGGACGCGATACTGATGGAGTTAGGAGGACCCCGATTGACGCACGAGCTGCTCGTAACCCTTATGGCAGAGGTCACAGCTATCGTTAACGGACGTCCAATCGCCGCCATACCAACCGATGTAGACGATCCGCGCCCATTGACGCCAGCGATGTCGCTGACTATGAAAAGCCGCCCAGTTGGACCGCCACCCGGAGAGTTCCTTCCCGCAGACGTCTACGCCCGCCGCCGCTGGAGGAGAGTCCAGTACCTCGCCGACCAGTTCTGGCTCAGATGGCGACGGGAATATTTGCAATCGCTGCAGCCTAGGACAAAGTGGAACCGACAACGACGAAACCTTGCGCCAGGAGATGTAGTCTTGGTACGCGACAAGGAGGCACACCGTAACGACTGGTCAATGGGTCGCATCGCAGAGGGGATCAAGAGCGATGATGGTTCCGTCAGAAAGGCGGAAGTCTTCCTCGTTAAGGACGGCGTGAGGAAGAAGATTTTTTTTTTTTTTTTATTATTCACAATGTTTATATTATTATTTTCCCTCGCAATTAAGAGCTCCATGCTATGCACCCATTTTAATTCCTTCTTGAAAATTTTCAAGTCCGGTTTCATTCTTTTGTACCTACAAAAATAAATTACTTTTTTTGCAAGCAATATCAGGAAATTCAGAGTTAAAAAAACACCTTGTTGTTCAATGATCCCGAAAATAATTTTTTCATAGGATAAATTATTAAACACAAAATCATCACAATTAAACCAAACCGTTAACTCTGACCAGAAGGCCTGAACATATGGACAATCAAAAAGAGGTGTCTAACTGTTTCAGGTTGTTCCTCACAAAAAGTACAACAATTGCTGGAAACTAATTTCATTTTAAATAAACGATCATTTGTAAATAAAATGCGCGTCAATATTTTGTACTGAAACTCTCTCATTTTAGTGCTCATCGTGATTATGCGAGGAAGCAAAAAAATGTTTTCCCAGCTGCGTCCATTGTGCGACAAGTCACGTTCAAATTTTTGAATTGATACTGGGGGTTTAGAAATCCTATTAATGAATATGGTAGTGATTACTTTCGCACTAATTTTATCTAAATTGCTAAACTTCAAACAAATATCATCAACTTGAAACTGATCGGGCGTAACCACATATCTACAAAGAGGGTAGACACTTTCGACTTTCATAGCTTTCTCCATGTTTCCGGCACTGCATCGTAAATTCGTATGCAGTTAAAATAATCTAAATCAGTAAGTTCAGGAGCCTTCTGCTTCATCTTCTCGTAAGAGAGTAGAGAGCCATATTGGTCTACTAAATCCGCTACTTTAAGAATATTCTGCCTATGAAGTCTATGGTCCAATATACTATTTTTACCAACACGAATATACTTATTATTCCAGAGATTCTCATTGTAAAAATCGTTCGCGCTCTTTAGATCTTTATTTCTAAAAAGCTCAGACCACACGGATAACGATTCTCTATAGAATAACGAGATATGCGGAAGCTGCAATAAGTCAACATCGAAATTAGAATACAGAAGAAGCGAAGCCCCCACACTATGTAAGTATTGATCCAAAAATATTTCCATGTCGTTTCCTCGCCAAACAAATATTTAACTAGACAAATGATCCTTTGTGCTTTGACCATAGACTCTAGATGGGGCATCCTGAGCCCCCAAATTTGTAATCTCTGATGAGGGTCAAGCGCTTAATTTTATCTTTCTTTCCATTCCAACAAAATCGTATAGCAATTTGTTTACATCATTAATAACCTGTGCTGATGCCCAGATTTGAGCCGTTTTATAGACGACTTTTGGCAGAACAAAGGATTTTAAAACTTGGATACGCCCCAATAAAGTAAGATTCCTCCATTTCCAGAAATTGAGTTTTTTTTTTAGCGAATGTAGAATCAAGTCGTAATTTAATTCCTTTCTCTTTCTCTCATCGTAGGAATAATAAATTCCCAGAATTTTGATGGGTTCATCGACTTTCTTGATGTCTAGCACCTCACTAATCGCCTTTCTCGCTCGGGAACTACCTAACCACATAGCTTCGGTCTTGTCGTTATTAACGTTTAAACCAGAGACCGACGCAAATTCGAATAATGCCTTCTTGAGCTCAAGATATGATCGCTTATTCTGCAGAAAACAGTGAGATCGTCAGCAAATATACTAAGTTTCACTTCTTTTTTACCAATCAGTAGACCCTTTACGTTGTTATTTTCTCTTATCGAAATAGCTAACACCTCAAGAGCAATAATGAAAAGAAAAGCGGACAGAGGATCGCCTTGGCGGACGCCTTTTGTAACAGCAAAAAACCCGTCTGATGACCATTGTTCATCACAGAACTACTAATATTAGTATACATGGTTACTATCCAACGGACAAAAGAGTCGCCAAAATTAAATTGTTTCAGAGCTCTTACAAGGAAATTTCGATTAAGAGAATCAAACGCTTTCTCGAAATCGATTGTTACAAGAAGACCAGAATTTCACAGAGATTTGCATAATCGATTACGTCATCGATATTTCGAGCAGCATCCGAAATTGTTCGGCCTTTTACGTACGCATTCTGGTTGTGGTGTATAATCGAAGGTAGTATTGGTTCCAGTCTCAAAGCCAAAGCCTTAGACGCCATTTTTGCATCAACATTAATAAGTGAGATGGGTCTCCAATTTTTTAGATATCTTCTATCCTTATCTTTTTTTTCAAGTAATTTAATTATCGCCTGACGCTGTGAAATCGATAATTCGCCATGAATGTAAGAATAATTCAATGCATCGACTAAGTCCTGCCCTAGCTCAGACCAAAAAGCCAAATAAAATTCAGCAGTCAAACCATCGTTACCTGGTGATTTATTAAGCTTGAATTTTTTTAATGCATTATAACACTCGCCAATTGTAAGATGGCCCTCGCAGCTTTCTTTTTGCTTAGTAGATATTTTTGGAATATTTAACTTTTCCATAAATTCGTTAATAGATGGATGGTCAATGTTAATGCTATCAAAAGACAGATCTTTTTCAGTATATAGCTCAGAAAAGAAATATTCTAACTCACTGGAAATTCCTTTGGATCAAATACCTGTTTTCCATTCCGATCGATCACTTTTCTGACACAAGATTGCTTAGTCCTTTTTTCTCGAGACTCAGGAAAAATTTATTGTTCTTTTCGCCTTTCTCGTACCATTCAGCACGGGATCGTATAATTGATCCTTGAACAACATATTCATATAACGATTCGTATTCAAATTTAGATGATTCAAGATTAGCAATGTTTATATCTGATGCGTCATCAGCACACTGCATTTCTGCTTCTTTCAAACGTGACTCAGCTTCCTGCAACCTATCTCTTCTCTGTCTAGCTTTCATTTTGCTAAATTTCATTGATACTTGTCTTATTCTATACTTCACCAAGTCCCATAGGACACGCTGATCATTAACTTCACAAAACTCATTCTTCCAAACAGGAATGCTAGTCTTTATAAGAGTAACGTAGTCGGGATCATCAGTTAAACTTGAGTTAAACTTCCAGTAAGAAGGACCTCTGTTCAGCTCAGGAAACTTTTGCTTGGAGAACGATGCATGAATGGTCCGATTTAATTGACGGTGTTATGTCTGTTTTTGAAATTTCTTCCTGAAAGTACTATCAATCAACCAAAAATCAAGTCGTCTCTGAACAAAAGGCTTCCTTTGTCTCCACGTGAAAGCCTTTTTATCCGGATTTCTAATCCTCCAAATATCGATTAGGTCAAAAGTTAGCATCAAATCCTTGACTGCTTTAGTGCCCTTTTTAGGCTTAGAGTTACTACTACTGTCTAAATCTGATGATAAAAAAACATTAAAATCTCCGCCAAAAATTAACTTAGCCTCTGCGTTTTCCACTACAGCAGACACTTCCTCCTTCAATTTTGAAAAAATGTTAATTGCTCGACTTCTTTGTCAGGTGCATAAACATTAACAATCACAAAGAGCACATCTTGAAAGACTGCGTGCAAAATGATGTAACGACCGTTCTCATCATATTTTACAGATCTTACATCCAAGTCAACACCAGGCTTTGTTAAAATCAAAACACCTCTCGATTGATTAGTACCATGGTTGAAAAATATCTCGCCCTTCCACTCAGTTTTCCAGATTGATTCAATTTCGGGCGTACTATGAGACTCTTGAGCAAAAATTATATCTGCATTGCTCTTTTCAAAATAATTAAACACTGCCGCGCGTTTTTTGAAATCTCTGATTCCCCTGACATTTAATGAAATCAATTTAAAATCAACATTGCAGCCTGCCATCAAGCGATAATACTACGCATATTATTCCGAAATTGGTGGATAGCAAAAAAGCTCGTGAGAAAAACAATGGTTATTGTCTAAAGGGAAAATGTTTTCATTCCTCTCAATTGAAGCTAAAACATTTGCATACACGGGAAAATTAGTATTCAAAAACTCAACACATAAACAGAGAAAAAATAAGTCAAGAACTTTACCATAATTTTCTTATCTTATAAAAAAAAAATTTTTTTTCAGCAGACTGGAGGGGTGAGATGAGCGAATGGAGAAAAAAAAAATGTAAGCTTATATCTCATCCAACTGTGAAAGGCCTTCAAAAATTATAAGTTACATAATTCAATCTATTTATTACTATATAGGCGAAAAAGATCGATCAAGAAAAACATACTCAAGAATCAATTGAAACGGTGCTATTTGTCGATGTTATCTGTTCGGTTGGATCTTTATAGAGTACACCGTCTATATAAAGTTTATCGAATACTACCTTTGCGGCTTTGCCTTCGAGCTTGGCAGCTTTCATCTTTGCGACGAGCCGCTTCCTAACCTGTAGAACTTCGGGTGGAAAATCTTCTGATAGCGAAAGAGTAGACCCCTTCAACTTGTTTGCTTGTCTCAACACAAACTCCTTCTCTTTGAAGAAACTAAACTTAGCGATGATTTGTCGCGGGTTCCATCCGTGCTCTTGCTACCAGTGCGATGCACTCGCTCAAGGCTCAACTCATCCACATCTTTCGCCGCCATCATGAGATTGGTCTCCAAGAAATCCCTAAGAATATTCTCTGTATCCCTCGGAGTTTCTTTCACTTTTTCAGGAATCATATAAAAGCGTAGGTTGTTACGTCTACTGTGACCCTCTAATTTGATACCCCTGGTAGTTTCACGCTGTAGGTCGTCTCGTAGATTTTGAAGAGTTGACTCTTGGTCGTGAAGCTGCTTCTTTAACGTATCTATTTCATGATAAGCAAACTCCAGACTGCCTTCTAGCTCCCTGTTCCTTTCCTCTAGTGCATCTTGTCTTTCCTTCAAAGCTCCTATCTCGTCAAGCCTTTGCAAAGCTATATCGAGTTTCCTGTTAATTTCACTCATCTGCTCGGCACATTGACAATGGCCGCATGACTCGCTATTTGCGAGCGAGTCATCATTTGTATCCGGCGTATCGGTTTGAGAACCTCTACTGCGTTTCCTTTTCTTTTTATCGTTTTCTTGCTTTTCAGCCATTAAAACAAAGATACTTTGAACTGAAAAATATAATCAAAGCCTCTCACATCATGGAAAAGCCGGAGCTCTCGTTAGCCACGTCCGTACTCCATGACAGTCTCAGTCTGAGGAAGAAGATGCTACGCCCGGTCTGTGAACTGGTCTTGCTGATGCCAGCCGGAGAACAAGCTGACGAGGGGAAAAGTACGACAAGCACGACTTCGGAGCAAGGGCCTTGAGACCCTTGGGCGAGGAGTGTGAAGTTTACGGGTCTATGTAAATATTAACTTGAACTCGCAAGGAGAAACTGTTTTGTTAGGATCAAGTGACACAAAATAATTATACGCGTCCGTGATTGGCGTAGATTAAAAGGTATCAGTGTCATTAGATACATAGGAATTTAGGACTCGCACAACAGAGCTGAGACAGACCGGAGTTTTACGGTTGAATCTTATTGTGCTTTCGGAATTTACAAGTCTATATAGTAATCGGAGTTATCGGAGTTATTCACATCTTAGAGAAGCATCAATTGTAAGTAGAGTACTGATTTCAGCGATTTCCTATGTTTGTATTTGACAATGATCTCGAAATAGTTGTATGTTAGCTAATCTAATTTTCAACTGTAGTTCTTACCGCTTGTAATCGTTAATAAATGGTCAGTAAATCGTCCCCAACGGTGCAGTGGTTAAAACTAGCGAACCCCAAGTCCTTCCATACCCCGCATTGTGTCGGCAAGTACTCCCGGGAACGCGATAATTATAAACCATTCAGCTCCTCAAAAATGATCTCCTCGTATTTCACGCTTCAAGGACAACCAATATATTTTCTTTTATTTTCATCTCCCCGAGGATTTAAACGAAGCACGGTGCTTGTGCTCAGAAATAGGGAAAATTAGCCCTGTCCCACAGGTGCTACACCAAGCTGATGGACACCGTAATCAACGAGGCCCTTGGTCTGATCACTGGCTGCTTGGTCCACGGCCATCCCTCTATTGATATGCTACCTGCCATCGTTGACATAGCACCAAGCCACTTCAGGCGAACCTAGCCGGACTCCCTGGTACCCTAACCAACGCCAGCTGATGTACCTGCTCAGCGACTTGGAGTCAAACAAACGACAACAAGCCCTGTCCTTCAAGTCAACCATTTACGATGTTAACAACCACAAAACGAGATTGTGTGCTTGACTAATTGGCTAGCTAGCTATCCCCTCCCGAACGATAAATGTCATGACTTACTGGCTATATCTTCATTAGCAAAGATCAATCTTTGTTTTTCTTCTTTAAGTTGTTTAGCCTACAAAAATAAAGTGGTCATGATATATGAGTATATGAGTATAGAAAAAAAAATCAGGAGGCGAAGTATGAACACTTCAGTGCGTTTAGTCATGACCCATATAATCACTGACGATTGCAAGATTAAACGGAAGTCTAATCATTTGTTTGTCGTTTGTTTGCTGCAATCTGATTGAAGATGCTAAGCCAATCGAAATGCGAAGAAAACGCAAAAACAAAGCAAATCTGATTTACTTTCGAAACTCAACTGAAACCAACTCTAACATGCTCTACAACGAAATAACTCTTAAGCCCTGGCCAAACGAAACGCAAGTTCACGCAAGTCAAAGCAACTGAAACCAACTCTAACAAGCTCCACTATGAAGCAACTCTTAAGCCCTGGCCAAACGAAACGCAAGTTCACGCAAGTCGACGCAAGTTGTGACTTGCAAAGACTTGCGTTCACTTGTGTTGACGTGGCCAAACGAGATGCAAGTTTTGATGCAAGTTGAGTGTTTTGCTCCTTGCATTTGCTAATGACGACATGATCATTCCACTTTCTAAAACAAGGCACGCGCTCAAGCTAGTGCTGTGGCCAAACAAGACGCAAGTTGCATAAAATATGTTCAAAGTGGACGCAAGTGAACGCAAGTCCGCGCAAGTCATCGCACTTGGTGGCCAAACGAGCGCAAGTCGATGCAAGTAGCAAAACTTGCGTCGACTAGCATGAACTTTTGCTTCGTTTGTCCAGGGCTTTACTTTGAAGCGCAAAGTCTTAAAATACCCACAACATAGTGAGTACTCACTTACTGTTTCCATGGTCTTGAAAAATTCCTCTATTAATTCAGGTTCGTCGTTCAAATTTTTAAGTTCCTCTAGTCTACATATTTAATGAAAAAAAAATGATAAAAAGCAGACGATTACAATTCTGCATCATACAATAAAACAATGTCACCACAATAAACCCAAAAACTGCAGTTTGGGGAACTGCAGTTGTACTAGTAAGGATAGCCTGCTTGCAGGCGTTGGTTTTTATCGCGAAAACCCCGAAAACCCCAGAGTTCGTAGTCGTGGCCACCATCTTGGACGCGCGCCGGAAATGCCTGGAGCGAGCCCCCTCACTTTGTCACTCGCTCCATAGGGAACCTTAACTTGAACCTTAACTTGCCATCTCAAAAAATCTTGCATTTACCATTTGACACCCCTGTGATCGAAGCCACTACACTGTACATGTAAGAGAAGACCAAAGTGTAACTCACCCTAAACCATTTAACTCAGGGAACTCTTCGGACTCTACTGCTATTTGTTGTTTTCTTGTCTTGGGCGTTTCCCTCTAAAAGTAATGTGAATTAATTTGGTATAAATAATCTTCATGTTGTTTTCATGTGGTTAGAACAGTACCCTAAAGCAGTTTTGACTTGTTCTAATGAAGAAGGGTGCCTGTTGTTATTATTCAAAACAGACAAGCATTGTTCTCATCCAGAAACATATAAGTAACTAAGTTATATGTTTTGTGACTCATTCCATTTTAACTGTGCTGCAACACCAGGAAAGCTGCTAATTCTCTTCATTTACTCTGCCCTGCTTTGATTAGCTTTTGGGGGGTATTAATGGGCTGGACCTATTTGAAAGATTTTTATAAGAAGGTGATGATGAAGTGGATGATGATTAACATTGATTTTCATATCTTGATCTCCTGTTACATGTCTCTAAAGGGGACTTTCCCCCTTCCTCCTTCCCCCTTCCAGGTTTTTACTGTTGCTGTAAAATGGGAAGTACAAAATCTCACCTCATCCGTGGGTATAAGCGTTGTTGTCTCTGCGACAGTTGATGGGAATGTGATTGGACCTGTGTTGGAGGTTCCATATTGGGAAGATGAGAATGGCGTCACCAATGGTTGGTAACCAGGGAAACTGTAGGTAGAGGAGGACTGGTAACCACCAACAGGAGCTGCAGAAGAGCTGTGATAATAAAATTAACAAATTTACATGCTTCTACATTTTATGTATTTTTATGTACCTTGTACAATAAATACCATGAGAAACTTCAGCTAACAATACATGGCTGCTAAAGAGCATGCCCCCACAGGCAGACAGTTCAATCACAGCTAACTTTGCAGGTTCACAGCTAAAATTCACTTACTGAACATTTATTTAAAATAAACTATTCCGATAAAGATCAATCCCCCTCCTCCCAAGAGGGTTAAATTTTGACACCCCCACACCAACGTCTCTAGAATTTCCAATAAAAATACCATGATTGTACTGGATGTAAGAAGTATATGACCTCACCCATCTAGAATTTCCAGATTTTGTACAGATATGTTATTTACTGGCTGGGAGGTCCGGATTGTGAAATGACAGAGGTCTTGAAAATACTGCCAAGACGGGAGGTCGAGGTCAGTATTTTCAAGGCCGAGGTCACTGTATTTTATGATCTGGACCAACCCCAAGCCGGTAAATAATATTAATTTTTTTGCTTTCACTGAAACTGCATAAAACTCAACACGTGTGCAACTCATTCCGACCCCGGGTCCAGATCGTAAGGATTCCGGACCAATCACGAGCCAATCAGAGCACGCGATTTGATGGATATACCGGACTGCTGAAAAAATAAATACAGATATTTTCTGAAATCACAAAATCTAAAAGAAAAATTATCTTTTGCAGAAGTACCCATTGTGTGAAAAGCTGATTTTCCCAGGCTTGTAGATTTTCATTTATTGTAAAACTTACTGAGGTCCTGATGATGATTGACTGATAAATTGTGGGGGATGTTCACAAAATTCACGCACCACTTCCTGAACTGCTTTACCAAGGCTTGAGTGCATATAAAACTGAAGAAAAAATTGAGATGACTGTTAAAGATAATGGTAAGCACTTTAAGATCGTAGAACCAACATTAACTTTTTTGAGATTAAAAAATTCTAGTTGCCAAAATAGTGAAGTTTGGTTGTCATTAATATAGAAATCTGTTCTCCAATGTTTTCTCCTGAATAATGCTCTCAACAGCTAATTTTGAGAAGGGCATTATATTTCTTAAAAACCAACAGAAATGGAAAGGTACACAGTAAGTCACCATTTTGGAGACAAGGTTGAAATGTTTGCATGCCAAAACCAAAACATAGTCGCCATATGGCTCAAATGCTGGGCCTTGTATGTACACTGGTGTTGGGTACCATTTCGAGCCCTGTGAATTCTTTTTTGTTTTTTTTGCATTACAACCAACAATGTGTGATTCCAGAAAAACTCCTTGCCTCCCCCATGGAAGGGATTTGGAAATTCCAGAGGGGTGGAGTTTGCATGCCAAAACCGAAATGTAGTCGCCATATGGCTGAAATGCTGGGCCTTGTATGTACACTGGTGTTGGGTACCATTTCGAGCCCTGTGAATTATTTTTGTTTTTCGCATTACAACCAAAAATGTGTGATTCCAGAAAAACTCCTTGCCTCCCCCATGGAAGGGATTTGGAAATTCCAGAAGGGTGGAGGGAGATCAAATGCAATTTTATTTCCTGTATAATTACTGTACTTTTCATTGGAGGTGGAGGGTGGAGGTCTTATCTCAAACTCCTTCCATGGGAGGGGTACAGATAATTTCTGGAATCACACCACTCAGCACAGCAAAGATGTACTCACATTGTTTAAAGCTTGGCAGCCAGCCACTAGCATCTACAAAAAGCAAATTATATAATTTTATATGTGCATGTACTGTATGCTGCTGCCTTGTTATTCAGTGTCTTGATTTTCCCCCATGAAAGTTTTAGTTTGATAAGTTTTAAAGATGCTCCTTTTTTCATGTAATCCTTAGTCATAGGCAGTGGACCAGGGGGATTGGGGGTGCTCGAGTACCCCCACTTTTTTAACTGGGGAGCTGAGCACCCCCAGTTTTTGAAGCTAGATATATTTTTTGTATTTACACGTAAAGGAGAAAAGGAACAGAAGGGTGTCCTTTTTTATTTTTTCATATTAGGCTCAGAGAACGTAGGGGTTAAGATTATAATGTGACATATTTTCATCTGAAATGTATATGAGGTAAAACATGACAAAACGTGGCACCCCCACTTTTGAGGTCGCCACCCCTGTTAGTACAAAGTTCTTAGTTACAAAAAACAAAACAGCAAAAAATATGTCCCCATGCAGTTACTCTTTGCAATGCAGAATATACAATGTACTGTACAGTTAATCTACAACAATGCACTGTAATATACAATATGCAGTTTATACATTACTGAAAGTAACGCAATTTAGCATTCATGTACTGTACACTGTGGCTCAAAAAGGGAAGAGGCAAAGGGGGATGGAAAAAATAAGCAAAGTGGACAAAGAGATTGGAAGGGCAAAGAGAAGGCAAAGGGAGGCAAAGCCAGACTGCCAAACAGATTACTGTACATGCTAGGATGATTCTGTGGTGCTCAACATTGTGTGTGAGGCCACATGCTCTAATTCTTCTCTTCTCTCCTTTTTTTAGCTGCAGCAGAAGCTAAGTTTTACCTGATCATTAACCCATGGGTGACGGACTGGAGGTGATACTTTCACTACTGGCTTATCTTGTGGGAACTGTGGTGGCAGTGATCTTTTAACAAAGACACAATAACATACTGTTATAAAAAGTTGACACATACAGTACATATAAATTATGCTTACTAAACAAGAGGTCTCATCATGTTAAAACTCAAAGCTGTTGAAAGTTTATCACAACCACTTGACAAGGAGAGGAATGAGAATGTAACACGCTGCAGATGGTACAAATTATTAATAGCATCTGGACCAAAGGATTCTCGAATGCTCACGAGCAAATCAGAGAATGTGGATTCTGTGCTGCTAAAAATAAAAGGCATACTTGTGCCATATGGAATTATTTTTTTATGTATGAGCCATATAAGCAAACTTACACATTCAGAAACACTGTTGATGCTCCAACATTAAATGTCACTCTATACTCAACATCTCGCTGCACTTCTGTCACACTAAAAAAAGGAGTATTTGTCAAATGTCAACACCACTGTTAGCTTATTATCATATGATGGAACGATCATCCCCAACTATGGCAGCCAAGGAAAAAGCATTCCAAAGTTTATATAGTGTACACAACATACCGTACCTGTATAGGATTTTGCATAGAATTTATCTTGACATGTAATTTACATATTATAGACTCCAGTGGTGAACTTTGAAATTTCATTTCTCCTCTTTCCATGAGAATTTTATGGCAGGACGAACCCAAGTTAAGTTAATGCTTACATGTAGTTCTTCCAAACCAAAACAAAATAAAGCCAAGATTTTCTCAACTTTCGAGTAACTGGATGTGTGGCAAAATTGCTCGAAATCCAATAGAGTTCTTTAAGGTAAGGATGACCATTTCTTATAACTCTATATGCCAAAGATTCTTGAAGTCTTACCTGTGATGAAAAGTTTGTAGGGTTTCGATTTGTTTGGCTCTTTGCTGTTGCAGGGCTGTGGGTGGAGGAATATTAGATTTCGGCGCAGTAGACGAAGAATTTCCAAATAAATTCATCCAACTCATATTTGAGCATATATTTGCAAAAATAGTATTTCCAGAATGAATCAAATCATGTTGTCTTTTCACTTGGTGAAATCTTTTCGAAAATAAACATGATGTCATGGGTGTAACCGCTGGCACTAGGAAAGAAGGCTCAAGAAATCTCTAACGATTGCGCATGTCCTTAGAAAGATGCCGCTGCTGAAACGTTCCGGGGCGCTTTCCTTTTGACAAAATTTTCGGTTAAGGAAGTCAAACGGAAAGCGCCAAACCAGGGAAAAATTTCGGAAATTCGGGACAACCTTTTCAGCTTTGCATGTTGGGAAATCGCTTTCCATTTGACATCACTCCCGGTTATTTTCCTGAAAGACGCTTTTTGGCCATTTGATTGGATAGCATCCCAGCCAAGTGCCGCCGTTTTTATGGCATCATGTCCGCACGGGCTGCCTGTGGTGTTCAAATCTCATCTCAGGCCCCCTCGGCGGGGAACAAAAACAAAATGGCGACATGGCGACCAAGAACGATGTTTCTTGAATACCTGCAAGTTTTGGTAAATTTTCCTGCTTTATTCGCTAAGATGTGAGGAAAAGTACTTACAGACCTTCCAGATAAGGTATAGGGGGGATTTCCTAATGAGGAAGTTTTGCAACGTCGGCAAAACGATAGTGTTTGGGAAGTTTTCGATTTCCAGTGGAGATTCACGTGATTTTTCGGGTTAAACCGTTCCATTTGACCACAGGAATTTCCGGAAACTCGAACCAGAATATTTGTCAAATGGAAAGCGCCCGGGGTGGGGCCAGGGGACTCCCATATTATCCGGGCGTGTGCTGAAATATTTTAGGGGATATATATGTTATTTACCGGCTGGGAGGTCCGTATAGGAAAAAACTGTGACCGAGGGCTGGAAAATGTCGGACCGAGGCCGGAGGCCGAGGTCAACATTTTCCAGGCCGAGGTCACAGTTTTTCCCTACGGACCGACCTAAAGCCGGTAAATAACTTATTATTTTTTTCAAACTCAAAAATTTCATTTTTTCGATGAAAACAAGCGCGCGAAAATGGTTACCGTGACCTAGGTCAGAGATGGGAAAATATTGCCCCCGCGCGCGCGCTCTAAGAACCAATCAGAATGCAGGATTTGTTACCGTGCCCTCGAGGAAAAAAATAAATAAAGATATATTTTAGGGGATTTAGAAATAAAATGGCTGTAAAACCTAAATTATTCTCCGTCTTCTCACTGTCCAAAAATGGTGACCGTCTTTGTCGGTTAGGCGGGGTTGGCGAGTTCGGACCAAGTTTCCAAGGTGTTTAAGGTCTCTGTGGTGGGTATTCGGTATAACAATCGAAATTTATGCCCTCGCGAACCGAGTTTCGATAGAGTGCAGATAGCTGTATCGATCTCGCTCAAATCTGCAAGGGCGATCTTAGGTGACAGGCCCGTTACACGATAGCACGTGAAACAGGATCCCCGCCACAAGCATGTGACAGCTGACCTTACAATATAAGAACCCGACAAACAACGTGCAAATTAACCGAAGTGCTCGCGTTGTTGGAGCTATACAGCTCGATTATTTGAAGACAAAACACGTTTCTCTCGACACAATGGAGCCATTGAAAGTTATGCGAAGAAAATTGTCGATGGAAAACGAGCATTCTTATGAGCTTAACCCATCGGAACCAAAGTTCACTGCACGTTACTTAGGGAAGAAGTTTGTGCTGGAAGAGTTTGACCTAAAGAAGGCCTATCCTGTTACTGCCAAGTACTGCGAGCTGTTACAACGAGAAAGTGCCTCAGGAAGAAAACCACGCAAAACGGAATTGTTGATCTCCAAGAATATTTTCCGAGGACTTCGTCTTACTGATCCAACAGGGAAATTTCCTCCAGAAACGTTTCAGTTACAAAACATTGCATTTTGCAGTACATATAAGCAGGATTTAAACGTGTTCACGTTTATAGCGGAGCAGAAGGGCAAGCTCGAATGTCACGCATTTATTTGTAGTAAACCAGCAAAGGCGAAAGCAATTTGCCTTGCCCTGTCACGGGCGTTCATGACTGCACATGATGACTGGACGAGGCAAAGAGACCGAGCCGTTAAGAAAAAGGAAACTCAACAAGAAGTTGCAAAGATACAGACAAATTACACGCAAGAGGCACTTAAAGGTGAGCCGTGATTTCTTAGCAAATAAAACACTTAACATTTTTTTTCTAGATGTTTTAAGTGTTGTCACTCATGGCTAAAACTGGTGCAAGAAGACGACTCCGATGTCGCTTGCATTGAGTTTCATGCCAAGAGCTTATATTTCTATAAATTCGCTGTTTGCACTTAATTCTTTGTTGATCTTTGCAAATGGTACATTTCAATAGAAATAATCCATTCAGTTGACATATAAACATATTTTGTTTACCTAGGTCTTTAGAATGTTCAAAGGAAATATTCTACTTTCGCTTTCGCTTCTTCGTTGTTTTGAAACTTAAACACACTCCTTTTGTGGTAATACCTGACCTATCTATGCTCAAGGTTCATTGCAACTTTATATTAGCAAAAGACTTCCCCGTTTCTCCAAGGATCCAAGCGATGGGTCATCGCCCCTCTTTCCGCATAGACAAGTCCATCACGAGAACTTTGACATTCTCTTTAGAGCTACGCTCCCGGGTGGGGGGGCTGCCCGTGTCACAAAATATAGCTTGAGTCACACAAAAAATTTAAATCAGAGAACATCGGAAGTCTTAATTTTTTGGTATTCCAACATTCTATGTGTTCAATCCTCATCAGTCAAACTAATGTATTGTAGGCTAAATTGGAAAGCAGTTAGTAAACCCACGTAGCGCGCGCTAGGTTTCCTGTCTCACAAAGACCCATCTCGTCAGCCATATGGATGCCAGAAGCTAAAACACTCGTATTTTCCATATCGCTAGTGAAAATATGAAAATGTTATGTACTGAATGCCCCGGATGTGTACGCGCGCTTACAATATTTCCCGCCAATTTTGTAGTGAAATCTCGTTTGGTAGCTCGAGGTTTAAGCCACAAAACTAAGTTTCGCTCTAGTTCTAAAGAGAGAAACCTTAGTAATAGTTCAACTCATTGGCAGAGAAAGCAGAAGTGAAAAAAATTCTGCAGCCGGGAGCAAATTCATTATATAATTATCTGTAGTTTTACGAAATAAATATCCTATTCCATCGTAGGGAATTAAACAAATTATTATATAAACTATAGTGTTTTTACAAGGATTCCTGCCACTGAGAATTTCGTACAGCTCATATCGATACGATATTTTTGTAACGTGAATTTATCGATTTTGCATGTGGGACGTTTTTCCCCCAATAAAATGCCGTTGTTTTGGAAAAATACTGTAATACCGTTTATATAATAAACGAATAATACATGGACGCTTGGAGACATGGAATTGGTATTCTCGATCTCACTCGTTCGCGGCGCGAAGATAAATTCCATATCTCCGCGCGCCCATGTATTATTCTCTATTTCTCTGCCACATTGTGTGCCAAGAAGTGCTTTTAATTTCCTTCATGGACATCAACGAGTGATGTTACTATGTGTTTTCTTTGTTTGTAGATGGAAATGAAAATCAGCCGCCGAACTACTCTCTTGCTACAGAGGATGATCTTTACGATTACGAAAATGACAGCGACGTCATCAAACTTTTACAGGGGGACTGCAGCTTGGATGACTAAGCCCCCACCTTCTCCCTGCCACCACCCCCCAGTTGAACCAATTGATTCACAGCGCTCATAAGGCTCCAGAAATTGAAAGTTTGCAGTCTTATTGTTGCTGGGAAGTCCTCGGGTATTATTTAAGAAATCTGGAGAACTCCTGGAACTGCAGAACGTCATTTTATTCAAAACTAGCACCTAAAGTTGTCGTGTCAAGTAGAAACTTTGTGAAGACGGCTGGAAAACGCCCGGAGAATCTGATAAACTGCCTTGTAAATGCTTGGGTTCCTAAACGTTCTGGGCGTATGGACCCAGGATTTAAGATCATATCATATTTTTGAACGGGCAGTCAAACTCGTCCAACACTGTTTAACTTCATTGAACGTGTTTTAACGTTCAAGATAGGTCGCTCAACAATGTTGAACGGTGGAAACAAACCAGTCGAATATGGCATTTTCAACAAATGCTGAACGGTGTAGAATCAAAACGTCAGGTCAGTGAGCAGATATTGTCAAGGAACGCAAGGAATAATGGTCGACTGGTCTTAACTGGATTAGAGCAGATTTCGAATGACTGTGAAAAATGCCGCGAAAGAGTTGTTCCGCGCCGCGACCGTGACTGTGACCGTACCGCGACTACGCGATTTCATTCAGTATCTATAGCAGGCCAGGTTTCGTACCGACTTTCACAGTCATACGAAGTCTGCTCTATTCTCCTTCGGTCTATGATCGATATAAGTGAACACAAGTAACGAGAGTAAGGGACAAGGGGCTTTAAAAGCCTGGAAACCAAGTTGGTATTGTTGTAAATTTTATTATTCATTCAGCTTGCATGTTAGCAAGGCTGAACAAACGTAAAGATATCTAGTGACATTGTATCTTTCTGAGAAAGAACATATATCTTCGCTGTATACACCTGTCTGTTGTATCTCGCCGTGCATCATGGGAGAAACTAAGAAGAACGAAATTATCGTATTTAGTACAATATTTCTTGGGAGCGATGTATTGTAGAATCATTCGGCATAATCAGGGTGATAAGTACGGCTATTACGCTTAAGGAACTGTTAATATAAAGTGCCATACCCCAACTCTTGTCTCTTCTATTTTTTGTTTGCTTGTTTGTTTAAGCTTACACTCTTAATTTACTTGAAATTAACGTTTTCGCACACGGGCTATATAGGCCCTTTTTTAAAAAGGATAGTCGATTTAAAAATGTTTACATTAAACATGAAACGAAACGAGAAATGTATAAAAGTATTGCACTCGCGAAGTTCAACTTTCGAGGTCACCATGGCTCGGTAATCACACTGTTGATCTGATCATCTGACTTTCTTTGTTGCCGTCTGTTTGCTGCCAGTCTATGCTCAGGGGCGTAGCCAGGGGGGCCAGGGGCCCCCCCTTTCTTGGGAGATTTTCCAATACATTTACTGTATTTGCTGGAGGAAATTTGAACATTTTCGTGCCATGTTTTCACTATCGCCCTCCCCCCCCCCCCCCCAGAAATTAATGGCTACGCTGCTGTATGCTTGCTGTTTCTGTGTTTGTTTGCCTTTCTGTCTTTCAGTGTGTCTGACTGTCTACCTGCTTGTCTGTCTCTCTGACTGTCCGAGTGTAAGTCTGTCTGTTTGCAGCCAGTCTATGTTTGCTGTCTCTGTGTCTAACTGTCTACCTGCCTGTCTGTCTCTCTGACTGTCCGACTCTAAGTCTGTCTGTTTGCAGCCAGTCTATGTTTGCTGTCTCTGTGTCTGACTGTCCACCTGCCTGTCTGACTGTCCGAGTGTAAATCTGTCTGTTTGCAGCCAGTCTATGTTTGCTGTCTCTGTGTCTGACTGTCTACCTGTTTGTCTGTCTCTCTGACTGTCCGAGTGAAAGTCTGTCTGTTTGCAGCCAGTCTATGTTTGTTGTCTCTGTGTCTGACTGTCTTCCTGTCTGTCTGTCTCTCTGACTGTCCGACCGAAGTCTATCTGTTTGCAGCCAGTCTATGTTTGCTGTCTCTGTGTCTGACTGTCCACCTGTCTCTCCTGTCTCTCTGACTGTCCGAGTGTTAGTCTGTCTGTTTGCAGCCAGTCTATGTTTGTTGTCTCTGTGTCTAACTGTCCACCTGCCTTTCTGACTGTCCGAGTGTAAGTCTGTCTGTTTGCAGCCAGTCTATGTTTGCTGTCTCTGTGTCTAACTGTCCACCTGCTTGTCTGTCTCTCTGACTGTCCGACTGTAAGTCTGTTTGCAGCCAGTGTATGTTTGCTGTCTCTGTGTCTGACTGTCTACTTGCTTGTCTATCTCTCCTCCTTTCCGAGTGTAAGTCTGTCTGTTTGCAGCCAGTCTATGTTTCCTGTCTCTGTGTCTGACTGTACACCTGTCTCTCTGTCTCTCTGACTGTCCGACCGAAGTCTATCTGTTTGCAGCCAGTCTATGTTTGCTGTCTCTGTGTCTGACTGTCCACCTGTCTCTCTCACTGTCCGACCGAAGTCTATCTGTTTGCAGCCAGTCTATGTTTGCTGTCTCTTTGTCTGACTGTCCACCTGCCTGTCTGTCTCTCTGACTGTCCGACTGTAAGTCTGTTTGCAGCCAGTCTATGTTTGCTGTCTCTGTGTCTGACTATCCACCTGCCTGTCTGTCTCTCTGACTCTCCGAGTGTAAGCCTGTCTGTTTGAAGCCAGTCTATGTTTGCTGTCTCTGTGTCTGACTGTCCACCTGTCTCTCTGTCTCTCTGAATGTCCGACCGAAGTCTGTCTGTTTGCAGCCAGTCTATGTTTGTTGTCTCTGTGTCTAACTATCCACCTGCCTGTCTGTCTCTCTGACTGTCCGAGTGTAAGTCTGTCTGTTTGCAGCCAGTCTATGTTTGCTGTCTCTTTGTCTGACTGTCCACCTGCCTGTCTGTCTCTCTGACTGTCCGACTGTAAGTCTGTTTGCAGCCAGTCTATGTTTGCTGTCTCTGTGTCTAACTATCCACCTGCCTGTCTGTCTCTCTGACTGTCCGACTCTAAGTCTGTCTGTTTGCAGCCAGTCTATGTTTGCTGTCTCTGTGTCTGACTGTCCACCTGTCTCTCTGTCTCTCTGAATGTCCGACCGAAGTCTGTCTGTTTGCAGCCAGTCTATGTTTGTTGTCTCTGTGTCTAACTATCCACCTGCCTGTCTGTCTCTCTGACTGTCCGACTCTAAGTCTGTCTGTTTGCAGCCAGTCTATGTTTGCTGTCTCTGTGTCTGACTGTCCACCTCCCTGTCTGACTGTCCGAGTGTAAATCTGTCTGTTTGCAGCCAGTCTATGTTTGCTGTCTCTGTGTCTGACTGTCTACCTGCTTGTCTGTCTCTCTGACTGTCCGAGTGAAAGTCTGTCTGTTTGCAGCCAGTCTATGTTTGTTGTCTCTGTGTCTGACTGTCTTCCTGTCTGTCTGTCTCTCTGACTGTCCGACCGAAGTCTATCTGTTTGCAGCCAGTCTATGTTTGCTGTCTCTGAGTCTGACTGTCCACCTGTCTCTCCTGTCTCTCTGACTGTCCGAGTGTTAGTCTGTCTGTTTGCAGCCAGTCTATGTTTGTTGTCTCTGTGTCTAACTGTCCACCTGCCTTTCTGACTGTCCGAGTGTAAGTCTGTCTGTTTGCAGCCAGTCTATGTTTGCTGTCTCTGTGTCTAACTGTCCACCTGCTTGTCTGTCTCTCTGACTGTCCGACTGTAAGTCTGTTTGCAGCCAGTCTATGTTTGCTGTCTCTGTGTCTGACTGTCTACTTGCTTGTCTGTCTCTCCTCCTTTCCGAGTGTAAGTCTGTCTGTTTGCAGCCAGTCTATGTTTGCTGTCTCTGTGTCTGACTGTACACCTGTCTCTCTGTCTCTCTGACTGTCCGACCGAAGTCTATCTGTTTGCAGCCAGTCTATGTTTGCTGTCTCTGTGTCTGACTGTCCACCTGTCTCTCTCACTGTCCGACCGAAGTCTATCTGTTTGCAGCCAGTCTATATTTGCTGTCTCTTTGTCTGACTGTCCACCTGCCTGTCTGTCTCTCTGACTGTCCGACTGTAAGTCTGTTTGCAGCCAGTCTATGTTTGCTGTCTCTGTGTCTGACTATCCACCTGCCTGTCTGTCTCTCTGACTCTCCGAGTGTAAGCCTGTCTGTTTGAAGCCAGTCTATGTTTGCTGTCTCTGTGTCTGACTGTCCACCTGTCTCTCTGTCTCTCTGAATGTCCGACCGAAGTCTGTCTGTTTGCAGCCAGTCTATGTTTGTTGTCTCTGTGTCTAACTATCCACCTGCCTGTCTGTCTCTCTGACTGTCCGACTCTAAGTCTGTCTGTTTGCAGCCAGTCTATGTTTGCTGTCTCTGTGTCTGACTGTCCACCTGCCTGTCTGACTGTCCGAGTGTAAGTCTGTCTGTTTGCAGCCAGTCTATGTTTGCTGTCTCTGTGTCTGACTGTCTACCTGCTTGTCTGTCTCTCTGACTGTCCGAGTGAAAGTCTGTCTGTTTGCAGCCAGTCTATGTTTGTTGTCTCTGTGTCTGACTGTCTTCCTGTCTGTCTGTCTCTCTGACTGTCCGACCGAAGTCTATCTGTTTGCAGCCAGTCTATGTTTGCTGTCTCTGTGTCTGACTGTCCACCTGTCTCTCTGTCTCTCTGACTGTCCGACCGAAGTCTATCTGTTTGCTGCCAGTCTATGTTTGCTGTCTCTGTGTCTGACTGTCCACCTGTCTCTCTCACTGTCCGACCGAAGTCTATCTGTTTGCAGCCAGTCTATGTTTGCTGTCTCTGTGTCTGACAATCCACCTGCCTGTCTGTCTCTCTGACTGTCCGAGTGTAAGTCTGTCTGTTTGCAGCCAGTCTATGTTTGCTGTCTCTGTGTCTGACTGTCCACCTGTCTCTCTGTCTCTCTGACTGTCCGACCGAAGTCTATCTGTTTGCAGCCAGTCTATGTTTGCTGTCTCTGTGTCTGACTGTCCACCTGTCTCTCTCACTGTCCGACCGAAGTCTATCTGTTTGCAGCAAGTCTATGTTTGCCGTCTCTTTGTCTGACTGTCCACCTGCCTGTCTGTCTCTCGGACTGTCCGACTGTAAGTCTGTTTGCAGCCAGTCTATGTTTGCTGTCTCTGTGTCTGACTGTCTACCTGTCTACCTGTCTCTCCTGTCTCTCTGACTGTCCGAGTGTTAGTCTGTCTGTTTGCAGCCAGTCTATGTTTGTTGTCTCTGTGTCTAACTGTCCACCTGCCTTTCTGACTGTCCGAGTGTAAGTCTGTCTGTTTGCAGCCAGTCTATGTTTGCTGTCTCTGTGTCTAACTGTCCACCTGCTTGTCTGTCTCTCTGACTGTCCGACTGTAAGTCTGTTTGCAGCCAGTCTATGTTTGCTGTCTCTGTGTCTGACTGTCTACTTGCTTGTCTGTCTCTCCTCCTTTCCGAGTATAAGTCTGTCTGTTTGCAGTCAGTCTATGTTTGCTGTCTCTGTGTCTGACTGTCCACCTGTCTCTCTGTCTCTCTGACTGTCCGAACGAAGTCTATCTGTTTGCAGCCAGTCTATGTTTGCTGTCTCTGTGTCTGACTGTCCACCTGTCTCTCTGTCTCTCTGAATGTCCGACCGAAGTCTGTCTGTTTGCAGCCAGTCTATGTTTGTTGTCTCTGTGTCTAACTATCCACCTGCCTGTCTGTCTCTCTGACTGTCCGACTCTAAGTCTGTCTGTTTGCAGCCAGTCTATGTTTGCTGTCTCTGTGTCTGACTGTCCACCTGCCTGTCTGACAGTCCGAGTGTAAGTCTGTCTGTTTGCAGCCAGTCTATGTTTGCTGTCTCTGTGTCTGACTGTCTACCTGCTTGTCTGTCTCTCTGACTGTCCGAGTGAAAGTCTGTCTGTTTGCAGCCAGTCTATGTTTGTTGTCTCTGTGTCTGACTGTCTTCCTGTCTGTCTGTCTCTCTGACTGTCCGACCGAAGTCTATCTGTTTGCAGCCAGTCTATGTTTGCTGTCTCTGTGTCTGACTGTCCACCTGTCTCTCCTGTCTCTCTGACTGTCCGAGTGTTAGTCTGTCTGTTTGCAGCCAGTCTATGTTTGTTGTCTCTGTGTCTAACTGTCCACCTGCCTTTCTGACTGTCCGAGTGTAAGTCTGTCTGTTTGCAGCCAGTCTATGTTTGCTGTCTCTGTGTCTAACTGTCCACCTGCTTGTCTGTCTCTCTGACTGTCCGACTGTAAGTCTGTTTGCAGCCAGTCTATGTTTGCTGTCTCTGTGTCTGACTGTCTACTTGCTTGTCTGTCTCTCCTCCTTTCCGAGTGTAAGTCTGTCTGTTTGCAGCCAGTCTATGTTTGCTGTCTCTGTGTCTGACTGTACACCTGTCTCTCTGTCTCTCTGACTGTCCGACCGAAGTCTATCTGTTTGCAGCCAGTCTATGTTTGCTGTCTCTGTGTCTGACTGTCCACCTGTCTCTCTCACTGTCCGACCGAAGTCTATCTGTTTGCAGCCAGTCTATATTTGCTGTCTCTTTGTCTGACTGTCCACCTGCCTGTCTGTCTCTCTGACTGTCCGACTGTAAGTCTGTTTGCAGCCAGTCTATGTTTGCTGTCTCTGTGTCTGACTATCCACCTGCCTGTCTGTCTCTCTGACTCTCCGAGTGTAAGCCTGTCTGTTTGAAGCCAGTCTATGTTTGCTGTCTCTGTGTCTGACTGTCCACCTGTCTCTCTGTCTCTCTGAATGTCCGACCGAAGTCTGTCTGTTTGCAGCCAGTCTATGTTTGTTGTCTCTGTGTCTAACTATCCACCTGCCTGTCTGTCTCTCTGACTGTCCGACTCTAAGTCTGTCTGTTTGCAGCCAGTCTATGTTTGCTGTCTCTGTGTCTGACTGTCCACCTGCCTGTCTGACTGTCCGAGTGTAAGTCTGTCTGTTTGCAGCCAGTCTATGTTTGCTGTCTCTGTGTCTGACTGTCTACCTGCTTGTCTGTCTCTCTGACTGTCCGAGTGAAAGTCTGTGTGTTTGCAGCCAGTCTATGTTTGTTGTCTCTGTGTCTGACTGTCTTCCTGTCTGTCTGTCTCTCTGACTGTCCGACCGAAGTCTATCTGTTTGCTGCCAGTCTATGTTTGCTGTCTCTGTGTCTGACTGTCCACCTGTCTCTCTGTCTCTCTGACTGTCCGACCGAAGTCTATCTGTTTGCAGCCAGTCTATGTTTGCTGTCTCTGTGTCTGACTGTCCACCTGTCTCTCTCACTGTCCGACCGAAGTCTATCTGTTTGCAGCCAGTCTATGTTTGCTGTCTCTGTGTCTGACTATCCACCTGCCTGTCTGTCTCTCTGACTGTCCGAGTGTAAGTCTGTCTGTTTGCAGCCAGTCTATGTTTGCTGTCTCTGTGTCTGACTGTCCACCTGTCTCTCTGTCTCTCTGACTGTCCGACCGAAGTCTATCAGTTTGCAGCCAGTCTATGTTTGCTGTCTCTGTGTCTGACTGTCCACCTGTCTCTCTCACTGTCCGACCGAAGTCTATCTGTTTGCAGCAAGTCTATGTTTGCCGTCTCTTTGTCTGACTGTCCACCTACCTGTCTGTCTCTCGGACTGTCCGACTGTAAGTCTGTTTGCAGCCAGTCTATGTTTGCTGTCTCTGTGTCTGACTGTCTACCTGTCTACCTTTCTCTCCTGTCTCTCTGACTGTCCGAGTGTTAGTCTGTCTGTTTGCAGCCAGTCTATGTTTGTTGTCTCTGTGTCTAACTGTCCACCTGCCTTTCTGACTGTCCGAGTGTAAGTCTGTCTGTTTGCAGCCAGTCTATGTTTGCTGTCTCTGTGTCTAACTGTCCACCTGCTTGTCTGTCTCTCTGACTGTCCGACTGTAAGTCTGTTTGCAGCCAGTCTTTGTTTGCTGTCTCTGTGTCTGACTGTCTACTTGCTTGTCTGTCTCTCCTCCTTTCCGAGTATAAGTCTGTCTGTTTGCAGTCAGTCTATGTTTGCTGTCTCTGTGTCTGACTGTCCACCTGTCTCTCTGTCTCTCTGACTGTCCGAACGAAGTCTATCTGTTTGCAGCCAGTCTATGTTTGCTGTCTCTGTGTCTGACTTTCCACCTGTCTCTCTGACTGTCCGACCGAAGTCTATCTGTTTGCAGCCAGTCTATGTTTGCTGTCTCTGTGTCTGACTGTCCACCTGCCTGTCTGACTGTCCGAGTGTAAGTCTGTCTGTTTGCAGCCAGTCTATGTTTGCTGTCTCTGTGTCTGACTGTCTACCTGCTTGTCTGTCTCTCTGACTGTCCGAGTGAAAGTCTGTCTGTTTGCAGCCAGTCTATGTTTGTTGTCTCTGTGTCTGACTGTCTTCCTGTCTGTCTCTCTCTCTGACTGTCCGACCGAAGTCTATCTGTTTGCAGCCAGTCTATGTTTGCTGTCTCTGTGTCTGACTGTCCACCTGTCTCTCCTGTCTCTCTGACTGTCCGAGTGTTAGTCTGTCTGTTTGCAGCCAGTCTATGTTTGTTGTCTCTGTGTCTAACTGTCCACCTGCCTTTCTGACTGTCCGAGTGTAAGTCTGTCTGTTTGCAGCCAGTCTATGTTTGCTGTCTCTGTGTCTAACTGTCCACCTGCTTGTCTGTCTCTCTGACTGTCCGACTGTAAGTCTGTTTGCAGCCAGTCTATGTTTGCTGTCTCTGTGTCTGACTGTCTACTTGCTTGTCTGTCTCTCCTCCTTTCCGAGTGTAAGTCTGTCTGTTTGCAGCCAGTCTATGTTTGCTGTCTCTGTGTCTGACTGTACACCTGTCTCTCTGTCTCTCTGACTGTCCGACCGAAGTCTATCTGTTTGCAGCCAGTCTATGTTTGCTGTCTCTGTGTCTGACTGTCCACCTGTCTCTCTCACTGTCCGACCGAAGTCTATCTGTTTGCAGCCAGTCTATATTTGCTGTCTCTTTGTCTGACTGTCCACCTGCCTGTCTGTCTCTCTGACTGTCCGACTGTAAGTCTGTTTGCAGCCAGTCTATGTTTGCTGTCTCTGTGTCTGACTATCCACCTGCCTGTCTGTCTCTCTGACTCTCCGAGTGTAAGCCTGTCTGTTTGAAGCCAGTCTATGTTTGCTGTCTCTGTGTCTGACTGTCCACCTGTCTCTCTGTCTCTCTGAATGTCCGACCGAAGTCTGTCTGTTTGCAGCCAGTCTATGTTTGTTGTCTCTGTGTCTAACTATCCACCTGCCTGTCTGTCTCTCTGACTGTCCGACTCTAAGTCTGTCTGTTTGCAGCCAGTCTATGTTTGCTGTCTCTGTGTCTGACTGTCCACCTGCCTGTCTGACTGTCCGAGTGTAAGTCTGTCTGTTTGCAGCCAGTCTATGTTTGCTGTCTCTGTGTCTGACTGTCTACCTGCTTGTCTGTCTCTCTGACTGTCCGAGTGAAAGTCTGTCTGTTTGCAGCCAGTCTATGTTTGTTGTCTCTGTGTCTGACTGTCTTCCTGTCTGTCTGTCTCTCTGACTGTCCGACCGAAGTCTATCTGTTTGCAGCCAGTCTATGTTTGCTGTCTCTGTGTCTGACTGTCCACCTGTCTCTCTGTCTCTCTGACTGTCCGACCGAAGTCTATCTGTTTGCTGCCAGTCTATGTTTGCTGTCTCTGTGTCTGACTGTCCACCTGTCTCTCTCACTGTCCGACCGAAGTCTATCTGTTTGCAGCCAGTCTATGTTTGCTGTCTCTGTGTCTGACAATCCACCTGCCTGTCTGTCTCTCTGACTGTCCGAGTGTAAGTCTGTCTGTTTGCAGCCAGTCTATGTTTGCTGTCTCTGTGTCTGACTGTCCACCTGTCTCTCTGTCTCTCTGACTGTCCGACCGAAGTCTATCTGTTTGCAGCCAGTCTATGTTTGCTGTCTCTGTGTCTGACTGTCCACCTGTCTCTCTCACTGTCCGACCGAAGTCTATCTGTTTGCAGCAAGTCTATGTTTGCCGTCTCTTTGTCTGACTGTCCACCTGCCTGTCTGTCTCTCGGACTGTCCGACTGTAAGTCTGTTTGCAGCCAGTCTATGTTTGCTGTCTCTGTGTCTGACTGTCTACCTGTCTACCTGTCTCTCCTGTCTCTCTGACTGTCCGAGTGTTAGTCTGTCTGTTTGCAGCCAGTCTATGTTTGTTGTCTCTGTGTCTAACTGTCCACCTGCCTTTCTGACTGTCCGAGTGTAAGTCTGTCTGTTTGCAGCCAGTCTATGTTTGCTGTCTCTGTGTCTAACTGTCCACCTGCTTGTCTGTCTCTCTGACTGTCCGACTGTAAGTCTGTTTGCAGCCAGTCTATGTTTGCTGTCTCTGTGTCTGACTGTCTACTTGCTTGTCTGTCTCTCCTCCTTTCCGAGTATAAGTCTGTCTGTTTGCAGTCAGTCTATGTTTGCTGTCTCTGTGTCTGACTGTCCACCTGTCTCTCTGTCTTTCTGACTGTCCGAACGAAGTCTATCTGTTTCCAGCCAGGCAATGTGGAAGTGAGGGACCCATGGGAATTAAACATTTGTAGAACGAAGCAATGTGGAAGTGAGGGACCCATGGGAATTAAACATTTGTAGAACGAAGCAATGTGGAAGTGAGGGACCCATGGGAATTAAACATTTGTAGAACGAAGCAATGTGGAAGTGAGGGACCCATGGGAATTAAACATTTGTAGAACGAAGCAATGTGGAAGTGAGGGACCCATGGGAATTAAACATTTGCAGAACGAAGCAATGTGGGCATGAGGGACCAATTGGGAATAAAGCATTTGTAGAACGAAGCAATGTGGAAGTGAGGGACCCATGGGAATTAAACATTTGTAGAACGAAGCAATGTGGAAGTGAGGGACCCATGGGAATTAAACATTTGTAGAACGAAGCAATGTGGAAGTGAGGGACCCATGGGAATTAAACATTTGCAGAACGAAGCAATGTGGGCATGAGGGACCAATTGGGAATAAAGCATTTGTAGAACGAAGCAATGTGGAAGTGAGGGACCTATGGAAATTAAACATTTGTAGAACGAAGCAATGTGGACATGAGGGACCAATTCGGAATAAAGCATTTGTAGAACGAAGCAGCAATGTGGCAGTTTTCGTAGCATGACGTAAAGTCATGTTTGGTATGTATGAAGTTATGTAATGGCAGGCTATACTTTGTTAGTTTAGACTAACAAGTTTTCAGGTTTATAAGGAGCATGGAAGAAGTCTAGAGTATCCAGGTTTCAGGTTCACACGGCACGTTACAGCTTACGCTATTTTTTTTTTCTTGCAGTTATTATGGTTTACCATTGCTAGGCCGTTTAAAATGTTTTATTGTTTTCCATTCTTAATTGTATTTTCTATTTTTATAGACCAAATGACGTACGCTTCTCAACGCGCAATGCAGGAATTCCAACAAGCACCACTTTGCTGGGTTATGCTTGTGCAGAAATAATGACTACAACATCAGATAAGTCAGGAACGGGAAAATGAAGATGACGAATTGTAATAATGAGCAATAATGAGTCAAGAACTGGAGGTACTATTTACATGATGGGCGCGGGAGTCATATGTAATAACAAAATTGTTTGCAATGTGCAAGGTCAGTTAAAAGCATACCAACCGTTATGGAAATATAGTAGCACCAGAATTCATTATTTCTGCCAAATACAGGATAGGTATTTTGAGCTCATTAGCATATTAAGCAATGTTCAGAATCAGAACGTCCGAGTAGAGGGAGCTATCAATGATAATGGTATAGAATCAGAACGTCCGAGTAGAGGGAGCTATCAATGATAATGGTATGACTGCTTTTACGGGAAAACTAGGTGGTCTGCGATCTGAAGGCGAACAACAACAACTAAAGGTTGAGATTTATGTTAAACGCCGTGGAAAAATGGTGTTTTGCTGAAGTTTTGACTGTTAGTCCTTTGTACAATTTAGAGGAAACATGTGAGCGTTTTTTTCTCAATGATTTCACACAATTTTGAAAAGCTTGAACAAGCCTAGATACAGCATTTTAAATTTCGTGAATGTAAACAATGACCTCATAAGGATCGGCCTATAAGAAAGCATCTCTTTAATCCTTGTAAAACAATAATTCTGTGCGCTTTTTGCACAATATTTTGTAGTTGAATTGAATCTGTTCAGGAACTTTTGCTTGGTGATATAATTTTTGAAGTTGAAGTGAATGTGTTTACAATATTGTAACGGACCGAGCTCCGGTTACAGAGCCTTTGAAAGCCCTGTAATGGCGGCCGAAGCCGCTAAACAACAACTTGCCACAAGAGCTGCAGGGGTGAAGACTCATTTTATTGACGAACCAGTCACATTTTACATGTCAGGATCCACCATATAAGGGCAGCATGCCCAAATACGTCCGAAAGCGCGGGAAACTACAGAAATGCCCAAAAGCAGCAGTCCCAGTTCGCTACAATATCGATGTCTGTCTCCATCCAACCATGGGGAAAGAATTAAATAGGCTTATTATCGATCGGTTGATCAACAGGTGTTTGTACAAATTCAAATTCAAGTGTGAAAATTACATCAAACATTTTGAGTTTCTCCATTCTGGAACATAATTTGCTGTGTATTTGATTTTTAAAGTGGATATGACCATCTAGATGTCTTTCCACAGACCATATTTAGGTTTTGCATGGATTTTTCCCAATGGGGAAACGCGCTCTTCTTGTTCATCAACGTTTTCAGATTTTGTGTATTCGGATAATTGGTATGTTATACGTAAGGGTTAGAGAATGGACGCAAGTGTTCTATGGGATATAGACCACTAATGAACAAAAATCTGCGAGCGCGTTAGCGCGAGCAGATTTTTGTTCATTAGTGGTCTATTTCCCATAGGACACGAGCGTCCATTCTCTAACTTTTTTAGAACATGATCAATGCCACGAAGAAAGTCTTTTGAAAGTTTTTGTGCTAGCTTGTCATTGACATATCAACATCATTACAGAGCATTGTTCAGAGCCATACTTCATCCAAGGCTTTTTACAATAGTAGTGTCAATCAAAGCCTTGTGGATGAAAAGATCTACCGACAAAGCGGTTTGTTTTGAGTGCATGCATTGTTCTAATTAATTTCCAAGTGTTTGTTTTGAGACGATAGCAGTTGAAACTGGCCATACTGGAGTTGCTGACAGGTTTCGTTCCCGAAGTCAGGTAAGAAATGAAAATATTCTATCGCAAGCTTTTGTAATGGATTCCTCGACTCTGTGGCGACTCCTATGGCCCAAGGAAAAGGGAGAAACAGGAAAGCGTACATAAAATCTCGGTCTCGTTATCAGAATTCGTAAATCCGTAAAGTTTGGATCGCTCAGAAGTCGCATTACAGCGGAACATTTGGTAAAACATACTTTTGAATTGACAATCTGTTTCTTCCCGGGGCTTTCTTATGAGAATTGCAAGAGCGCTGATTTTCGAGGCTGGTAAAATTCGAAGTTAGTTTTAGCAATTTGAGACTCAAATGTTCTTCAAATGCCTCGAGACAGTCAAGAGTTGAGTGAATCAGACAATAAACTGATGCGAAAGGTGGAAGTTTTTCCCTTAAAAATACAGTACGTTATACATGAAAAGGGAACATCAAAATGCAAAATGTTCGTGGAGAAACTTTTAGGTATTTGCTATGCTTACCTACAGAACAAAAAACCATGTTCTTAGGGGGCTCTCGCACGCTTGCTGGCCACTTCTCTGACAAGAAAATAGCTCAAATCGCAATCCAATTCCATCGTCTTGATAACTGGTCAAAACAACCTAGAATTGCATTTGTCCAACACTTGAAAGGTTTTTCTATAAATCTGGAGGATTATTTTGATTACTACGGGAAAATATGCATGTGATTTTACTTAACTTGGTTCTTAATTTTTTGCCTAATAAAACTTCGAATTCTTATAAACGTGGTTATTATAAACAAATTGCAATGTTGATAATGTACTAATTTTGATTTGTATATTTTGTTATAGAAAGATGTTGGAGAGAGACTTGTAATAAAGGGCTATTTTGCAAAAGATGACAATGAAGTCAATGTTTTCCTTATTTTGTAGAGTTGGTTGTGTCAAGCGGCGAGGGAAGAACAGGGTGTGGTTTGTACATAGTCATTAGTATTCATGCCCATAGTCATTAGTATTCTCTATGTTGCACCTTGGTTTTCTTTGTTCTTCTTCAGGAGAACAATGAAAATGCAAGGTGTAACCAGAGAATATTAATGACTATGAGCATGAATACTAATGACTATGTACAAACCCCTAATTTTCCCTATTGTTCAATGCCCTCGCCGCTTGACGCTTTAGTTTCTATGGGATATAGGGGACGCAAATGCCGGTCGCTGATTGGCTGAGTGGCATTGGTCATGTTCTAATTGAGGGTAATCATCTCCTTCATATTTCCAACATCTTACTTATTTGATCTTTGCACTTGTATTGCACTTAGCTGAATTGCACTGTGCACTTACTCGATTTGCGCTCTTGTTGTAATGATGCAACTAAGAGCGCGCGCAACCTCGACGACTAGGCATACGACTAGTAGGCAAACTAGGCATACTATTGAGTTTGACAGTAGAATCTTACATACTACTCGTATGATCTCCGTTGCATGTTTGTGAATCATTTTTTTGATTAGTGGAAAGATTTTTGAGGCATGAACCGAAACATTGATATACAATGCTATTTACTATTCTATTTTATAAAATAATTGAGATAGTTCGCGCGCTCTGATTGGTCGAGAGCTGTGTTTCACAACTCTATGAAGGTCATAGAAATGACGCCATATGTTACCGGGATCTTCGGGGGTTCTTGATTAACCAGTTGCGTTTTTTATTTCTTCTCTAAATAGTTCTACCAATAGTTCTACAATCAGGCGAAAATCCGCCGTCCTTATATGCGCTGGGACCAGACAAAAACCCATGGGGTAAAACAGATCCGGGAGAACTTTTCCATCAACTATTTAAAAGTGTTAGCCAATGAGCTGAAACTTTGTGACAGTTCTCAAACCTTGGGCCGGGTTGTTACCTGTTCCAGCGACTTCACACGAAGATGCTTAATTAAGTAATCATTACAACGCATGCCTAGAACATTGCGCTACTGCAAAGAAACTGCGCAAACTCTGTGAAGAGTGCGTTACTACAAGAATTTTCACTTCTTCATTAAAATTGTAAAAATAAGTTTTCCCAAAACCAAGAAGCTTAGATGTTCCACAAGCTCGCGTAGAGAAAATCAACTTTACTTCAAAGATAAAAACGTACGAGCTTGCCGAACATACCCATTTGTGCTGCGTAATCGGAATTATCCAAACCTCTTGATTTGGGGGTACAAAAGGTTGCGAGGCGGAGGGTCGTTCACAAACCGAACCTATCACCCAAATTTTGCAATGATCGTTTTTCATTTCCTATGTTTTGACTAATTTTAAGTGCGCTCATATAAAGCGAATGCCACACATTTCTTAATTATAAAACAAAACCAAAAAATAAACCCGCTATCTATTGAATATTAAAGATTGCCAAATCCTGTGACGTAACATATAACGCGGCAAATCGGCGGAAATTGCTTGAAAATGGCGGATTATTTTATAAAAGAAATAAATATTTTTTTGTGCTTTCATTGAAAACCTGGGTTTTGTTTTGGAGAATTCTCGAGTCAGATCATGGAGGACTCGACTTCGTCTCGTGCTTCATGATCTGCTCTGGAATTCTCCCAAACAACGCCTTGGTTTTCAAAACTCTATAAAAGAACCCTGGGATGCTGATACAGGTCTTCAGGTCTAACTAACGAAAACACTTCACACACGCACGGGACGAAGAGCCACCTCGTGGATGTGCCCAATGTGCGAATCCGTTATTATTATTATTATTATGAAGGCACAGAAAAAATGTTTTATTTCTTAATTACATAATAAGCGAATAAGCGCCTCCCCCGAATAAGCGCCCCCCATCATAGGTAAAACTCATGACTATTAAGTTGATTGAAACATATAACAAGTTAAAAAGCGAAATTGTTGTAGTACTGTATTATGAAATTGAAAATAAAAGAAAAACATATTTGGGGCGTAGTTCTTCCTTTTAAATAAGCGCCTCCCCGAATAAGCGCCCCATCCGAGACTCGAAAAGTTAAATAATCGCCGGGGCGCTTATTCGAGCAAATACGGTCATTGTCATTGCTGCCATTTCCAATGTTATTTCCGCTACCATTGCCATTGTTATTTCCGTTACCATTGCCATTGTTATTGCCATTGTCATTGCCATTGTTATTCTCCTTGGTATTGCTGCCATTGTCATTGTTATTTCCGTTACCATTGCCATTGCCATTGTTATTGTCATTGTCATCTCTTTCATTGCCATTGTTATTTCCGTTTCCATTGTCATTTTCATTGCCATTGTTATTCTCATTGGCATTGCTGTCATTGCCATTGTTATTTCCGTTATCATTACCATTGTTATTCTCATTGGCATTGCTGCCATTGCCATTGTTATTTCCCTTATCATTACCATTGTTATTTCCGTTACCATTACCATTGTTTTCTTATTTCCGTTACCATTACCATTACCATTGTTATTTCCGTTACCATTACCATTGTTATTGTTATTTCCGTTATCATTACCATTGTTATTGCTATTTCCGTTACCATTACCAGTGTTAGTTATTTCCGTTACCATTACCATTGTTATTGCTATTTCCGTTACCATTACCAATGTTAGGTACTTCCGTTACCATTACCATTGTAATTGTTATTTCCGTTACCATTGTTATTGCTATTTCCGTTACCATTACCATTGTTAGTTATTTCCGTTACCATTACCATTATTTGCGTTACCATTACCATTGTTATTGCTATTTCCGTTGCCATTCCCATTGTTAGTTATTTCCGTTACCATTACCATTGTTCTTGTTATTTCCGTTACCATTGTCATTTTCATTGCCATTGTTATTATCATTGGCATTGCTGTCATTGCCATCGTTATTTCCGTTGCCATTGCTATTGGCATTGGCAACAACAACGACAATGACATTGTTATTGCTATTGTTACTCTTCTTATTATTATTATGATTTTTAATATTATCATTGTCATATTTATTATTATTGTTATTATTATTTTGATAATCGTTACTTTTATGATCATTATTATGTTTTTCTTCATTATTATCATACAAGGAAGTAGGAAATGGAACGAGAGTAGCAGACGTTACAGGCTTGGGACATCTTGATACGGTAGGAATCACGGCAGCCAGTAGAGAAATGCCACCAGAGAAAAAGAATGCATGCGTGTAGGACAAGCGATCAGCCACCATACCTGAAAAAGAGAAGGGAACGGTAATGAACAGCAATGACAAGGGAAAAGTAATGAACAGCAATGACAGCATTGACAGCAATGGCGATGGCGATGGCTACTCAGTTGTAAGATCATACCCTTTTCAGCATAGAAGACACCTAAAAAAGACTAATTACCTGTCATAGGTGCACCAAGTAAAATCCCTAACGCCAGTGCCACATTGGCAAAACCAAAACCGGACCCTCTCTGCTCGGGAGGTACCGTCTCTAACACAACCATACTAAATGACGTAATAAAGATCCCATCCGCCAGTCCATATACCAGTGATAATAACATTATAACCGCATATCCACCCTTGGTAGTCAGCAGAAGGGTTGCTGCTCCGCTGAGGCAGAGGGAGAACTGAGAAACATAAGTTGCGCGCACGCCAGGGAGATCACAGATTTTAACCGTTAGGACGCCCGCGACTACTGAGCCAATGCCTATGGCAAAGAACAGATAGGAGGCGTCTCGAGCAGTGATGTTTATCTGTTCACAGTACGCAACCTGTGGTAGAAAGATAGCAGGGAAATTATTGGAAGCTACAAATTATTCAGCAAGGCTGTGAAATTAACAGTTGGACAAAACGGACTTGTTCCGCAAAATTTATATTCCGCACCCGCTTCCTTAGCTGGGTGGGAAAAGTTGGGAGAAGAAAGTTGCTGAGAAAAAAAATTCCAGGAGTGTTTCTGCTGGGAAAATTGTTTTAAAGTTTCGGGGTTTCGGGTTTCTGGATTTAATTTATACGCGTCACTCAAGTCGGATACAGGGTCTTTGAGATCGGCGACGTCACATCAAGCGATGTAAAAGAGCGAGTTTCGCCTGACTGTCGTGAGTAATTACTCACTAGTATGTATTTCCAGGCTTCTGGGAGGCCAAAACAAATATGGCGGGCAACACGAACAGCAGCGTACGTTTCACTCCAAAATCTACATGTGTTGTCGAACTTCGTCGACAATTTATGGTAAGAAATAAGCTAGGAAATCTTCTGGAATTCCAAATATGGCAAGTAGAAACTTCCATATAAGGACATTTTAGAAAACAACCCATTTCAGCGAGAACTTTCTTGATATGAAATGCCAACCGTGGGGCATCTTCGTGAGATCGCCTCAGAAATCATCTAAAATGCAGCGTATGAACTTGCTATAAGGGTCAATTCTGTTTGTCAATAAAATAAATATAAATACAGCCTAGTAGTACATACCAGGAATACAGGTGGAGCAAAATGTCCAAAACCACCAAAACAAAAAGCAATCAGCATCACCGCAAACAGGCCGAGTTTACACGCGCTAAGCCCAAGGCATTTTGTTATCTTTGATCGGGTGCTTCTGGTTGGTAGGTCGGACTTAGCATCCGTTCTGTTCTCTTCCTCGCGTGAGGCTTCTCCAGCCTCGTCCTTCTTGTTGGGTGAATCACGTTCTTTATGTTCATCGCCGGTAGTGTCCGTTGCCATGGAGACCTTCGCACGATAAGGATATCCAAGTAAACAAGATAGCGCAAACACTCCGCTCAGAACTCTATATGAATGACGCCAGCCTATGGAGTCAATCATGGCTTGTAGTACAGGCCCCATGACTAAAGTTCCCACTGAAGGTCCAATAGTTTGTATACCAACAGCTAAGGAACGACGGCGGTGGAAATGCTTGGCGACTACTAAAAAGCACGTCATGAATACACAACTCATTCCTAGTCCATAGAGCAAACTGTATGTGAAGTATAGGTACAAGTTCCCGGTTCCCCAAGAGGAAATGAGAAATGCCATCGAGCATGCCATGCTGCCTAGAACATGAGACCGACAATATCCAAAGGTATCTGTGAGCGGGGCAGCAACAATAGCTGTAAAGCAAGCCACGGCGTATGCTAGAGATGACACAAGAGCTAGAAACAAAGGATATCAGATAAGTTCTTCCTGTAAAATTTTCATGTTAAATGTTCGTGCTCCTTGTAAAATTCGTTCTTTGTTTTATTGCATCGGCACTGATTAATTTATGCTTTCAAGACCGCCTTTCAAAGGAAGTTTCGCTTAAGTAAACTTAGCTCGATTTTATGTCGAATGAAGTATATTAAATGGCCCCAAATATAACAAGGGAGTTTTTTCAGCCTTTAAAATGAGCAAAAATGGAGTGCAAGAATCCTATGCAAGAGTGAGCCTGTGGAAGTTTGGCTCTGGTGCACTATGCCTCTCCTCCTTTGCCCTTCGGTATCTGCGAAATGGTCCTTCGAGCCGGATGTCATCATGAGATGAAGACGAGAGGCTGCCAATCAAGCGAGATTGGAAATAAGAGAATGCCCAAAGTCGTCGGTTTGTCTAGCCTCGTCCCCAGGCTACTCGGGGTTGTCACGCTTTGCCTGCCTATGAAGCCACCTGGTCACTGGCTTCTGCTAAGAGCAGCCGCCATATTGAAAGTGCAAAGCAGACTAGCGGAGAGCAAGGGGTAGCCAGGGGACGAGGCAAGGTTTTTGCTTGGCCGTGATAAAATGAAAATGAAACTTGGAAAGCCAATACTGAAAATGAAACTTTGATCAGTTCTCCAAACATCCCCCTCGTGTTTGTGAGAAAGCAGAGAGCACGCGGAAAGTAAAAATCATCAACCTGTCACCTGAGTATGAGGTCATCACAGCTTTCAAAGGTAGTGTTTTCACTGGTAGTTTCAGTTACAATGCTGCGTGTATTTAAAGCTCATTGGCATTGCAGTATAAATACTGATTAGTATCCATGTTTGGTTTATAATTACGTGTCAAAAAGTCAATGGAAAACAATAGAAAACTACCGCTCATTTAGCAACACGGATTTGTATTTCGTTTGGAAAAAACAAATGTTGTGTTGTGTTCGATGGCCACCACCGGGCTCGCGAATCGTCTTAGAAGTCTGTGTGAAAATGATCTCATACCAGTGAATAACATGCTTTGAAAGCTGTGATTGCGCAAATTGGGTCTAGTATGTTATACTTTAATCTAGCTAGCCTAAGATTTTTTCAATCCCGCCGTACAGACGTGGAACCTCCCCAGTTTAATGATACACCGTCGGGGCAGAAAAATAACAAATCAGGCATTGTTAGATCACAAGAGGTTTTCCATACATTTTGCTATAATCACGTAGACATCGATCGTTTGATCGTAAAACCGGGAGTATCTTTAGATCGAAGCAATTATTTATATTATTTTCCGATACGTACAGCAACTTCTACTTTCACCCCGCTAAACGCCCCAAGGCGTCTTGTTTTTACAAAGAATGTACTGGAAAATACATCGAAACGAGGGTGGACGGGCAGTCTCGACTTGACGTATTTGCCCATACATTTATTTGTAAAAAAAAAATACGCCAGAATACGAAGTTTGAAAATTCATATATCAGCCAGTTTTCAAGTAATACTTTTGAAACTTTGCAGTTTTACTAAGACGGATGTGTACAATTTAAAACTGGATTGCATTTGCTAAAACTATGATATATTATTAATCATTATTAGTCGACTTTGCGTGATAAAGGGCCTATTTCTACGCTGGCCCATAAGTACGGCAAAACTCTTAAAAACTCTTACTTCTCACGGCAAAACTCTTACTTCTTACGGCAAAACTCTTTTTTTTTTCAGATTCTTGGTTAATAGAAATGGACTAATTTGATAAAATATCTGAACTAAATGTATATCATTGGAAAATCGTGCATTCGACGACATATCCGCCATTCTGCATTCACTTCCGCCGTGAAGCTCACTTCCGCCGTGGAAGACACATAGTTTTGCCGTGGCTTGAGAGTTTTTGCCGTGACAAATAGAGAGTTTTGCCGTGAGAAAAACAAGAGCTTTTCCGTGAGAAATACAAGAGTTTTGCCGTGAACATTAAAGTTTTGCCGTGAGGAATTAGAGTTTTGCCGTGAGAAGTAAGAGTTTTGCCCTTCACTTATGGGCCACCGTATATTTCAGAACCCGCACACTGAGAAATATTTCAAATTGCACAAATCAGCTTTGTTTAACGTTGTTCAAAAAGAAATAGCAACTAATGACCCTGTTTCCACACTAACACGTTTTTGTTTGAATCCGTATACTTTTTGATACGTTTAGGCCTTCCGTCCACACTTCACGACACACTAACACGCTGATCAGTTTTTCCCATGAAATATCTTATTTTCGCATGCGTAGGGATAAAAGTGACTGAAATCATGCAAAACGCTGTAGTTTATTTGGGTAGGGTGTGTTATTGAGGCCACATTTGTAATAACCTGCCACATTTGTAATGACTGCCATTTGTAATAACTGCCACATTTGTAATAACATTGTGCCACACTTGTAATAACATTGTGCCACATTTGTAACATTGTGCCACATTTATAATAACTACCACATTTGTAAAACTACTGTGCAACATTTTTAATAGCGGTCGCACGGTCTGGGTCGAGAAATCCAATCGACTGCCACTATTGTGAATTTAGCCAATCAGAGTCGCAAAGCAGATCAACCGTTTTCGCGCCATTGCTCAAGGTTTGCTCTGATTGGCTAAATTCACAATAGTGGCAGTCGATTGGATTTCTCGACCCAGACCGTGCGACCGTGATCCAACCACGTTTTCTATCGCCTTCAAATCGAAATCGTTTGGACTTTTAAGACCTCGCACTTCTCTCAGGTAAGTTGCACATTCAAATGACTGCTAAAACATAGTGCTGTGGTTCATTCTTCGTTGTCTGGGTTGTTTTGTTTGACAACTAAGCTCGATTTTTAGCGAAAAAAATCGAGCTAGAAAAAGGTGTTTTGAATGCTCGTTTCGTACCTTGTCAATCTATTATAACATACGGTAGGGGTACTTTAAGAAAAAGCACAAAGAAACACTCAAAATGCAATAAAATCGCTCCAGGAGCACTTTATTTGACAACTACAACATTCTAGGAGATGTCACATGATTTTATTTCAATATTTACATTTACGTATAATTTTTACAGCGACAACGTTGCATGTTTCTTTCACAGTCCACATGACTAGAGCTTGGATCGCCTGTGGTTTCAGTTATTGTCGCGATACCTATGGTGCTCCGCTCTGCGGCCTTCGGCATTTTTTTATTTTATTTTTTATTTTCGGCCACATTTTTTATCTTCGGCCGCTAAGGAGCTCCGCTATTACCAATGTGGCAGTGGTATTACAAATGGGGAAGTTATTACAAATGTGGCACAATGTCATTATAAATGTGGCAGTTATTACAAATGTGGCACTATTATAAATGCGGCAGTTATTACAAATGTGGCAGGTTATTACAAATGTGGTCTCAACAGGGCTGAACGTGAAGAACGCAGCAGTTATTGTTTCCAAATGTACACATTTAAGGTGGATCGACCTGTGCGCGCTTTATTGTACGTGTTAGCTTGTCTAATTGGAAAATATGTCTCCAACAGGAAAGTTACGTAACAACATATTAAGGGCAACATTTTCGTCTTATGACACATTTTCATAATCAAAAATGTTTATTATGATAGGTAGTCAAGCATTGTGTCTTCTGGGCAAGGAATACATACCTGTGCGCTCTTTGTTGTCGTTAAATTCATCCATTAAAACGGGTAACATCACTCCAAAGCTATAAATGGGTGCATGAACAAGACCTTTGGCGACTGTCGCACAAAAACACACAATCCACGACCATTTGCTGTCCACTTCATGTTGTGGCCTGTCCAGTGTCCGAGTGTCCGGTTTACCCTTGGCAGGGCGAGCCTTTCCACGTGTAATTCGGCAGGACAATGGTGACATGTTGTGAATAGACCTATTGCATGCAGTTACTGACTGATGTTTTGACTGCTTGATAGTTACAATGTCAAACGATGTTCATCAATGACTTGATACGTATGAGCAGGCCTGTCATATCTATCACACCCATATCAAGAAAGAACCTCGTCCCCAGGGTCTTGTGGGTAATATGGTCGAGCATAAAACCCTGGTGAAGGTTGAGTCACATGTCCATTTCAAAACTAACGGAAGAACCTCGTTCGCATGCCCTCAAACAGTGGTCTCGATCATAAGCCATGTTTTTTACCACGTTCGAAGCTGATTCATCATTCTTATAAGTTTGTTATTCACTCAATTTTTTCAGCAAACTACTTGTGCCAGTGGCTGCCGAGTACGATTCATTTTCATCTCTAAGGTTTCTTGTGAATGGCTGCACAAATAAATGCCCTTCAATTTGAACCTAAATACGCCTATAGCACTTATATTGCATGCGTTTTGTCATCTCACGCGTGTAGGTTTTAAACAATAACAATTGTTTACAGGTTGCTTCGCTGATTTATACCTTAATTTCACTGGATAGTGACTTTACGAATATCAAGCTCAATTGAAATAGAATAAGTGTTAATAAAATTATTGTTTTTTTTAATAAATTCACTCCGTGCATGCTTTTTTGCCTTACGCATCCCGCTACTGTGTACATCGAGCACTCTGGCATGGTACAGTAAACCTCTTAATTTGCATCATTACATTGCTGTCATAGCTGTGGTTCATGATCACTCTCGTTTTCTCTCTGTTATGCGCCGATAAGCCTACAAAAGGCGAAAACAGTATTGTGTGCAGATTGAGACATGTTTGCAATTGTTTTGCTCTCAACGTTTTATCTTGTTGAGCGCTCTTTTTGAGATTGTGACATTACTTTTTGCTCGCAGATTTACGCAGATTGAGACATATAATGTATACAAATATAGAGGATATTACGCGGTGACGCGAAGATATGAGTTTATTGTGGCATGAACAATATTTTACGAATGAGCGTTTTTTATATATCGACAAATCAGAAAAAGTTATTCCAAATTGATTTCGAAGCACTTTTCTTTTGACATGTCACTCTTCACTCAGGTCCCGGATGTAGCTTCGTATGAGATCTACGAGTGGTGTATTTCCCCCAGTAAAACGCTCGTGTCTATATAATAAACAGGAATACGTAATGATGCGGTAGCTAAGAGCGCAAAGTTGACGTCTAGGTATACTTAACATTCTCCGTGATCCGTGATTCACCCCGGACCCAATGGTCCGTCCCTGTACATCAAATATTTTACTGCGCCATTTTGTCAGTAAACGCGACCTTTGACACCCTTCTTACTCAGCTCAGTACGCGCCCTCTTGTTTTGGTGTGTCGTCTGTTCCGCTTTTCTTTTCTTTTTTTCTACTTTTATCGCTATATTTACTTTAAATACAACTTGCATAAGATCGTTTTTTAAAATTTTCCTTCCGTGATTCGTGAAAAGCGTTTTCATAACTCCGTGATCCGTGAAATAACGAAAAATCTGTCCGTGATTCGTGATCGGTACCTCCCCTTCACCCCCCTGTTAACAATAATTTAGGGCATGTTTATGTCTATTGAATCTGACAAGTCGAATATTCTACATCTACTTTATTGAATGATAAAACCAATTCCGGTATCACAACAGTATAAATAAAAATATACAAATCTATCTAGATATTCATAATACATGGAATAATAATTTAAAATACATTCTCTAAAACCAGTGGCCATTGTCAATTAAATATTTTCGGAGCTCTCCTTTAAATCGGCCCTTATCTTTTATATCAGTAATCGAGCCTGGCAGTATGTTCCAAAACCTAGTACACCATGGAAAAAAACTATTCGCATGTTGATTGCATTTTGAATGTGCTCTATGGAAGCGCTTGGAGTTGCCATTCCTTGAAGGCCGGTCCATTGGAAGCAAGAAGGGCTCTCTCTCAATGTCCACAGTTCCATAAACAACCTGGTGGAACATGGACAATCGAGAGAGAGAGTCCGTCTGCCCCCAAGGGATGGCCACTCCAGCTCCCTCAACATGTTTGTTACAACCCCTGGTTCCCACAAATAATTATTATGGCAAACTCTGGCTGCACTCCGCTGCACCATATCAAGGCGGTGTTTATCCTTTTGGAGATGCTAGGTACCAGGCAGAGTTTGCATATTCCAGCTTCGGTCTAACTAGACTGCGATAAAGTTTTAACTTGCAGTCTACCGAGGCTGTTCTGAAATTTCGTCTAATATCCCCAAGGGTCTGGTTTGCACTAGATGTAATTTGTGCAATATGCTTATCCCATTTTAGATCCCCTGAGAGTAGTACGTACTCCTAGATAGGAGTGATGGTGAACCCTCTCCAAAATCTGGTTATTCAGTGTATAAGGAAAGCCTGGAATGTTTGCTCTGCTTGTGGAAAAGCACATAGTGTGACATTTGTCCACATTGAAGGCCTCTCCCATCTAGATCACTTTGTAAAGTCAGGCTATCATTTGGGCATTCAATGGTGCGGTATAAAAGGCAGTCATCTGCAAAAAGCCTGATAGTTGACGAGATCTTTAGAGGGAGATCATTTACAAAAAGCAAGAACAGAAGTGGTCCTAAAACTGTTCCTGAGGTACACCAGAGGTGACAGAGCATTGACCGGATGTTGCACCCTAAAGTGTGACACACTGAGATCGCTGAGTGAGAAAATCTTCCATCCAGGCCAACAAGCTACCCCTGATACCATAATAGCTTAATTTGTAAAGTAGCCGTCTATGAGGTACTCGATCAAAGGCATTTGAGAAATCTAAGATAAAGGCATCGACCCGTTTCCCTTGATTTACAGCACTTACTAAGCCATGGCATGTTATGATCAATTGTGTCTCACAGTTCCTCCTTTTGCGGAAACCGTGTTGGAAATCACTTAGTATACCGTGCTTCTCTAAATGTATTAGTATGATCTCCATTGCATGCCTCTTAATAATTTTCTAATTTTAATGAAAACATTCTTGAAGCATGAGCCGAAACAGCCGAAATTTTATTTTTATTATTCTATTAAAATTACATACATTTGTGCCATTTTGATTTACTGATTTCTTAGGTCAGGGTGGTGAAGGGGTTCTCCGTGATCCGTGATTCACCCCAAACTTGCTCCGTGATTCGTGAACACAGGAAAATTATTGCCGTGATCCGTGAAATCTCATGCCCTCGTGACCCGTGATTTTACGAATTTCTCTTACGTGACTCGTGATTACAGGCCTAGAGATTCGTGAAACGTAATTGTTAAGGGTGGATTTACCGATTTACATCTCGTTACCATGGAGATCGTCGTCAAGGGCTGAAGACGCGCGCGCTCAAAAGAGCGGGAATCTTTCTTCGGGGAAACCCGTACGAGTTGTTCACAAGAAGCTTTTTAGCCTTAATTTTCCGAATAACTATTTTCTCCTATACGAAAATCACGCTGAAGAAATGGAGTAACGGAAGAAACATAAATTAAACATAGCCCAGTACCGATGTTTTAGTTTGTAAATCCTACACCAAAGTATCCTTCTTCTTTCAACTTATATGTCCAAAATTTGCAGCGCGCTTCGCGCACATGAAAAAGGATACTTTGGTTTAGCATTTACAAACTAAAACATCGGTACTGGGCTATGTTTAAAGAGCCTCTGTCAGCCTCCATTTTGTCAGCCTAGCAACATACCGAGACAGAGGAAGCATCCATTTCCATCGGCTGATTTAGGGAATGTAGTGTAATATTTGCGATTGCTTTCGATAAATGAATAATATAGAACATTGTTTTTAGAAGACTATTTCAAGATTTCTACACGTAATTCGCGGTCTGATATCGACTGAAAACAATAACAAAGGAGTGGCTGACACAGGCTCTTTAATTCTGGAAAATTTATATTATGTTTCTTCCGTTACTCCATTTCGTGTGATTTTCGTGTCCGCATAGTTTGATTTTCAAAATTGCAGCGGTACTGATCCGAACATCTTCAGAATTGCGAAAATGCTAAATCCCATACCAAAAAGCCGAACTGATATGGATGCTATGAGCAAACCACGCGAAAATGATAAAATAACAGGATAGCTTGAAATCGTACTTTTTGAATGTTGATCAATTGTCGTTTTGATGGCGTAATAATTTAAGTGATATCTCAAACCATCAAAAACAAAATACCAGGAAACAAAATCGAGCACAGTCACGTTCTAGGGGAAAAAGCATGGAGCAGCAAAACTGGACGCGAACAAAAAAATTGGCCAAAAAATTTGCCTTATCAAATGGTCCGTCCCTGTACTTCAAATATTTTACTGCGCCATTTTGTCAGTAAACGCGACCTTTGACACCCTTCTTACTCAGCTCAGTACGCGCCCTCTTGTTTTGGTGTGTCTGTTTCGCTTTTCTTTTTTCTATTTTTATCGCTATATTTACTTTAAACACAACTTGCATAAGATCGTTTTTAAAATTTTCCTTCCGTGATTCGTGAAAAGCGAACTGAGTAGATATCATGTTTACTAAGAAAATGGATGAGGATGCGATGGTTGCGCAGGCGACGACGTTTCTGTTCGCCGGCCATGAGACTACCCAGCAGTGCTCTTTCGACTACAGCCTACTTACTAGCTGGCTTTATACCCCCACATTCAAGCCAAGCTACGAGAAGAAATTCGCGCAGCAGAAAAGGCCAACCCCGATGTCAAGCCCCTAGACATGGCAAGTAATCTAGAGTATCTGGACTGCGTGATGAACGAGGCGCTGCGTATTAGACCATCGATTTTTGTAGTAAACCGGGGATGCTCCCAAGCCTATACTATAAATGGATACACTATCCTCGCCGGGATGGAGGTCACTATCCCCATGTACGCCCTCCATCATGACCCGGACGCCTGGCCACAACCGGACAAGTTTGATCCTGAAAGATTTCGCGGTCCTGCAAAGGAATCCAGGCTTCCGTTCCAGTTCCTGCCGTTCGGCGCCGGCCCTCGCAACTGCATCGGGTTGCGGTTTGCCTTGATGGAGGTGAAGCTTGCGGAGTTTAAAAATGTGTCCGAATACAAGTTTGTCCGGTGTCCAGAAACTCAAGTGCCTCTGAAGAATATTGCAGGTGCAGTGTTTTTGGCGAGAGACGGCATAAAGTTGAAGGTTGAAAGTGTTTAAAAACGGATGCATCAAAACCGACGACGAAAGAACAGACGGACGGCCAGCCAATTACAAACAAGCAGAATCCCAATTAGGCAATCACACAGACAGACGGAGGAACAGACGGACTTACAATGAGGCGGACAGTCAGAGAGACACTAAGATAGGCAGGTGGACAGTCAGACACAGAGACAACAAACATAGACTGGCTGCAAACAGACAGGCTTACACTCGGACAGTCAGACAGGCAGGTGGACAGTCAGACACAGAGACAGCAAACATAGACTGGCTGCAAACAGACAGGCTTACACTCGGACAGTCAGACAGGCAGGTGGACAGTCAGACACAGAGACAGCAAACATAGACTGGCTGCAAACAGACAGGCTTACACTCGGACAGTCAGAGAGACAGACACGCAGGTGGACAGTTAGACACAGAGACAACAAACATAGACTGGCTGCAAACAGACAGACTTAGAGTCGGACAGTCAGAGAGACAGACAGGCAGGTGGATAGTTAGACACAGAGACAACAAACATAGACTGGCTGCAAACAGACAGACGTACACTCGGACAGTCAGAGAGACAGGAGAGACAGACAAGCAGGTGGACAGTCAGACACAGAGACAGCAAACATAGACTGGCTGCAAACAGAGAGACAGACAAGTAGGTGGACAGGTAGACACAGAGACAGCAAACATAGACTGGCTGCAAACAGACAGACTTACACTCGGACAGTCAGAGAGACAGACAGGCAGCTGGACAGTCAGACACAGAGACAGCAAACATAGACTGGCTGCAAACAGACAGACTTACACTCGGACAGTCAGAGAGACAGACAGGCAGCTGGACAGTCAGACACAGAGACAACAAACATAGACTGGCTGCAAACAGATAGACTTCGGTCGGACAGTCAGAGAGACAGACAGGCAGGTAGACAGTCAGACACAGAGACAGCAAACATAGACTGGCTGCAAACAGATAGACTTCGGTCGGACAGTCAGAGAGACAGACAGGCAGGTAGACAGTCAGACACAGAGACAGCAAACATAGACTGGCTGCAAACAGACAGACTTCGGTCGGAGATTCAGAGAGACAGAGAGACAGGTGGACAGTCAGACACAGAGACAGCAAACATAGACTGGCTGCAAACAGACAGACTTACATTCGGACAGTCAGAGAGACAGACAGGCAGGTGGATAGTCAGACACAGAGACAGCAAACATAGACTGGCTGCAAACAGACTTACAGTCGGACAGTCAGAGAGACAGACAGGCAGGTGGACAGTCAGACAAAGAGACAGCAAACATAGACTGGCTGCAAACAGATAGACTTCGGTCGGACAGTCAGAGAGACAGGTGGAAAGTCAGACACAGAGACAGCAAACATAGACTGGCTGCAAACAGATAGACTTCGTTCGGACAGTCAGAAAGACAGAGAGACAGGTGGACAGTCAGACACAGAGACAGCAAACATAGACTGACTGCAAACAGACAGACTTATACTCGGAAAGGAGGAGAGACAGACAAGCAAGTAGACAGTCAGACACAGAGACAGCAAACATAGACTGGCTGCAAACAGACTTACAGTCGGACAGTCAGAGAGACAGACAAGCAGGTGGACAGTTAGACACAGAGACAGCAAACATAGACTGGCTGCAAACAGACAGACTTACACTCGGACAGTCAGAAAGGCAGGTGGACAGTTAGACACAGAGACAACAAACATAGACTGGCTGCAAACAGACAGACTAACACTCGGACAGTCAGAGAGACAGGAGAGACAGGTGGACAGTCAGACACAGAGACAGCAAACATAGACTGGCTGCAAACAGACTTACAGTCGGACAGTCCGAGAGACAGACAGGCAGGTGGACAGTCAGACAAAGAGACGGCAAACATAGACTTGCTGCAAACAGATAGACTTCGGTCGGACAGTGAGAGAGACAGGTGGACAGTCAGACACAGAGACAGCAAACATAGACTGGCTGCAAACAGATAGACTTCGGTCGGACAGTCAGAGAGACAGAGAGACAGGTGGACAGTCAGACACAGAGACAGCAAACATAGACTGGCTGCAAACAGACAGACTTACACTCGGACAGTCAGAGAGACAGACAGGCAGGTGGATAGTCAGACACAGAGACAGCAAACATAGACTGGCTGCAAACAGATAGACTTCGGTCGGACAGTGAGAGAGACAGGTGGACAGTCAGACACAGAGACAGCAAACATAGACTGGCTGCAAACAGATAGACTTCGGTCGGACAGTCAGAGAGACAGAGAGACAGGTGGACAGTCAGACACAGAGACAGCAAACATAGACTGGCTGCAAACAGATAGACTTCGGTCGGACAGTCAGAGGGACAGACAGACAGGAAGACAGTCAGACACAGAGACAACAAACATAGACTGGCTGCAAACAGACAGACTTTCACTCGGACAGTCAGAGAGACAGACAAGCAGGTAGACAGTCAGACACAGAGACAGCAAACATAGACTGGCTGCAAACAGACAGACTTACACTCGGACAGTCAGACAGGCAGGTGGACAGTCAGACACAGAGACAGCAAACATAGACTGGCTGCAAACAGACAGACTTAGAGTCGGACAGTCAGAGAGACAGACAGGCAGGTGGATAGTTAGACACAGAGACAACAAACATAGACTGGCTGCAAACAGACAGACTTCGGTCGGACATTCAGAGAGACAGAGAGACAGGTGGACAGTCAGACACAGAGACAGCAAACATAGACTGGCTTCAAACAGACAGGCTTACACTCGGAGAGTCAGAGAGACAGACAGGCAGGTGGATAGTCAGACACAGAGACAGCAAACATAGACTGGCTGCAAACAGACTTACAGTCGGACAGTCAGAGAGACAGACAGGCAGGTGGACAGTCAGACAAAGAGACAGCAAATATAGACTGGCTGCAAACAGATAGACTTCGGTCGGACAGTGAGAGAGACAGGTGGACAGTCAGACACAGAGACAGCAAACATAGACTGGCTGCAAACAGATAGACTTCGGTCGGACAGTCAGAGAGACAGAGAGACAGGTGTACAGTCAGACACAGAGACAGCAAACATAGACTGGCTGCAAACAGACAGACTTACACTCGGAAAGGAGGAGAGACAGACAAGCAAGTAGACAGTCAGACACAGAGACAGCAAACATAGACTGGCTGCAAACAGACTTACAGTCGGACAGTCAGAGAGACAGACAAGCAGGTGGACAGTTAGACACAGAGACAGCAAACATAGACTGGCTGCAAACAGACAGACTTACACTCGGACAGTCAGAAAGGCAGGTGGACAGTTAGACACAGAGACAACAAACATAGACTGGCTGCAAACAGACAGACTAACACTCGGACAGTCAGAGAGACAGGAGAGACAGGTGGACAGTCAGACACAGAGACAGCAAACATAGACTGGTTGCAAACAGATAGACTTCGGTCGGACAGTCAGAGAGAGAGACAGACAGGAAGACAGTCAGACACAGAGACAACAAACATAGACTGGCTGCAAACAGACAGACTTTCACTCGGACAGTCAGAGAGACAGACAAGCAGGTAGACAGTCAGACACAGAGACAGCAAACATAGACTGGCTGCAAACAGACAGACTTACACTCGGACAGTCAGACAGGCAGGTGGACAGTCAGACACAGAGACAGCAAACATAGACTGGCTGCAAACAGATAGACTTCGGTCGGACAGTCAGAGAGACAGGTGGAAAGTCAGACACAGAGACAGCAAACATAGACTGGCTGCAAACAGATAGACTTCGTTCGGACAGTCAGAGAGACAGAGAGACAGGTGGACAGTCAGACACAGAGACAGCAAACATAGACTGACTGCAAACAGACAGACTTATACTCGGAAAGGAGGAGAGACAGACAAGCAAGTAGACAGTCAGACACAGAGACAGCAAACAAAGACTGGCTGCAAACAGACTTACAGTCGGACAGTCAGAGAGACAGACAAGCAGGTGGACAGTTAGACACAGAGACAGCAAACATAGACTGGCTGCAAACAGACAGACTTACACTCGGACAGTCAGAAAGGCAGGTGGACAGTTAGACACAGAGACAACAAACATAGACTGGCTGCAAACAGACAGACTAACACTCGGACAGTCAGAGAGACAGGAGAGAAAGGTAGACAGGTAGACAGTCAGACACAGAGACAGCAAACATAGACTGGCTGCAAACAGACTTACAGTCGGACAGTCCGAGAGACAGACAGGCAGGTGGACAGTCAGACAAAGAGACGGCAAACATAGACTTGCTGCAAACAGATAGACTTCGGTCGGACAGTGAGAGAGACAGGTGGACAGTCAGACACAGAGACAGCAAACATAGACTGGCTGCAAACTGATAGACTTCGGTCGGACAGTCAGAGAGACAGAGAGACAGGTGGACAGTCAGACACAGAGACAGCAAACATAGACTGGCTGCAAACAGACAGACTTACACTCGGACAGTCAGAGAGACAGACAGGCAGGTGGATAGTCAGACACAGAGACAGCAAACATAGACTGGCTGCAAACAGATAGACTTCGGTCGGACAGTGAGAGAGACAGGTGGACAGTCAGACACAGAGACAGCAAACATAGACTGGCTGCAAACAGATAGACTTCGGTCGGACAGTGAGAGAGACAGAGAGACAGGTGGACAGTCAGACACAGAGACAGCAAACATAGACTGGCAGCAAACAGATAGACTTCGGTCGGACAGTCAGAGAGACAGACAGACAGGAAGACAGTCAGACACAGAGACAACAAACATAGACTGGCTGCAAACACACAGACTTTCACTCGGACAGTCAGAGAGACAGACAAGCAGGTAGACAGTCAGACACAGAGACAGCAAACATAGACTGGCTGCAAACAGACAGACTTACACTCGGACAGTCAGACAGGCAGGTGGACAGTCAGACACAGAGACAGCAAACATAGACTGGCTGCAAACAGACAGACTTAGAGTCGGACAGTCAGAGAGACAGACAGGCAGGTGGATAGTTAGACACAGAGACAACAAACATAGACTGGCTGCAAACAGACAGACTTCGGTCGGACATTCAGAGAGACAGAGAGACAGGTGGACAGTCAGACACAGAGACAGCAAACATAGACTGGCTTCAAACAGACAGGCTTACACTCGGAGAGTCAGAGAGACAGACAGGCAGGTGGATAGTCAGACACAGAGACAGCAAACATAGACTGGCTGCAAACAGACTTACAGTCGGACAGTCAGAGAGACAGACAGGCAGGTGGACAGTCAGACAAAGAGACAGCAAATATAGACTGGCTGCAAACAGATAGACTTCGGTCGGACAGTGAGAGAGACAGGTGGACAGTCAGACACAGAGACAGCAAACATAGACTGGCTGCAAACAGATAGACTTCGGTCGGACAGTCAGAGAGACAGAGAGACAGGTGTACAGTCAGACACAGAGACAGCAAACATAGACTGGCTGCAAACAGACAGACTTACACTCGGAAAGGAGGAGAGACAGACAAGCAAGTAGACAGTCAGACACAGAGACAGCAAACATAGACTGGCTGCAAACAGACTTACAGTCGGACAGTCAGAGAGACAGACAAGCAGGTGGACAGTTAGACACAGAGACAGCAAACATAGACTGGCTGCAAACAGACAGACTTACACTCGGACAGTCAGAAAGGCAGGTGGACAGTTAGACACAGAGACAACAAACATAGACTGGCTGCAAACAGACAGACTAACACTCGGACAGTCAGAGAGACAGGAGAGACAGGTGGACAGTCAGACACAGAGACAGCAAACATAGACTGGCTGCAAACAGATAGACTTCGGTCGGACAGTCAGAGAGACAGACAGACAGGAAGACAGTCAGACACAGAGACAACAAACATAGACTGGCTGCAAACAGACAGACTTTCACTCGGACAGTCAGAGAGACAGACAAGCAGGTAGACAGTCAGACACAGAGACAGCAAACATAGACTGGCTGCAAACAGACAGACTTACACTCGGACTGTCTCTGACTGTCCGAATGTAAGTCTGTCTGTTTGCAGCCAGTCTATGTTTGCTGTCTCTGTGTCTGACTGTCCACCTGTCTCTCTGTCTCTCTGAATCTCCGACCGAAGTCTGTCTGTTTGCAGCCAGTCTATGTTTGCTGTCTCTGTGTCTGACTGTCTACCTGCCTGTCTGTCTCTCTGACTGTCCGACCGAAGTCTATCTGTTTGCAGCCAGTCTATGTTTGCTGTCTCTGTGTCTGACTGTCTACCTGCCTGTCTGTCTCTCTGACTGTCCGACCGAAGTCTATCTGTTTGCAGCCAGTCTATGTTTGTTGTCTCTGTGTCTGACTGTCCAGCTGCCTGTCTGTCTCTCTGACTGTCCGAGTGTAAGTCTGTCTGTTTGCAGCCAGTCTATGTTTGCTGTCTCTGTGTCTGACTGTCCAGCTGCCTGTCTGTCTCTCTGACTGTCCGAGTGTAAGTCTGTCTGTTTGCAGCCAGTCTATGTTTGCTGTCTCTGTGTCTACCTGTCCACCTACTTGTCTGTCTCTCTGTTTGCAGCCAGTCTATGTTTGCTGTCTCTGTGTCTGACTGTCCACCTGCTTGTCTGTCTCTCCTGTCTCTCTGACTGTCCGAGTGTACGTCTGTCTGTTTGCAGCCAGTCTATGTTTGTTGTCTCTGTGTCTAACTATCCACCTGCCTGTCTGTCTCTCTGACTGTCCGACTCTAAGTCTGTCTGTTTGCAGCCAGTCTATGTTTGTTGTCTCTGTGTCTAACTGTCCACCTGCGTGTCTGTCTCTCTGACTGTCCGAGTGTAAGCCTGTCTGTTTGCAGCCAGTCTATGTTTGCTGTCTCTGTGTCTGACTGTCCACCTGCCTGTCTGACTGTCCGAGTGTAAGCCTGTCTGTTTGCAGCCAGTCTATGTTTGCTGTCTCTGTGTCTGACTGTCCACCTGCCTGTCTGACTGTCCGAGTGTAAGCCTGTCTGTTTGCAGCCAGTCTATGTTTGTTGTCTCTGTGTCTGACTGTCCACCTGCCTATCTTAGTGTCTCTCTGACTGTCCGCCTCATTGTAAGTCCGTCTGTTCCTCCGTCTGTCTGTGTGATTGCCTAATTGGGATTCTGCTTGTTTGTAATTGGCTGGCCGTCCGTCTGTTCTTTCGTCGTCGGTTTTGATGCATCCGTTTTTAAACACTTTCAACCTTCAACTTTATGCCGTCTCTCGCCAAAAACACTGCACCTGCAATATTCTTCAGAGGCACTTGAGTTTCTGGACACCGGACAAACTTGTATTCGGACACATTTTTAAACTCCGCAAGCTTCACCTCCATCAAGGCAAACCGCAACCCGATGCAGTTGCGAGGGCCGGCGCCGAACGGCAGGAACTGGAACGGAAGCCTGGATTCCTTTGCAGGACCGCGAAATCTTTCAGGATCAAACTTGTCCGGTTGTGGCCAGGCGTCCGGGTCATGATGGAGGGCGTACATGGGGATAGTGACCTCCATCCCGGCGAGGATAGTGTATCCATTTATAGTATAGGCTTGGGAGCATCCCCGGTTTACTACAAAAATCGATGGTCTAATACGCAGCGCCTCGTTCATCACGCAGTCCAGATACTCTAGATTACTTGCCATGTCTAGGGGCTTGACATCGGGGTTGGCCTTTTCTGCTGCGCGAATTTCTTCTCGTAGCTTGGCTTGAATGTGGGGGTATAAAGCCAGCTAGTAAGTAGGCTGTAGTCGAAAGAGCACTGCTGGGTAGTCTCATGGCCGGCGAACAGAAACGTCGTCGCCTGCGCAACCATCGCATCCTCATCCATTTTCTTAGTAAACATGATATCTACCCAGTCTCTAGCCTTGCTGTTCGGATTATGAATTTTCTTTCGCTGCTTGATGATACCTTTCGCCGTCATCAGAAATACCTTAAAGGGTTGCGTTGTACGGATAAATAAAAACATGAAAACATGGAAGAAGGGAAGCATCGCCAAGATACGGAGCGTTGTTCCTTGTTCCAAGAGTTCTCTAGTTTTAACGACGATTTCATCGTCATGAGTGCTTCGCTGGACATTTACTTCATATGCAAAAGCTGTAGAGAGAAGGATCTCTAAACCCATCCGAGAAAACAACGGTGTGATGTCCACAGTCTCTCCTGAAAACAGAATGAAAACAATGAACTGAGTGAACTAACACCCAGGTGCACAAAAACTGTTCCGGTGCCCCTTGTCTGGTTGGCTGGGAATGTTTCGACAGAACTCTCCTGGGAAAAAATTTTTGAAGAAAAAATTGGGTGTGGCACTATAATTTTCTGCTATTTCCTCGTTGCTGGTAAACAATGCTATCTTTCTTCCTTTTTTCCATGGTTATTTTCATCAAATGACGACATACAATCCCGATTGTGGTAACTTGTGTAAAAGCCTAAGGAGATACACCTATATAACGTCTCTACCAAAGTCTCACATGACTTCTCCATCAAAGGCATCATCACCTTCAATTTCACGGATGTGAATGTCGGGGTAAGTGTAGAGCGGATTCGTTTCCATTATCTTCCTTTCCTTCAAACAGTCCAACCTTCATTTCCGATGGACTCTCAAACATCATAAATCTGTTTCTGAAATTATCGAAGTCTTTAACTAGAATGTGCTTTAGCAAATCAGGGTCTCCAATGACAACACTTGGGTTTCTCCCCAAGCAATATCCGTAGACTTTGCCATCTTTCTTCTTGAATGCCAATGTTGCAAGATGCAAGCCGCATCTTCTGCAATTTGCCAGAAGTTGCCGATATACGGAAGTGGTGGTGGACCTGAAAACGAAAACAGCACCATGAAGCTGCGACATTTTTCTCGCAAAGCCGTCATGAAAAATTTACCTGAAGCAAGTAAACCAACTCATTTATTAGAGCGCCGATCTGGAGCATGAGGTTGTGCGGATACAGGGGAAGTGGATTGGGTGGATATCCACCCCCCTCCCCCCCCCCCCCCCCCCCCCCCCCTCATATCAAGATAGCAGTGTCGCCTTTCTAGAGATTGACCGGGCTTCCTGTGGTATCTTGTCTACTTTGTTGCCAGACTCTTGACTGCGAACACAGAGTGGAAAATGCACATACCATCTTTCCTCGAGTTTATTTGAGTTTTGGTTGATTTTAAGCTTTCTAAGCCAATAGAAATAAAATAGTGAAAAACTTACTGGGATTCCAAATATGGTATACATATATTTTTAGAGCCCAGCATATGAAATTACCGCATGCTTGGGAGATTAACTTTGATATCAGGGTGCAAAATCGGGAGTTTTAAGGGTTGTCTGGGGAAAAACTGCCCCAGTAAGCGCTACGGCCCTGACTCTTCAGGTAACATATCGATCGAGACCGGCTGAATTTGGGAAGAATAATCTACTATAACCTCGATGCGAAGCTAGCGTTATATTCTACCAGAAACTAAGGGAGTTTATATAAGGTTCTGATTAATGAAATATCATTGAAAGTACACTGTCGTGAGAGGGCCACGGACAACAGAAAAGGATTGGTATAGAATGTTTCCTCATACGTTGCGAACAAAACACATTCCAATGATCGAACTTGATATCATTAATAAGAATAAAATAAAAAACCCACGTATAAGAACCTAGGGAAGAGTTAACAATGGTACTTTTTAAGAAGCCGATTTTTAAAAAGAGGTTGCAAGTGGCTTCCGGCTTGTATCCTCCCCACCATATTTGTAAGCGGAAGTGGTGCCGACATAACCTTCATATTAAGGTGCCTCGCTGCCTTAACCCGATATTCTACAGAGGCCGTCGGTATTAAACCAGTCCAACCCCCTCCACGGTATCCTTCTTTATGCGCAAACGGGTAATATATAGATTTAGCCACTGGCTAAAAGCGGAGCTCCTGGTTATAAAATTTTCTGTGTGAATTAGCCTGCTTGCAGGCGGTACTGAGTGTTTTTATCGCGGAAAACCCGGTCCGTTCGACCGCCCGATCATCGAACGGACCGGGTTTTCCGCGATAAAAACACTCAGTACTGTCTGCAAGCAGGCTATGTGTGAATGAAAGGGATTCCCATGTGTACATGGTTACTTTAGAGTCTTCCCTTCACGAGATATTAATTTTTCAAGCATAAATGACATCATCGATGACGTCATATTACGTGACCACTTCATTTCGCTCATCTAATGACCTAGACTACACTACCAAAGTTTGGTTGTTTTAGAGTATTCCCTTCACGAGATATTAATTTTTCAAGCATAGATGACGTCATCGATGACGTCACATCACGTGACCACTTCATTTCGCTCATCTGGTGACCTGGATTACATTACCCAAGTTTGGTTGCTTTAGAGTCTTCCCTTCACGAGATATTGATTTGTCAAGCATAGATGACGTCATCGATGACGTCATATCACGTGACCACTTCATTTCGCTCATCTGGTGACCTGGATTACATTACCCAAGTTTGGTTGCTTTAGAGTCTTCCCTTCACGAGATATTGATTTTTCAAGCATAAATGACGTCATCGATGACGTCACATCACGTGACCACTTCATTTCGCTCATCTGGTGGCCTGGGTCCAGTTGCTCTAAAGTTGTTCAGAACTAAACCAGGTTTAAATTTAATCCACCTTTGAACAACCCGCACCTGGATTACATTACCCAAGTTTGGTTGGTTTAGAGTCTTCCCTTCACGAGATATTGATTTTTCAAGCATAGATGACGTCATCGATGACGTCACATCACGTGTCCGTGTTACAGCACCCCCCTTGTGGCATAGACAAAATATTCCAAGTATGGTTGTCTTAGCATGTTCCCTTGAGGAGATATATTTTTTTCTTTGCATACCACAGGGTTCCCATGTGTACACGGACGGACGGACGGACGGACGACGGACGGACGGCGTACGCTATAGGTTTAATACCAGAAAAATAAAGAAAAAATCATATCTCCCGAAGGGAAGCTTCTATAGAAGCCAAACTTGGACAAACTTTCAAAGACCATAAGAGGAACTCTACACCAAAGTCACGTGCCCTTACGTCATCAATGACGTCATCAAAATGATCCATAATGCCCGTGACGTTCAAAAATCAACTCGATAGTATACTATACGTTTTTCCCTTACGTATGGTGCTCCGCTTGCGCGGGCCTTCGGCCCGCGCAGGAGCTCCGCTAATAAGCTACCATGTACCAAAAGGTTCTTAAAATATGTGTAATCAGATGATGATCTTATGTATTGTTCTATACTCATTTACACAAGCAGCTTCACACCGATATAAGAGCCTAACTTAAAATATTAGCCTTAATAGGTTCTTATGTTGTGGAGGAAGGTTTTACCTTCGCGGCATTCTCGTACCCAGAGCTTCCGGCTCGTCTGCTTGCCCCCTCCATGTTCTTAACGGTGGAGTTACTTTAAAATGTGTATAGGTATAGATTACAGCTATTTTAAGAACTTGAGTGTCCTAAATTTGATTTTTAAATCAAATAAAAAAACAACAATAAAAAACCGCGTATAAGAACCTGGATTTTTAATTCAGCCTTAACAGGTTCTTATATTACATCTCAGGGAACTTAAGGCACGGGTCTAACAGCAAAATACTATAAAAAATTCTGCAAGGAAGAGAAAATATCATAAACAGTTATTCGTTAAGGTTGTTCCTCAAGTTGGGACAGTACTTTTGAAATATTTTGTAACCATGGCAACCGATTCCGTTACCTGGCAGAGCGTGACAAAGGCCTTAATTTCTTTGAAGCCACGGCAGGCATGGTAAATCAGTCTGGCCCTTTTTCAAAATTGGTTTATAATGTTGACTATCGGACGTAAAATACAATTCAAATGAGGATGGTTGTCCAAGCAATTCTGATTTTGAGATAATGAGAAGTATCAAATTACATACCAGTAAAAACCATGATCGTAAATAACATTTCAAGCCATCCTCATTTGATTTATTTCTGTACCACTATGCTCTTCAAATATCACCAAAAAGAATATGAAATACTATTCGTCTTCCTACCCTCCCGAAGAGGTTTATACAAAAATATATTTTAAGGTCAAAGGTTACGAGATTTGTTGCTATGGAGACCAAATATCGTGAAGGTGGTTCAGAACGCTAAATGTAATTTACATTCAACAACAGCCATAATCATATATAAAACCATTAAGATTAAGACCACCCCCCTTGGTTTTGCGTTCGCCATATTGGATTTGCTTTGGACCCATGATATGCGTATATGCGCCGCCCTATAGGGTATGTTTTTTTTTGGCTTCTTAGGTCTACGGTAGGGTATCGTTTTTCGCTTGTTTGGTCGCTGATAGGGTATGTATTTCAGTATAGCTACGCAAGTGCAAACACATTTCAAGCAAATTTGTGCCGCAGTTAGTGGAAAGGTGGTTTATTTTAAAACCTTTTTATGATCAAAATACCGCTTTGATAGAGACCAATTTGGCCACCCTGGTGACTAAATTCGGGTCTACGGTAGGGTATAAAAACGGGGATTTTTGGTATCTGATAGGGTCAGGCTTTGAAAACCTTGGCGGAGCACCCCTACCCAAACATCAGTGGAGTTCCCCCACCCCCACCCCCGCTCGGGCCGTTACCTTCCTGTTCTTGAACTTCAACAAAAAAATGGGTCACATGAACTTGATGTGTGACGTCTAAGGTATTCATAAGGGTCAAGCGCGCGCTCTGTGCCAGCCTGTGGGGATGCCAAAAGGCGAGACAATCGTCTTTCACATATTAAAGTGAGCTATAAACGTTGTATCCGTGGTTTCTAACAGACAGAGTGAATTGCAAGGCAAAGGCAGTGTGAATACAGGTATGGCTGACTTTAGGATAACTTGTCATTACGATTAACATAGGAGGTCCTTAAATTGAAGGCCGCGGTTTACGATCTTCCAACTTCAATTTCAATTTCAAATTCCAAGCCTCATTAGACTTGCTTGCAGCCGCTTCTTCGGCGAACGTCCGTAAATCGAGGGAAATGTTTTTTACGCGCGGAGCGCTTCGAACAAATCGAAGCGCGTCGCGGGTAAAAAACATTTCCATGGATTTACAGACGTTCGCTGAAGAGGCGGCTGCAAGCAGTCTAAAGCTTCATAATCTTTTAACCCCTTAAAAATCATGATGCCGAGAAATCGATGACCCTTTCCATAGTTTACGGGCTGGACTGCACTTTCAATGATATTTAACAATACGATATAAATGCGGTAGATTCAGAGCTCACTAAATATAAGTTTCTGGTAGAATCCTATGATATCTCTTTTTTGTGTAATTGAGGACGAGATCATAGGATTCAAGTATATTCAAAGCGTTCAGTCGGTAGATTCCGCCGAAAATAGCACTCAAAAAGGCGATATCGCGAATCTAGCCTCCTGAAGCTTTGAATAATCCTATAGAATATAGCGCTCTTTGCATCGCGGTTTAGTAGAAAATTTTATTGTTCTCAAAATCAGTCCAACTCGCGATCGATTTCCAACCATTTTGCTAGGTGACTCTGTGACTCCAATGTGGGAGTTGCTTCACCGGTCATATACGAACCTCTCTCCACGAAACGGCTGGAAGAGAGGTATAGCTAATTGTAATTTCCTTTCTTGGCCATAAAATTCTCTCAGACGGAAACATTACTTTAGCTGTCAAACAACAACACAATTTAACCGCTTGGCCCAGCGAGATGTTTAACATATACAGTCCATTGCACTCCATTGTTTTGGTGCATTGGACAACCCTCATCAAGACGACAGAGCGGAAATGACCTGTTTTGATCACTAAATTTCAAATAATAAGGTCAGGTTAACTCAGAAAAGCTTGATTTTTTTGCATACAGACTCCTTGTCTTATTAGAAACAAAATATCAAAAATGACTTTTTTCTAATGGATCCGTCTTTGAGATATTAGGCTTTAAACATCGGTTTCTGTGCCATTTTATGGGAGAATTGGTACTTTGATCAGGAATTCTGCAAACTTTGTTCAGTCATATCTAAAATTCATATTCTTCAAATTTCTTGAAAATTTGGAATTATGTTTTTGGTCATAGAAACTCTTTGTATACGGAACCTTGAGCTTATATATTTAAATATGGCGAAGTTAGACATTTCATTTTTGGTCATTTCCGCTCTGTCCATCAAGACGAGAATATGCTTCGTCGATCGCTCGAACATGACGCGAACCATCTCGCTCGCTTTCTAGTGGTCTTTTGTCGATGTTGAATTCTGATTGGCTACGCTACTAATGGTCTATAAGTGATTACGAAAAGCTGGTTTCATCACTTGCAATCGCGCGACGACAGAAGTGGTAATTTCTTTCCTTTGGCACTAGTGAAAAATAGTTAACATATGAAATTCTTTATATTTAATTACGAGTATTGAGCTCCGTTTTATGGTTGGCTTTACTCCTCGTAAAATTACCACTGCTGTCGTTGCGCGATTGCTAGATGACACTTGTTTTTCGTACTAATGGTCTATTACTTATAAACCATTAGTAGGGTATCCAATCAGAATTCAGCATTGACAATAGACCACTAGTTGGTTTAGTGATGTTTATGTTAGTATCAGCCGAGCCGAAGGCGAGTGATGTAGATCTGATACAACACGAATGCGAATGTTGTAAACTACTTACAAAATGTTGAGAAGACATTCATCGCTTCTAGTGTCTAGTGTCCTTGTAAAACTTGGAAACTTCAAGATATGTTTCACGAAAGTTGCTATGCAAATTAGTTACAACCACTAGTGGTTGTATCAGGTTTACAACACGCTACGGTCCCACGATTCGTGTTGTGTTTCTACTGTGTTGTTCTTATTAATTATTTATTATTTTTTAATACTAAAATGAGGCAAGTCTCAAGTCCTCAGAGGCAAGTCTGCTGTCGGTACAAATCCTCAGTAGTTGTAGATCTCCAAAGTGTTATCCCTGAAATCCCTTATCATCATTAGCGTGATCCCATTTTGAACCCAATATTTTTTTTCGAAAAATTTGTTCTAACTACAGAAAAATTTGTTCTAACTACAGGCACGAATTATTAAAAACGTATGGAGCGAATCTCAGGCTTCGTTTATGCACTACAAGATATGTTACCTCAAGAGTTGCAATCCATCGTCTTCACACTCCTTGGGGTGGCACTAGCTGCTCTTTTACTGTACTGGGGAGGCACGTTGAGCCACAGAAAGCTACTCAAAATGGGCATTCCAGGTAAGCGTGTAGAATGAACGGTACGATCCTTGGATGTGGGAGAGACTCTGGAACGTTTTAAAATCACTCGGCTGCCTCTCGTGATTTTACAACGTTCTCGTGTCTTCCAACATCCAAGGTGCTCTATTTCGCCGATAAAGTCTGCTTTATGCATCAAAACGGCGCATATGGCCTTATCCGTCACGCTTTACTTTTTCATTTACCTTCCATTTGTCTCCCCTCTGATTTTAAAACGTTAATATGGAATTTCTTCAACGACACTAGCTTTAAACGCAACTTCATGGTGTTGTTTTCGTTTTCAGGTCCACCACCACTTCCGTACATCGGCAACTTCTGGCAAATTGCTAAAGAAGGCGGCTTGCATCTTGCAACATTGGCATTCATGAAGAAATATGGCAAAGTCTACGGATATTGTTTGGGAAGAAACCCAAGTGTTGTCATTGGAGACCCTGATTTGCTAAAGCAAATTCTAGTGAAAGATTTCGATAATTTCCGAAACCGATTTGTGATGTTTGAGAATCCGTCGGAAATGAAGGTTGGACTGCTTGAAGCAAAGGAAGATACATGGAAACGAATCCGCTCTACACTTACCCCGACATTCACATCCGGGAAATTGAAGGTGATGGTGCCTTTGATGGAGAAGTCATGTGACACCTTGGTGGAGAAGTTGAAAGAGATCGCCAATACAGGTGTGTCTTTCTTCATGGAATGCAAGCGCAAGGCAATTGTAAATCATACGAACGCAGCGCAAGCCTAAAATGCAGTTCCTTCCGCTTGCGTTCACTTCTTGCACTAGACGAAAGCACAAGCGCAAGGAAACGCACCGTCTCGATTTCCTTTGCGTTCTAGTACATAATCCTTGCGCTTGCGTATTCGCTTCCGTTCGTTTGGTAAACCAGTACTAGAGCCAGCTAAATAGGCTAGTGGGAGAAAATCATGTAAGAAAGACAGAACAAAACGTTCGTTCAAACTCGTCATATAGTATGATGTCAAACTGATTGTTTGCAACCATTCGCCTAAATAATAAAAGGAAGTGAAATGAAAAAGAAAGCATATCTGAGCTGAGCGTAGTGCGGGTTTGAAAAACGAGCTCAACGTGAAAGCTATTACCTTGGGCGATCGTTTAAATTCGAAAATACCATTGACTCTTCAAGAAATGATCGGCGTAATGATTGACAAACTCATATCGGTTCGTGTAGTGTTTGATTTAGCTGGTGTTAACTCAGTTCATTGCTCTATACTGCACTAGCCGACACAGGGCAAGTGTCTGGGGCATGACTGTCGGAACAGCGAACCCAAATCTCCAAAATATGCTTCGCGATATATTTTTAATGCGCGGGCTAAACAACGAATAAGACTGCTCATACCTCTCCTGCTGTTTTTCTGATCTGTTTCAGGGGAGACTGTGGACATCACACCGTTGTTTTCTCGGATGGGTTTAGAGATTATTCTCTCTACAGCTTTTGGATATGACGTAGATGTCCAGAGAAGCACTCATGACGATGAAATCGTATTGAAAACTAGAGAACTCATGGAACAAGGAACAACGCTCCGTATCTTGGCGATGCTTCCCTTCTTCCATGTTGTCATGTCCTTATTTATCCGTATAACGCAACCCTTTAAGGTGTTTCTGATGACGGCAAAAGGTATCATCAAACAGCGAAAGAAAATTCATAATCCGAACAGCAAGGCTAGAGACCTGGTAGATATCATGCTTACCAAGAAAATGGATGAGGATGAGATGGTTGCGCAGTCGACGACTTTTCTGTTCGCCGGTCATGAGACTACCAGCAGTGCTCTTTCGACTACAGCCTACTACCTGGCTTTAAACCCCAAATTCAAGACAAGCTAAGAGGGGAAATTCGCGCAGCAGAAAAGGCCAGCCCCGATGCACAGCCCTTAGACTTGGCCAGTAATCTAGAGTATCTGGACTGCGTGATAAACGAGGCGCTGCGTATCAGACCATCGATTTTTGTAGTGAACCGTGAATGCTCCCAAGCCTATACTATAAATGGATACACCATCCCTGCCGGTATGGAGGTCACTATCCCCATTTACGCCCTCCATCATGACCCGGACGCCTGGCCAGAACCGGACAAGTTTGATCCTGAACGATTCCGTGGTCCTGCAAAAGAGTCCAGCATCCGTTCCAGTTCCTGCCGTTCGGCGCCGCCCTCGCAACTGTATCGGCTTGAGTTTGCCTTGATGGAGGTGAAACTTGCGGTGTTTAAAATTTTGTCCGAATACAAGTTTGTCCGGTGTCCAGAAACTCAAGTGCCTCTGAAGACTATTGCAGGTGGAGTGCTTTTGGCGCGAGACGGCATAAAGATGAAGGTTGCAAATGCTTAAACGGATGCACGAAAATGGACAGACGATTGCGGGACATAACAGGAAGGCGGACAGTTAGACACACTTAAAGACAGACAGGCAAACACAGAGACAGCAAGCATAGGCTTGCAGCAAACAGACAGACAGACGGACGGACGGACTCCTCGCGGGATAGGCTCTGGTGACAGCCACTGACGCATGCGCGAGACTTGATACACAGCCATTGCGAAGATCTTTCTGCGCATGCACCAACGTTCAAAACCAGCCAATCATCACACATTCTCTTACCCAGAGCTCCTGGGCTCGTCTTCTCGCGGGGGAGGCTCTGGTGACAGCCACTGACGCATGCGCGAGGCTTGATACAAAGCCATTGCGAAGATATTTCCTGCGTATGCACCAACGTTCAAAACCAGCCAATCATCAAAGGTCCTGTCAAATGGATGTGTCCAAAGCCTTCCCTGCAAGCAGAAGAGCCGGGGAGACCTGGGTACTAGAATGTCGCTGGGGTAACATTGTCTCGATATGGTCTCGAGAATTATCAGATTATAATCAATTATTAAATGACCTTAAAATGAGGATTATCATCAATCTGGTGACATGGTTATTAGACATGCGCAAGTGTTCCACATGGCTGTTGGTTGAAGAACTACACTTGTATTAAGGGGTTTGGACTGGTTTGGATCAGGTTCATTTATACACATTGCTTCGTTCTACTTATAGTTTTTAATAACGTTTTTAATAAAGTCATGTCCCCCATGATGATAATATTCTTTTTAAGGCCATTTCACAATTGATGATAATCCTCATTTAAAGTTTGAGATCACTTTTCAGATACTGGGTATAGTTAATCATTACAAGGTAATTACTATGCACCGATGGACACGTCAACCGAGCCATCCGGCTTAACGTTTGTCAATCAGAGATTCAAACCATTTGAATACCTGAACTACGTTTGAACTAGTGTTTTGAAGTGATTTCGGCTCATAATCTTCACAATTTTTAGAGAAAAGCTATTTTTTTATTCCTGAGATCTCAAAAAGTCAAGATCATTTGTTCTGTACTCGCTTTCTAATTGGCTTGAACTTCTTACAAAATGGCCTGGTTGACGTAGACGAACAGTAACGTATTATTTAGTTAGAGAATGTCTCGGTGATTTTGTGGTAAAAGAGTGTGGTGACTTTGTATGCATTCCTAAAACGAAACATGGGGTTTCGAACTTTAAACGCGTGTATCTCATTAAGCAATAAACTAAATAAAATGACGGATTCAAAAATACCGGCGAAACGGTGAAAAATGGCATGAACTCTGAGAGCCAAAGGGAAAACGTTCAAACTGCACTTGGCCTCTCACTATACTAGTTTTGTCAAGTATCTAATAGAAGAACATTTGATAAAAAATTGTAAAAAATTATGTGTCTCGGTTAAACTCGATTGTACAAGGTTTGCAACGGTTTGTCCAATAAATTTCCCAAGGTCACGTGATTAACGACGTCACATCAGCAAAACCTCATTTTGGTGTTGGTCTTAGCTTTCTTGATAATTATTTGCTAATTTTGAAGAAGTTTGATAGAAAACCTCTAAAGTTAAATTCACACGGTCACGTGACTGATCACGTCACAAAACATCGAAGCACCGTCTTGATAACCAATAACTGTCTTGTTATGTTTGATATTATTATTAGTTTTGATGAAGTTTCATCAAATTCCCTGTTGGTTTTTGGCAAATTACCCACGGTCGCGTGACTTTTGTTTTTTTTTGACATTTAAATGACATGCATATGATGTTTCCCAACCAGACCACTCAGACCACTATTTCCAACTCCAGTCTAATATTGACAGTTATAATTACTCTTTTTTTCCTAGAACTATAAGAACTTGGAACCTGCTACCTAGGGAGGCAACTAATGCCTCGTCCTTAGAATTGTTTAAATGAAGCGCCCTGCCGGCGCTAAGATCTGTCAGGGCCCCCGGCCACCTAAGGCGCTTATAAGACCTTATAAGGCGCCATCCTAGACATTAGCGTAAGCTATAGTAGGAAAAAAATTATTTTAAGCATATTTAACCAAAAGACATATTTTGAAAATTTGGTGCAAATTGTATGCGTGTTTAGATTCTAGGTAACTGGATATAGTGAACTAGGTAACTGGGTAACTGGTTAACCAACCTGGTACCGTGAAATATCATCCAAAGTACAGTCCAGCTCGTAAACTATAGAAAGGGTCATCGATTTCTCCGCTTCATGATTTTTTAAGGGGTTAAAAGATTATAAGGCTTGGAGTTTCAAAATTGAAGTTGGAAGATCGTAAACCGTCTCTCAAGAAGCTCCTATATTAATGACAAGTTATCTTCAAGTCAACCTGTATTCACACAGTCCTTTCCTTGTGTGTAACAGGCTCTGTCTGTTACAAACCACGGATACAGCGTTTGTAGCTCACTTTTATATGTGAGACAATAGATCTCCTCGGCTAGGGCGTAATGTTGTGCCCTTTCAGATCACGTGACTTCATTTGAATAATCCTTCTTTGTTTGGGTTACTTCCGTATTCATATATCCTTCGGTGCGTAGCAGAAAAACAAGGAAAGAATACTCATGGGAATGACACGTGATCTGAAAGGGGAAAACGTTACGCCCAAGCCGAGGTGGTCTATTGCATCCCACTGGCATAATTACTCAAGCGATTCCGCGCGCTGATTGGTCGAGACGTTCGGAATATTCAGCTTTAGTCAAATCACACTAGTGGTCTATTGTCAATGCTGCGTTCTGATTGGTTGAGCTACTAGTAGGCTATAAGTTATAGCCTACGAGTAGCGAAAAGTGTCGGATTTTTAAATGCCAGAAAATGGCAAATGACCAGACCAGAAAACGTTTTTGGCTTTACAAACTGACTAGTGTGATTTGACTAAAACAATTATTCCTCTCGCCCTCATGGGCTCTTGAGTCAATAGCCCATTCAGCCTTCGGCCTCATGGGCTATTGACTCAGAGCCCATTCGGGCTCGAGGAATAATTGTTAAATATTCACCTATAGGAGTCTTAGAACTTTTCAAATTAACGAATTATGACGTCATGATGATGTCACCTATACTATAGGTGAATATAACATTGAAAGCATTGGGGATTACGCGCACACTTTATTACAAGAAATAAAAAAATAACGTTAAACCCGATGTTTTTTGGCAAAACTATTAAAAGTCGCTTGAGTAATTATACTAAAACAATTAGTCGCCTCAGGCTCCGTAAATATCGGCGAATAGTCACATCGACTTCGTCTCGGTGACAATTCGCCGATATTTACGTCGCCTGAGGCGACTAATTGTTAAATAACCTCACACGTCACACATCATGAAGTTCATGTTTATTTTGCTCGTTGTGAGTTTTCTCTTCCCTTGCAGTGCCCATTTTGTTAGTGTGAAGTTTCGGGTGGAGATCTTTTGGGGAAGACTCCGAACAATGGCTCTTTACGGTGGTTCCTGTAATGGAGAAACTTCATTTGAAGTTCTGTAAGCAGGTTCTGAAAGTTCATTGGAAGTCGTCAAATATTGCGGTTTATGGAGAGTTGGGCAGAGTCCCACTTATGGTACAGGTTATTTTTTTGGTGGTGAAATATTGGTTGAGATTGAAGAATCGGTTTTATCGGAAGACATTAGTAGGAAAAGCTGCCTATGTGAATTAACATGGTACACAATTATCAGCCTGTGATGTTGATGACATTATCATGACGTCATAATTCGTTAATTTGAAAAGTTCTAAAACCATACGATTTTTTAATTTCATAATTAAAGTACTGCACATTTGCCAAATTTGGCGATGACTGAATTGGATTCTAAAAGTAACTAACCATCGTGGCGAACAAAACACATTTGAATGAACTTGACAAGAGAGTGTGTCTCCATGGCATCAGAATGGTGACACCTCAAAATTTACAAGTCACTGATATCTTCTCCGGTACGTTTAAAATAGGTTAAGTACTTTAAAGAGATGATTACATGCAACTTTTGCTTTATTGAGTAAAGTTTAAAACAGATGTGAAAAGTTTTGTTTATCAAAGCTGAGTCCATCTTGTAAAGTCATGAGTCTGCTAATTCGGATATTTTTCAAATTGTGATATCTCTGAAACCATATCAGAAGTCAGAAATGCAAAAAACCGTTAACAACGTTGCCATCCAATTCAGATATGTGATGATTCGTTTGGTGGTTATGTCAAAAGTTTTTCACTCGACCGAATGCACGAGTGCATGTGCAGAACTAACAAAAGTATCCACCCAAGGGAATCATCACATGATCTGAATTGGATCTGAACAAGATGTAAACACTGTTAGCCGATTTAGTATATGCCCTTATGGAAAGCCTTTCAGGTAGATTCGTTGAGACGCAAGTTCAGTGGCGACACGCATACTCATTCAATCATGAAGGTTGAAGAGTTTCCATGTCTGGTTGAAGTTTAAATGTTTATTAAGCTACATACACACAACTTCATTTACGCACACGGAGGAAAATCAGTCAATTACAATTTAACGAGAAACTAACCACAGAAGCTGTAATAAAAGCTAACACATTATTAGGCTCTTACAGAAACATATAACAGAACGGAATTTGGGAGTCCTCCGATTTGAAAAGAGAAGACGAAGTTCGGATATCACATATAAAGTTTTTATCACAGCTATGAAAACAAAACGATAAATCCTTAAAACACTCTGCATGCCCTTACTTTAAAAGAGCTATATAAATGAACAGTTCTATCTGTCAAAGTGATCCTGTGCACTGTGTCTGTCTGCCTCTCCGTCCGTCCGTCAGTACACCCGTGTCTGTCTGTCTGTTTGGCTCTGGCTGTTTGTCTATTTGTCTGTGGTTGTGTTTATTTGTTTGCTTGTGTGTCAAACTGGCCGTCTTTTTGTCTGTCTCAATCCGACTATTTGTCTCTTTTCTTCTTTTCAAACACTTTCAACCGTCATCTTTATGCCGTCTTCGGCCAAAAGCACTCCACCTGCAATATTCTTCAAAGGTACTTGAGTTTGTGGAGACCGGACAAACTTGTATTTGGACAAAACTTTAAACAATACAAGCTTCACCTCCATCAAGGCAAACCTCATCCCGATACAGTTGCGCGGGCCGGCGCCGAACGGCAGGAACTGGAACGGATGCCTGGACTCCTTTGCAGGACCGCGGAATCGTTCAGGATCAAACTTGTCCGGTTCTGGCCAGGCGTCCGGGTCATGGTGGAGGGCGTATATGGGGATAGTGACCTCCATACCGGCGGGTATGGTGTATCCATTTATAGCATAGGCTTGGGAGCATTCCCGGTTTACTACAAAACCTGGCGGCCTGATACGCAGCGCCTCGTTCATCACGCAGTCCAAATACTCCAGGTCACTGGCCAAGTCTAGGGGCTGGGCATCGGGACTGTTTTTCTCTGCTTCGCAAATCTCTTTTCTAAGCTTGTCTTGAATTTGGGGGTTTAGCGCCAGGTAGTAGGCTATAGTCGAAAGAGTGTTACTTGAGGTCTCATGACCAGCGAACAGAAACAGCGTCGACTGGGCAACCATCTCATGCACATCCATTTTCTTAGTAAGCATCATATCTACCAGATCTTTAACTTTGCTGTCCGGATTAATATGAATTTGCTTTCGCTGGTTGACGATATCTTTCGCCATGTCAAGAAACAACTTGAAGGGTTGAGTTATACGGGAGAATAAGACATGACAACGCTGAAGAAGGGAATCATTGCCAAGGTACGAATGGTTCCGAACTTAGCATAAGTTCTCTAGCTTTTGCCACGAATTCATTGTCAAGGTTTCTCTGGACGTCCGCTTGATATCCAAAAGCTGTAGAGAGAATGATCTCTAAAGACATCCGAGAAAACAACGGTGTGATGTCCACAGTCTCACCTGAAAAAAGAAAGGAAGAACAAATATCAAGAAATTTGAAAATACCCTCAGTTTGGTGCGGTGCATCTTGGACACCGTTTCAAATGATCACGTGTAATGATCGGGTCCTTGCCATGTTTCATCTAGCGCAGTCCAGGCGGAAGCACTGAGTGAACGTCAGGTATTGATGATGACGTCCATGTGTCAAAGAAAACACTTGAAATAGTGAAAGCAAGTTTCGATAATGTCAACAAACCTGAATTTGCGATGTCTTTAAACATCTCTACCAAGCTGTCACATGTCTTCTCCATCAAGGGCACCATCACCTTCAATTTCCCGGATGTGAATGTCGGGGAAAGTGTAGAGCGAAGTCGCTTCTATGTTCCATCCTTGGCTTCATTATTGCGTACTTCATTTCCGAGGGTTCCTCAAACATAAAGAATCGGTTTCTGAACGTATCGAAGTCTTTGACGAGAATTTGCTTTAGCAAATCAGGGTCTCCAATGACCACACTTGGGTTTGTTCCCAAACAAAGTCCGTAGACTTTGCCATATTTCCTCGTGAATGCTAGCGTTGCAAGATGCAAGCCGCCTTCTTGAGCGATTTGCCAGAAGTTTCCGATGTATGGAAGTGGTGTCGGACCTTGAATTTACAAGAGAAAAGTCAGTAATTGACTGTAAAGATTTTATAAGTAGGATTTAGTATTTCTAGGCTGATTGACAAACCGGACTCGGACTACGAGTCTTGAAAGACAAAAAAATTCAATCAGCAGTCCAGAGACTGATGTTAGTTTTCTACGAGTTTCTAACTTTTTGTACACACTTCAAAAAATTTTCTGTACCCCTTGTGGAAATTCCAGGCTCCTGCACGTCCTAGGTGAAAATTCGAAATGACCCAAGGGGTCTTGTGAGCCTTGACAAAAACACCAAAGTTGCAAATGGATACTCTGGTCGCTCGATCGATGGGGGGTATAAAATGGAACAGCCCAATCCAGTCTTGGGTTACAAGGCCCCGAAGTCGACGGACCACTATCTCTTTCCTCTTTCCTTCCTTTCCTTTTATGAAAACAAACGCGTCCACTAGGCCTACCAAATCACTTGCTTAGCAGATTTTTTCTCGCCGTAGACCATCTCATTCTATAGCCTGCTTACCTGGAATGCCCATTTTGCGAAGTTTTCTATGGCTCAATGTGCCTCCCCAGTACAGTAAAAGAGCTGCTAGTGTCACCCCAAAGAGGATGTAGACAGCAGAGGGTACCATATCTGTCGCAGTATTTATGTAGCCTGAGACTCGCTCCATACTGTCCATTCTGTTCTTTAGCAATTACCTGTGGTTGGACGAAACAAATACTTATTCCGAATATTAGATGCACGATCACGTACTCGGAAACAACTTGGCACAGAGAAACAGACAACACCGTCAATCTGGATAGCTTTCCATGGACCTTCCCTTAGTATTATATAGTGCCAGAATCCTGAAATACGCTGGTCCAACTATCCCTCCCCCGCCCAAGAGCCACACATTTTAGACTCAATCACGGCCAATCCAATCCAATCGTAGTTACGTGTCAAACTTCCACATCAAATAAATGCAGTTTTAAGCCCATTTTTTAAAATTGAACTAAAGAAAAGACTGAAACTAAAATGCTCCCCTTCCCCCCCCCCCCCCCCCCCCCCCTACTCTCCTTGAATCTGCTCTTGCTAATGACATAGCCTATAAGAGGGGCATCGTGCCCGGGGGACTCCCATATTTTTTGACCGGGGATGATCGTCGTATCTTTTAGGGGTTAAAATCACGTTGGTTTGGTCTCTTTTAGGGGTGATCTTGATCTTCAATAAATTTTAGGCAGATTGGTATCTTTTAGGGCCGAAACTGTGCCCAAATTGCTTTTTCTCATGATGGTGCTTCTAAAAACCGTGTAAGAAAGAGAGATTATTCGTTGAGAAGACGATGAATTAGAAACAAACACGGAAATGTCTTCATGGGTATTTTTCCCCTGTTACCTGTGTCCTTCGCGCCTACTTGGCACATAAGACCTCATCTTTTAGGGTATCTTTTAGGGTAATAATTTTTTTGAGCCACGCTATGGCCCGCCATGTTTGGTATCTTTTAGGGGTGATACTGAAAATTTCCGACGATCATCCCCGGTCAAAAAATATGGGAGTCCCCCCCCCGGGGCATCGTGTCCATCATTTTAGATAATGGTAGCGTCATTTCACATTCTTCGATTCTCATCGTACCATTCGGTAGTGACGCGAATCCTTGTCGAACGACAGCCTGAGATTATTCCATTAATCACTGTCTCAAAGCGCACAATTAGTATCGTTTTCCAGTTACCATTTGCCCAGTTGTGTGTATTCTACCGAATCTTTGATAGCTGTTTACTTATATCAAAGTGCACGAAATTGAAACACACTCCGATCATAATTTAGCTTCCTTAAAATATTTTCATCTGCATTAAATCCGAGATAAAGATCCGTCTTGTAAAAATGAGAGGTTCGGAACTAGATTAGGTAGAAGAACGAAATTCGATATTTGTCTACGGGCTCGAATTTTTGTTACAAAGAAATCAGGCTTGGAATTTCTGATAACGAGTATCGGGTTGGATATCTCTTGGCCAGGAAAAGGATCCCACCGCTCAGGCTCACTAATGAGGGCTTGGTAAAGATCTTCGATGTTTTCAGCAATAAAAAATACAAATATCTCTAAATACATAGTGGACATTCGACCATGTATTTATTGCCCCCGCAGGGTTTTGGCCCAGAGGCCAAAACCCGAGGAGGCATTATAGAATCCCCCGCGTAAAGAGAAAATATAAGGGTATATGGTACATATGCCAGAAAAAATCTCGTTCCGTCGGAGCAGGGCCCGCAAAAGGTCTTGGGTAACGTTTATGATTGGATGATTAGATCACGTGACTCGCAAAGGGCCCGCAAAAGGTCTTGGGTAACGTTTATGATTGGATGACCAGATCACGTGACTCGCAGCGTGGGTTTGAAACCTCTACTGTTGTCACTGGCGGACAATAAAAATTCTAAACATTCACAACAAACTGGTCGTGACATTTAATAAATCACCAAAAACTCTAAGGAGACGCTCAGCCGAAGTCAGTCAGTGCAATCCATAGTTCAGAATTAGCAAATGGTGAGCTGCTGTGGCTGTGTAAACTTGAATGTTCACAAAGCTAAGAGCTCTAAACCTCATAATAGTAGTAAAGCATTCAAAATGGTTGCTATTGTGCTTAACAATAGGTCCGCTACGAAAGAATGTGATAATTTACCGACAACATTTCCTTTTTATAAGTTCACAAAACTTAGAAAGAGGATTTAGAATTATTATTTTTTGCATCAGCACAAGGGAGAAGTAGGCGTTTTTGTCTTCTTCCGATGTGTGCGCTGTCTGCTGTGTAATGGTTGCCTCTAAAGTATACTAAGTAGGTTAACATAGTACCTTTGTTGACCGGAAATCTGGCAAGGGCGGAACCCGTTTTTTAGTTCTGTTAAATTAAGTTCTATTATAAGCTCTTTAGCAGCTTTAGGTGATAGCTGGTATAAAAACGCAGATATAGGTTATTAGGAAGCAGCGATTGAAAAAGAGCAAAAGCAGAGAGGTCGCGAAGCAGAGAAGTCGCGAAGCAGAGACAGCCAACGAGAGTCTAAAGTCTTGTGTTCTGTTCTCCGTTGTAAGTATTTCCGGAAAGATCAATTGGCTTTAAGCTTTCAAGTACTCATATTCATAGAGTTTTCAAACAAGATTTTTGTGCGCAAGTGTTTCTGAGTAAGAATGTGTATTAATAGTCGTTTTGGAATTGTGACACAATAGTTTTCAGAAGAATTTTCGGTATTTCGCTAGAGTTTCGTAAGAGTTTTGACGGCTTTTCGTACTTTTGGTTAGAATTGTTTGTAGAGTTTCGGCTTATAGAATTTCACATGTATCTTAACGGTTTTGTAATACGACTGACAAACTCCAACAAGCTGATAACGGTGGGTTCGCATGTTGTCTGAAACAGCTGTAAAAATGTTAATTGAATACTTATTACATCTGCAGTTTAAAAAGCACGGGGGCAGCTCTAGTGAGAACTATTACTAGTTTATCTATACTGTGTGAGGGTAACAATTACACGATTGGCACGCAATACCACTTATTTCTGACGAAAATAATATTTACCTGTATCCACACGATAGTGCCTTTGCGTTGATCTTCGCTCTGTTTTGCTACAAGACAACAGCTACAAAGTTTGCAGCTCACTTTATTGTGCGTAAGAGACAATATTTTTTTAGCCCTTTTGGCATAGTACCTGGCACAGCGCTCAGAGAGGCATGACTTTTTATGAGTAAGACCTATAAATAACGGACTTGTGTTACCAGTTAAGTGTGTCACCATGTAACAGTAGTGAGCTTGAACTCGTCTGTATTTCTTACACTTGCCAGAAAATGATAACACTTTTTCGGGACCACTGCATAGCGGAAAAGTTCCCATATCTGGGTAAAGCTTGAACGTTTATCACGCCACCACATCTTCTAATATAACTGATTTGAAGTAATGGTTTTCACAAATAGTCTAAAAGGCCGGTCTTTTAAACAATGCTAAAAAGGCATAATTGGCGATGTTATATAAAGTTGTCAGAGCAGATTTCGTATGACTGTGAAAACTGCCGCGGTACGGCGCGGTACTGTCGCGGTGGCGGTACGGAACCTGGCCTGCTGTAGATGGAATCAAATCGCCAATGAAATCGCGTAGTCGCGGTACGGTCACGGTCGCGGCGCGGAACAACTTGGCACTGTACTTTTCACAGTCATACGAAATCTGCTCTATCACACCTTTGAAACCAAACAAGAAATTCATAAAGTATCACAGCACTTATCTGAAAGGAGCAGCTCTGTTTTTGTCAAAGTGATCCTGGTCCGCGGATTGCACCAGACTGTTTATCTGATCATCTGACTTGAGGTATGGGAAAATGTTCAAGAGGTCTTTTCTCAAAGTTGTTAAAGGGAGTCAGTCATGCAACTGCGCAGACTCCTTCGCAGCCCCTAACGGTCGGAGTCACGCAACGCTCCGACGGGGCGGGGAGCGTTGCGTGACTCCGACCGTTAGGGGCTGCGAAGGAGTCTAGCAACTGCGCAGCTGTCGGCAATGCAGTCATGAATGCGAAATGCTTGGTTTACTCTGTACTGTTGTGATCTGCTCGTTTATGGCAACACTGGTGTACAGCTTTAGCGTGGGTGTGTCTGTTGTAGACAGTGGATGCATGGCCTACTGTGTCCTATAAGGGGCATTGCATGCAACTCTGACCAGTTTTAGGTTTGTCTTCATATTTGCAATTAACAACAGCATTGCTTGCAAACAAAGAAATCAATACACGTGCCACACTAACTAGACATCCCTATGCTTTTGTAACACTTTCAACCTTCAACTTGATGCCGTCTCGCGCCAAAAGCACCGCACCCGCAATATTCTTCATAGGAAAACATAGAGCATATAAGATGTAGAACAACATTTGATTACAAAAATATGTATTATATATACAAACACAGAGCACATATAAGATATAGAAACAAGGGTGCATGGTTTCCATAACACTTTTAAGTTGCTCAGAGTAGATGCAAACGTTGTTCAATCTGATAACATTCTTTTTTCTCTTACAAAAACCAAAGCAGGCGCAGAAAATATGACAAAATTCTGTCGCGTTAGACTGCCTTTCAGGCAGATTTGCAAATACGAAAGTCTCACTGACGCCCGTAGATTCATTCCTGAAAAAGTTGAAGAGTTCTCATATCTAGATGAAGCTTGAATATCTATCACTCTAGTACATCTTTTAATAAAGCACTGTTACACTCTTAACTGATTTGAAGACTCAGTGTTACTAGTGTTTTCGCACATGGATTACAATGCCCATGTTCGATACTATTTAACACACCTTTGAAATCAAACGAGAAATTAAAAACTTATCACTCTGCACTGACTTTAAACCAACTACAGATTGAGCAGTTCTATCCGTTAAAGTTTTCTTGGTCCGATTGTACTCTCTGGCTGCCTGATGGCTGCCTCCTCGTCCCGTCCGTCCGACCGCCCGTCTGCTGTCTGTCTGTCTGTCTCCGGTTCTGCTTGTTTGTTTGTCTAAAGACATCCCTATATTTTTCCTTTAACACTTTCAAGCTTCATTATGCCGTCTCGCGCCAAAAGCACTTCACCTGCAATATTCTTCAGAGGCACTTGCGTTTGTGGAGACCGGATAAACTTGTATTTGGACAACCCCTTTAAACAATGCAAGCTTCACCTCCATCAAGGCAAACCTCATCCCGATACAGTTGCGAGGGCCGGCGCCGAACGGCAGGAACTGGAACGGATGCCTGGACTCCTTTGCAGGACCGCGGAATCGTTCAGGATCAAACTTGTCCTGTTCTAGCCAGGCGTCCGGGTCATGGTGGAGAGCGTATATGGGGATAGTAACCTCCATACCGGCGGGTATGGTGTATCCATTTATAGTATAGGCTTGGGAGCATTTCCGGTTTACTACAAAAGCTGGCGGCCTCATACGCAGCGCCTCGTTCATCACGCAGTCCAAATACTCCAGGTCACTGGCCAAGTCTAGGGGCTGGGCATCGGGACTGTTTTTCTCTGCTTCGCAAATCTCTCTTCTAAGCTTGTCTTGAATTTGGGGGTTTAACGCCATGTAGTACGCTATTGTCGAAAGAGTACGTTACTTGTTGTCTCATGACCAGCGAACAGAAAAATCGCCGATTGTGCAGCCATCTCATCAGTCCCGATCTATTTCCTTAGTAAGCATCATATCAACCAGATCTCTCGCCTTGCTGTTTGGATTACGAATTTGCTTTCGCTGGTTGACGATATCTTTCGCCACGTCAGGAATTATCTTGAAGGGTTGAGTTATACGGATAAATAAAGACATGGCAACGGGGAAGAAGGGAAGCATCGTCAAAGTGCGAACAGTTCTTCTTCAACTTGTCACTTGTCTAGCGTTTGCCACGAATTCATCATCGAGGTTTCTCTGGACGTCCGCTTGATATCTAAAAACTATAGAAAGAATGATATCTAAACCCACCCGAGAAAACAACGGTGTGATGTCCACAGTCTTGCCTGAAAAAAATATTCAAGAGAAGTGAAAACAGCCTACACTTGTTCGTTGTTTGGCGTTACGCATCTTCAAAACCTTCCCTCTCCCAACCATCTGAATCAATGAGGTCCTTGACTTCCTTATTGGGAGTGGTTGAAATATTACGACAAAATGCAAGTTTTGTCAAGTGTTTCTCTTCAGTTATATTAAGTTTCCAAATTTTCTTTCTCCAGCTTTTTTTTTTGCCAGGAGAACATCAACTCCATTTTGTATTGAGCTTGGAAGGGGAAGATATGGTATTGCCAGTCAGCATAAAAATAGCCTCCTAACGCGTCGCTTTAGGGACCTTTTTAAAAGAGGTCCTACAACCGCCTGCGAGACCTAAGGTCTCAGTGATTATGTAAATTAAACCGCAAGTATTGTCGTCCGTACAAAGTGCTACAAGAGACTTAAATTAGAAAGAGACTCCTCGAGACCCCTCGAGAGTGCTGTAAGTGTTTTTAATTTTCTACGGGCTGGCATTTTTGTTACAAAGAAATAAGGCTTGGAATTTCGAATCCCGAGCCGATTCGGGTTTTGATATCTCTTGCAGAAGGCTCCCGCTGAGGCTCTCGCCTATAATGAGAGCTTGGTTATAAAGGATTATATGATGCTTTCACCAAGAAAACTAAATAGAAATATACGAAATGAGGACATTCGGTCATGTATTCAGGATTCATTTGACTTTGCCGTAAAATTGACTGTGTGGCTGTAAAATTACACGATTGGTAAGCAACCACTTATTTCTGACTATACCTGTATAGTGACTATACCTTACCTGTGTATTCGGAAACTTTCCCTGCCAGCCGAAGGCATAATCTTTTATACACCAAGACCTTTAACTAGCCGGCTTGCGTGACCAGTCCCGTCACTATGTAGCAGTGAGACAAACATGAGACGTGAGACAAACATATAGATGAAGTGTAGAGTTGCTTGACCTCGCGCCAGTCACCAGCATACACAGAAACATCACGAGAGAGAGAGAGAGAAGTAAACTGAGTTTTGCAGTAGGAAGGTAAGTACTATTATAAAGAAAAAATAGCCGACGGAATGCTCATCAACGTAATATAGGATCGACGCTTTTCTCCCCTATTGTAATTCCTGACGCTCTAAGAGTTCTAAAAGGCAGCCATTATATGTTTACTCTGCTCGAGGCTCGTGGGATTCCTGGCGCTCTACGACGCTCTAGGATCGAGCTATCTTTTGAGCGAAGAAACCAATGGTTTATGTCGATCTAATTAGAACTCGAAAATTACAATTTGCGTATGTAATTTTCGGATCCTTAACTCTCAGCTAGCAAATCCGAACAGATAAACAAACTAATGGGAATAAAAACATACCTTTGTCTGGCATGTCTTCTGTCTTTGTCATACCTTTGTTGTACTCCATCTACGTTGAGCATTTTATATCAATGCATTGAGAGACCCAGTGAATCGTGGATGCTAGCAATGGAGTATGAGCAGAATGCCTGTAATGGACCTGACGTGATGGCGCGTGCGTGACAGAAGGGACGCTTGCAGAAAGTAGCTAGAATCGTTCAAATTTATTTTTCTGAGTGTTTCCGTGTAGTATCTTGAATCTCACAGGTCGAGATCAAAGTTCACATATAAACCTTTTTTTTCGTGTTTCAAGGCATGTACTTTCCGCATCTAAGTATGCAGAGTATGGAAGATGTCCTTGGGAGCCCATTGCTCTATCCAATCACAGCCCTGATAGGCGTACTCGTACTTGCAGCTGGTCTCTATTGGCATGGAATGTCAAGTTATAGGGCACTAAAAAGGATGAATATCCCTGTTCCGACTCCGCTACCCTTCATCGGCAATATGGTGCAGATAACAAAATGTGGTGGCATCCACAAAGCAACGACCATGTTCATGCAGAGATATGGCAAAGTGTACGGACTTTGTATCGGCCTCAATCCAACGATTGTCATCGGAGATCCAGAGATGCTCAAGCAAATTCTTGTCAAGGATTTCCACTCTTTTCGCAATCGGTTCAGGATGAGCAAAAGTAGGAGTACTATCATGTCACACGGTATGCCTAATGCAGAGGGCGAACCTTGGAAGCGAATTCGATCTACTCTCACTCCCACATTTACATCTGGTAAACTCAAGATGATGACGCCTCTGATGATGAAGTCAGCAGACAAGCTAGTGGAAAAGCTTGGTAAAGTAGCTGATACAGGTGAGCGATTTATCTCCCGTAGACGCACCCCCTCCGGGGGGACTCCTATATTTTTTGGACGGGGATGATCGTCGTTAAAAGAAAAAAACACACGGTATGGTTTTCTCTTAGGGGTGACCTTGACCTTGATTGAGATTGGCTCTAACAAAGCGGCAAACCCTCAAGAAAGAGACAGAGTACTTGTTGACAAGACCATAAATTAGTTAAAACTATGAGGTAGCATTTTAATCAGACGGAAAGTCCTTAATGGGTCCTTTAGCTCTTTTAGAGTTAAACATTATTTGAGTCACACCTTTTTGATATCTTTTAGGGGTGAAACTGAAAATTCTCGACGATCATCCCGACCTAAAAAATATGTGAGTCCCATCCCGTTTTCGTGTCTCTCCCAATATCACGCGTGCTGTATTGCGCCGATAAAGTTGTGCTCCAATGCTTAAATAACTGCGTAAATCTCAAAATAACCATCTAAGTACAACAGTTGTCTTTTTGATCTACCTAATTTAATCGAGAATAATGCACTATATTACCCAAATCAACCCATGGAAATGGATGCTTTCTCTATGACTCGGTATGTTGCTAGGCTGACAAAATGGCGGCTTGCAGATGGTAGCTTGACGGTGGGGTATTTCCCTATTTCAGCGGTCTGTCGCTGCGCTCCTACTCGCAGAAAGCGTTTATATTGTATATTCTACAATAGCAAGACAAAGGGTGTAGGAGTAGACGCGTGTACCAGTTTATTGGATTCGAGATGATGTTAACAATACACAATTTGTCTAAAGAACTGAAAATTAGACACGGTGAAGCGTTATGTGACTGGTAAACTATCAAGTGAATAACTAATGAATTAACAAGAATATATACGCCAAGAGGCCTCCAGGGAATGCGCAGAGTGCGAGTTAATAGAATGCCAAACATAAACATATATATATAACCGTAACGTTGCAGGTAAAACTGTGGATATCCTAGACTGGTTCTCTCAGATGACACTTGAGGTGATCCTCGCGACATCATTTGGCGTCGTTGCGGACATCCAGGAAAACCCCGATCATGACCTTATTGCAAAAGCCAGAGCTCTTTTCAAGTTGCCTGCGATGTTTCGGTACTTGGCCATGGTTCCATTTTCGAGTTATCTTATTGGCTGGTTCATGAAGCTGCAGTCCCCGATCCAGAGCTTCGTTAATCTAGCGCAGGAGATCTTACAGGAACGAAGCGGAAAAGGAGGAACTGGACGAAAGGATCTGGTGGATATCATGCTGACAACAACGGTAAGCCTAAACATAATTCTATGCGTCTGATAGGCTCATGCTTTAACGTCGCAGGCGTATAATAGCTAAACTTCAAAAAGCTAGCAAAGGCGAGGTCGCTACTTGTTAACTGAACAGCTGTATGTGAGCAGGTCATTCTTTTCTAGTTTGTTATTAGGTATGAGGAGGTCAAAAGTAGATCTGCTTATCCCAACCCACCGATACGAGGAGCGTCCATCTCCCATGTTGTCACAGTGCAACAGCATATTGAAAAAAAGGTCTATGATGTGATTTTTAGTTTCAAATTTTCTACCAAATTCTGTGCCACAGCCTAGTCCCATGCGTTCCTTGTTTGCAGTGAGAAGGTAAACCGCTGAATGTGGCGGGCTCAATCAAGGGGGGCTTTTCCTGTGACGTCACGTTCCTGTGACGTCGCGCTTCTACCACAGGAAACCCACCCAGAATGCCAGAGACTAGGCTGTCTATGCCACACATTCGCTCAGCCAATTGAATATTAGGCCTTTCACGGTTTTCGCCACCATTTTGTTGAGTATGCAAGAAGTACAAAACCCCACATAAACACTGCAAACGCAAAGTGAAATCATTGCGAAAATATCAAACATATCGACAAAATATTAATCATGGCATTGAGATAGTGACTGAAACAGTTTACCTGCAATGTTTGGAGGTTATGGCTATACTGTTTCAAATTGAACAATTGCGTTTTTTTATTCTGTAAAATCTGTGTGCATCGGTGCGTAAAAAGCCTGTCAAAATACAGGGTAGATGCGGGAAACTAAGAACTTCAATCGCTCGCTTTAGAGAAAGCGTAATAAGCTGGAATTTAGTAGTTTGGCCATTTAGAATTATTTTACGCTAAGTATTTTGTTGATATGTGCAATATTTTCGCAACGATTTCACTTCGCATTTGCAGAGTTTACGTGGGGTTTTGAACTTCTTGCCTACTCAACAAAACGGCGGCGGAAACCGTGAAAGGCCTAATATTCAATTGGCTGAGCGAATGTGGGGCATAGATTATCTATAGCGTGCGTTTGTTCTGAGAAGTTTATTATAGCGGCAAATCTATTGTTGTAAAAATAACTTCAGATCTTCTTAATTTTCCAATTCGCTGTTACACCTTCTTACCCCTAGATGGACGCTCCTAGGTAATGGACTCCTGGTTTTGATGCTTTGCGCTCCTTTTTAATCCAAGAACCCCGATGGTACAAGAAGATTGTCAGATAATGAGATTGTGGCGCAGTCGGTGACGTTTCTCCTCGCAGGACACGATACCAGCAGTAATACCTTGTCTGCAAGCGCTTACTATCTGGCTCTAAACCTTGACGCCCAGAACAAGCTGCGACGGGAGATCAGATCTGCTATAAAGTCAAACCCAACCGCCCCAGCATTAGAGCTAGCTGTTGGCTTGGAGTACTTGGATTGTGTGGTGAATGAGGTTCTGCGTCTTCAGCCGCCTGGCCATACCATGAACAGAGAGTGCGCAGAAGAGTACAAGATTAACGGGATCACAATTCCTTCCGGTATGGAGGTCACCTTACCAATCTACGCGCTCCATCGCGACCCGGACGCTTGGCCAGAACCGGACAGGTTTGACCCAGAGAGATTTCGCGGACCAGCTAAAGATTCCAGGCACCCGTTCCAGTTTCTGCCATTTGGTGCCGGCCCACGGAACTGTATTGGGATGAGGTTCGCTTTGCAAGAAGTCAAGCTCACGCTCTTCAAGGTTTTGGCCAAATACAAGTTTGTCCGGTGTCCGCAGACGCAGGTACCATTAGAGCTGTTTGCGGGAGCGACGTTGATCGCTCGTGATGGGATTAAGCTACGGGTCGAGACGGCATGAGTCAGATGAGAACATCTTGACATTATCCAAATAGAACATTTATAATAATCACTTAAGCAAGCTGAAACAAATAGAACATGTGTGTTGTGTGCGCTGTGACGGCATCAAAATTCTAATCTATTCTAAAACGAAGGTCGAAATAAGCCAATTTAGGGTTTAAGAAAAACCGCGAGAGTCCGAGGGGGAAAAACTTCACCGGAAGTAATTTTCTTCCATATGTTTTACTGTAAAATAGCTCGGTTTTAGGCTCGATCAGTTGTGCTCTGGCGTTGTAATTCGCAGGTTTATACTGAAATATCGAGCACAGGATATTAGTTTAATCCTTTCTTCGCTAGAATCAAGGCAGTTTTGATCCAGAAATTATTTTCTGCTCGAGAAAAGGAAAAAACGAGACTCGAGGTAAAGTCGCTTCTCCGTCGGTCGGTTCTCTACGGAATGACAACATCAGTTGATATGTTCTTGTTTCCTTCAAAAGGACTATTAAAAAGGACTATTATTTTTATAGATAAATCCGTTCTTTTCAAGCAATTTCTTCTCTATGCAGCTGTAAATGGCTTATTCATGAAATAAACAAATCGAATCTTTTGGAGTTTCGCAATAAGTTTCGGCGGAGGGGAAATAGTGCAGCCGCTTGGTGCAGAAAAATTGCTGAATTGTTCAATTTTATGGCAAAGCTACCAAATTTGGCACAAATAATGCTTACCACCCATAGATTAATATTACATATGGCCCCACCCAGGGTTCGCCCTGGATCCATCCCATAATTTCAGTTTTAGACGCGGGTAAGGTTGCTCATTGAAAAATGTAGATATATGTCTATTTCAAAACATTTATGTGTATAACCTTCCATTAGCACCGAGGAATATGGTTGTTACAAAATATCCCATAATTTTTACTTTTAAGGTGGCTCGGGAGAAAAAATAAAACAACCATTAATAAATTCTCGCAAGGGTATTATCTACGTGCTAGAACCACCAAAATTCCCACAAAGAACAATAACTATCCATAGATTAAATCGACACATGGCTCCACCTTTGATCCGCCCTGCATCCCATAATTTCAGTTTCAGCTGTCGGTAAGGTTGCTTATTAAAAATGTACTTATCTGTTTATTTTGCAAGTTTTATGCTTGCATCCTTTCTTCAGCTACAAGGAATGTGGTTATTACAAGAAATCCCATAATATTTACTTTTAAGGTGGCTCGGGAGAAAAACACTATAATGATAAATAAAGTCATTAACAAAATGTACGTATCTGTTTTTTTTTATGCAATTTTAAGTCGTATATCCTTTCATTAACATCCAGGAATGTGGTTGTTACAGAATATCCCATACTTTTTACTTTAAAGGTGGCTCGGGAGAAAATATGAAATAGTCATCAATAAAGTCTCGCAAGGGTTTTAGTTATGTGCTACAGCCACCTAAATCGAACAAAGAATAGTAACTTACCAAACATTTAAACTATGTTTTTCCTTTTTACATGTTTTAACTTTCCGCTCCAAAACATTTTACCATGGACTTACGTGTGTTCTAAAAAAAACACGTCGGGGATTTTTGAAATTTTAAAAAGAGCCGATTTTAGAGCCAGAATGTAGAAAAAATTCTTGAAAAGGAAATCGAATCTTAGTCAACGCTAATATGGGGTCAATGAATGAAAAAAGCAAATACTGGCGAGGTTGTAACTCCTAAAAGTTGAACTGATGCATCGGAAAGGGAACTCCATAAAAAAGTTTGATAAACAAATTATATACCATAGTTTAGCCCAGGATATAAGCTTTAAAATGAGGTATCACTTGTAAAGATACGACCATTTTTGTGTGAAATTATGCCATTTTAACCAAAAAAGTACCCCGAAGGTAGTGCGTAAATGTAAGGTGTCTAAATGAAAAAAAAAACTTTGCTATCATAAATGCAATTTCAATGCTTTAGATAACGTAAATGCAGCTGCTAATCACTATTCTAAAACAAAAAGGGCAAAAACAGATATGGAAACAGCTTATAGAATCTCCATAACCTCTAGATTTTATAAACTCTAGACAAATGAAGTGTGGAAACTAAATTGTTGTCTTGAGCTAAACAATTGCCCACCTGTTTTGAAATGAATGAATATACCATTTCAGGAGGGTAGGAAAACAAATAATATTTGGTATACTTTCTTGTAGTATTAGAAGAGCGAAGTGGTACCCAAATAGATCAAAGGAGGATGGCTGAAAATGTTCATTACAATCATGGTTTTTGCTGGTTTGTTATTTGACGCTTCATCTCAAAATCAGAATTGCTTGGACATCCCTTCATTTGAATTGTCATGAATTGTATTTTACACCCGTTAGTCAACATAAGAAACCACGTTGGAAAAGTGCCCTGGCCCATCAAATCTGCAGCAAAATGAAAGCGTTTACCCTTTGAAGTTGTATAAACATCTAGAGCACTAACAGCAGGAGAACAAACAAATGGTACAATTGCAGGCAAGCCTTATGTGTACGCAGGAAAGTATTATTGCGCTCAGATTTTATGACGTGCTTCTGCTTTGGTGGTAGCGTGGCTAAAAAAAGTTGAGGCAATCTCAAAGGTTTTCGTATGAAATGTAATGGGCAAAGTAACCCCAAAGATGACTGCAGTACGTCGAAGACTTTTGCCTCCTCAACATAGTAAACAGGATTAAAGATTATAATCCCTGAATCTTGTAAGGAAGTACAGGCAGAAACATATAAGTGAGTTGAAACATGTAACAAACATACATTGCTTTAGTGCTAAGCTGCGGAATATTCGCAGAATCAATAATTGAACTGATTTTGAAAATGTTGTTGAAGGACTTCAAGATGTTAAATGTTAGTATATTATCACTTACCACTATTGCTCTACTTTATTCGAAGCGAAAAAATGAAATATTATCAAGAGAAAACCTGCTTGGGCAAGCAGGCGAGAGTTCGTTATTCACCAGATATGGTCATAAACTCGCTACGAATAATCCGCAGCTTGGTTCACCGTTGCTTGTTTCAACTAAGTTATATGTTTCTGGTACAGGGGAAAAACGTTTTTTTGTTTTTCTCTGTGAAATACAAGACAGTTTAACTCATTTTTTTGTGAATATTGAAGTTTTTACTCTTAGTACTTATTGACTAATCTAAAAACAAAACAATTGTCATCTCGAAGGTTTACTCTATCGTTAACTTTACAAATTATGGGATGTTTTCAATACCTTTTATCGCACAAGTAATGACATCAACATTACACTTGTATAATTAACACACATATCCACTTATTTTTCTTATGAGCCACCTTAACAATTTAAAATCAAATTATAGCATGGAACCAGGGCGGATCCCAGGCGAGCCATGTGTCGATTTAATTTTGTATAGTTATTCTTGCTCGTGTGAATTTTGGTGGCTCTAGCATGTAAAAAATACCCATGCAAGACTTTATGAATAATTATGTAGTATTTTCCCCGAGCCACCTTAAAAGTTAAAATTATGGGATATTTTGTAACAACCACATTCCTTGGAGCTAATGAAAGGATGTAAGCACAAAATTTGCGAAATAGACAGATCAATACATTTTTTATGAGTACCTAACCGACAGCTAAAACTGAAATTATGGGATGCAGGGCAGATCCCTGGTGGAGCCATGTGTCGATTAAATCTTTGAATAGTTAGTGTTTTTTTGTGGGAATTTTGGTGGCTCTAGCACGTAGATAATACCCTTGCAAGACTTTGTTAATAATTATTTTATTTTTTTCTCCCGAGCCACCTTAAAAGTAAAAATTGTGGGATATTTTGTAACAACCACATTCTTTGGAGTTAATGGAAGGATATACACATAAAATCTTTAAAATTGACAGATACATACATTTTTCAATGAGCAACCTTACCGGCGTCTAAAACTGAAATTATGGGATGGATCCAGGGCGGACCCCGGGTGGGGCCATATGTAATATTAATCTATGGGTGGTTAGCATTATTTGTGCCAAATTTGGTAGCTTTGCCATAAAACTGAACAATTTTGCACCAAGCGGCTCTGCACTAAAAGGGAAAAGCACAAATGGCGGATCACAGCCACACTGCTGATGAAGAACTGACTGGTGAACATCGCACGGATGTGCTTTCAGTTCCACCCAACGAGGGAGTTCTGTCACAACTCCCGCGCCGTGAATTATTGAGGCGACAGGTGGAATTGCTACAATGCGTAAAAGCATAAATCCTTGTCTGACGGAAGTCGCATAATAAATATATTTACGTATTTGAATATGAATAAATATCAAGAACATGTCATCAATAGTGCTTCTTGCTCAAGTTATATAATATGTCACTTGATAGAGAAACGAATGGGAAGCGACTTACTTCGAGTTTCGTTTCCTTGAGAAAACAAACTAATTTCACGATCAAAACCGCCTTGATTCTAGCGAAGAAAGGATTAACTTAATATCCTGTGCTCGATATTTCAGTCCGTATAAACTGCGAATTTTACAACGCGAGAAAAATTAAAAGAGTATTAATAGTCCTTTGAAGGAACAAGAGCATATCAACTCGTGTTTGTCATTCGGTAGAGAACACTGACGGATAAGTAACTTACCTCGAGTTTCGTTTCTCTGTTTTCTTGAAAAGAAAATAATTTCAGGATCAAAACTGCCTTGATTCTAGCGAAGAAAGGAATAAAACTAATATCCTGTGCTCGATACTTTCGTATGAGCTGCGAATCACAACGCCAGAGCACACCTAATCGAGCCTAAAATCGAGCTATTTTACAGTAAAACATATGGAAGATAATTACTTCCGGTGGGGTTTTTCCCCCTCGACCCAGGACTCTCGCGGTTTTTCTTAAACCCTGATTTGGCTTATTTTAGCAACGTTAAACGTCATTCGACATTGACGACGTTCAACAATGTTGAATTGGCTTGCATGGCACCCCCATTCAACATAGTGTGTTCAAGAAATGTTGAATGAAATTCTATCAAATTGAATTGGTTTGACCCAATCCTAACGATGACTATGACATTGATCGCGAAAAAAAACAAAGACAAACAGGTTCTTAATTTGCCTAAAGATCTAAAAGTCACTTGACAAATTTAACTAAAACAGTTTTAGTCGAGGTGACTATTCGGCGATGTTCACGGAGACTTGTCACCTTTCGCGGTGTTATAACATTGGACATGGACTTCTTTAGAGAAACAGTAACGAATTGTTTTAAATCAAGAATGTTATTTTTAAATAAGTTTTATTCTCCTTTCAGAATGCGTTCATACAGGCTTCTTTTATGCACACGCCACAGAAAAAACAGCCAATCAGGATGCAGGAATGGCGTTGTATATTCGGCGGTATTCCACTAAACCTTCCCATCCATGCTTTGCATTTACGTTAAACGTTGCCTTTAATTTTCTGTATCGTGATATAAAATATACAATGATTTCGAGTGGCATATAAATTGCAGATTATTATACGACTGTGACGTCACTTTACGTAAATTCAATGCACGATGGGAAGGTTGAGTGAAATATCGCCGAATAGACAGAGCGGAAATGACCAAAAATGAAATGTCTGACTTTCGCCATATTTTAATATATAAGCTCAAGATTCCGTATGCAAAGAGTTTCTTTGGCTAAAAGCTTAATTCCAAATTTTTAAGAAAATTGAAGAATATGAATTTTAGATATGATTGAGCAAAGTTTGCATAATTCCTGATCAAAGTACTAATTCTCCCATAAAATGGTACAGAAACCAAAGTTTAAAGCCTAATATCTCGAAGACGGATCCATTAGAAAAAAGTAATTTTTGATATTTTGTGTTTAATCAGACAAGGAGTCTGTATACAAAAATCAAGCTTATCTATCTTGAGTTAACCTGACCTTATTATTTGAAATTTAGTGATCTAAGCAGGTCATTTCCGCTCTGTCCGCCGAATATGCAACACGATATTCCTGCATTCGGATTGGCTGCATTTTAGTATTTACTAAACTCTTGTTGCAACAGTCTCAGGGTGTACCCTAACATTGGGACGGATATCAAACCGAGGCCTTTGGTGGCAGAACAGACCTCGTCTGAATTCCTTGATTCGGCTCATGTATACCACCACGTTTACAATCGAATTACAATACTGTAACATCAATAAGCTGAAAAATACGTCCCAGTTTATAGAGACCCCGCAAAAGCTACAGTGATATGTTAATGTGTAGTAGATAATGTAGGGATCCCATGTCACGATGGACGCTAGCGTGACAATGAGGAAGGTCACAGCTAATTTCTTGTCACGCAATCTCTGACGTTCGTTCGATCCATGGATGGCTTTCATTCTGGAACACTTCATCTTGATTGCCAATGCGCTGTAGCATATGAATATTAGAATCACCGGCGCATAGACGCAAATAACATAGAACAGGTCAAAGCGATAACTTGGTAGCAACGGAATACGGTAGGTGAAAATATAAACAGCGGTACAAGCTACCGTAACGGTCCAAGGCGAACCAATAAGAACCACGTACATCCAGAAGCCAGAGTAATGCACATAAAATGGAAATACAACCGCGATCAAACGTTCGATTGAAATAGCAGCCAATAAATAGACAGACACCAGGTTAGAGAAATAGTCCAATGTGTAACCGAAGTATAATAAATGTAAGGGAATACTCAGAGGTATTATTCTTGACATGTTTTCTAACATTCTTAACAGAACACTGAATCCCACCAATAGATCAGCTACGCATAAGTTGATGAGGAGGTAAAATGGCCGCCCGCGTAAAGATTTGTTTCTCAGAAAGACGAACAGGCAGTAAGCGTTCCCCAGTAAAACGAGCGCTGCAATCACAGCCCCTGTTGCCGTCCTTGCCATATAATGAGCATGTGGTACTATTGCAAAGGTCGCATTTGTTGCGTTGGTAGTGACAGTCCAATTATTCATGGCACTAGGAAGTTTACCTGTGAAAAAGAAAATACAAACGTCAACAGAAGCCCATGAGTAGGAGCTCCATCTCATATATAGGTGGATTTCTTGTGACGTCAATGTTTACATATTTAAAGCAATAGTGAAAATCAGCAAGCGTAACGGAGCTTAAAAAAGAAGTTCTGAATTTCAATAGCACCTAGTGAATGGAGCGTAATTAGAAAGTTTTACGTTCGTCATTCGAATTATGAGCGCATGGCGATAAGTTCAATTTACAGAGAACATGAGGGCTAATGAGCTTCTTGCCACCCAAGAAATTCAAGACTCTTTGAAAAAGAGAGCCTCTTTGCTCTTGAAAAATTTAATAAATATTTGCGAGATGAAATAATTGCTATTCCCAAGAACGGTCGTTTTGGAGGCTCTACACAGGTTTTTAAAAATGAGTGGATTATTGTGTGGCAAAAGGTTCATTAGCCCACATATTTTCTCTAAAATGAACATTAAACGTAAACGTCCTTACAACTGAATGTTTAACCTTCCAATTTTCGGAGTGGTTTCATTTGCTCTCTCCGCTATTCATTTTCAGTGCTGAATATTTTCGAGCTCCTTCAAACATTCTGAATCTAGACCCTGCTTATATGCAAATGAGAACAAACTGTAAAATGAAATCCTCCTTTAAAGCCTAGTTTCCATATAGTCTTACCTGTCAAATAATTAATTCTAAAAATAGATATGTCAGGAAAAACGCTGCCTCAAATTTACAAACCAGTTACCGAGAGCTCCTCGGCTTGTCACCTCGCGGGGAATACCATTTGCGGGGCTTCGCTGATGGGCTAATTTTGAACTTTGGTAATGTCACCGGAGCTTCCGATTCCCCATAAGGCAACGGACAAAGGAGCTCTGGGAAAGAATGAACGTGAATGGGCCATTCCTGCTACAAACGTATTTGTTTTAGAAACGTTGACGCGACTTGCCCCACAATCCCACAACCTGTCATGATGCAGCACTCGCGTTCTTTGACATTTTGTTCACCAAATGTACCTCTTTTATTAAGTACCTATCGCAACATGACCACCGGGACATGCGTGACAAGTTCCTGTTTTTGTCGTAACAAGCGAGTAAATATTCACGCGCCAAATGTTGCAATTATGTCATTGCCGCTTGAATGATTGATTAATTGACTTAATTATGATTCTGGGTCCGGTTGCTCGAAAGTGTTTTATAACTAATCCAGGATTAATTACCAATGGTGACTCGATGGTTTTGTTCAGAACTAAAACTGGTTTAAATTTAATCCACCTTTGAACAACCCGCGCCTGCTTCTCAAAGAAAATAATTAAATTATCTTTCATACACGTAAACGTGTGGCAAACCTGATAGCACGGCTCATTGCATTCGACGCGTGAATATGTACTCACTCGTCAGAACTGAACGTTTACCATTCTTAGCGTTCGTAACCGCGAGAAAAACAGCTAATTTGCCTAGATAGATAGATCTCGGTGATAACATTTTAACCCAATTCTAAATCATGTAGAGTATTGACACTTAAGACATACAGTGGACGCATACATTATAGCTGGAAGCTTCAATTACCTTTTCAAATTTTTACTTAGCTGATTGAGCATACTTCTTTGTTTTTGTTTTTGGAAAGGCTGGCCTTACAGTTATCAACGACTGTTAGGCTGTTGAAACAAAGAAACTCCAACTATCAAAAAGCTGACAATTTCAAAACCCTAGAATCATTGCGCACCGCAAGACAGGTGTCACGATTAATTGTTCAGGTTCCTGTATTTGTTTTACGATTTAACAGTTAATATACATTTCTTACTTGTTTCCTCATCTTGTTACAAATGCTATAATTTTCCTCCATATTTCGTCGTTGCACGTGACCATTCGAAAACATAATTTGAAAAAGTTCAACAGTCGGAAGATCAATTAAATTGATCAGTTTCTCAAATGAGACTGAAATACAAGAAATAAATAAGAGTAAATAAAAGCATGGTAATATGCAAGAGAAATGGAAAGCTAATTACACCTAAATTGAAATATAAGTGTGCTTCTTTGTCCAAGAAACTGGAGTAAGCGATTGAAATAAGATTAAGTGTGTTTCGTTTTCCGATCAACTGGAGTAAGTTTAGTTGCCGAATCGTGTCACTTACAAACCTTAACTTTCGCCCTAATTTTTATTGGTGAGTCAAAGATGTCAAAGCGCCTCACGCACCAATGTGCCGAGAGAATCAAACTATTAACCTGGGTTCTATATGATGTGTTTAACGGTGGCTTAATACTTACAGATCTAAGAACAAAGATACACACAAACTGGGCAGTCAATTCTTTCACCTTAACTTCTCTGAATGTCCCTCTAGTCCTTTCAACCCTTAGTGATTTTCATGTCGTTTGTGCATACAAAGCTGTACTGATGTTTAATTTGAGACCTCGAATTATTACTAGTTTGACAGCTAATTTCCTTCATGGATACCGTAACCAAAGCGACGCTAAAGGAAAGTTTACCAGAGATGTTTTAAACAAAGACAAGGATGATGGGGCCACCCTTGCATTTTGAAGAGCTCTTGCCAGCTACTCCATTGCTGATGTTTTCATGCGATATTACATAAGACGAATTACGTGTAAAAGTAAAATTTATCTATGGCACATTGGCAAATTAGGTCGCGGGATAACATAACAGTTGTTGTAAAATTAACAAGAAATTGCTCTGTTACCACCGAATGACGTAATAAAAGCGCCGTTAGAATATTGTGGCTTCACGACAGTACATTTTAACCACTTTATTACGTCATTCATCGTATATAAGAGGACAAACCATGGGAAATTAGTAAGCAAAAATCAAAACAGAAACAGCACACATACGACCAAACGATGGCGTGCAGCTAAACATGGAATACATGAGTTCTTTTAGCACGAGCTGATGATGGCGCGTTCCGTTCTCCAATCAGACTAAGAACCAATCAGAATTCGAAAAATGTGTTTTTTGGTATAAAAAGTAATCAGTGGCTAGCCAAAAGTAAATGTGCAATGATAATTTCATGAGCAATTGTTTACTTTGAGATGATGTATTTTGCTTTGAGCTGATGTGAATATATGAATTTTACTTTCGGGCGCCTTAGAGCCAGCGTAATTCACCTTTCAGTCGAGCTGCAATGGGAACACTCGCGATTTTTCTTGTATTAAATAAAATACACCCAGGAAATGCACGGTTTCACAATTGTAAGACGTTTGGTGCCAGTAGAAACTGCAAACGATTTATGATTACCCAAAAGTCGAACTTCTTAAGACATTAGCAAGATATTTACCCGTAATTCACCTGCAAAGTGCGGACGTGTCACGTGACGCGTAAACGAAGCGTTTGCTGTCCTCAAACGTAATTAGAAAATATGAGCAAGTTTTCGGAAACTTTACCCTCGAATCTTGCGATTTCCAGCCCCATTTTTGCTGCTTGCTTTCTCTCCGTCTGTTTTTTCCTCTTTTCTGTCGCAGCTGGATACGGACCCACAGCCCTCACCGTCTTCCAGTCTGCACGACAGACTACACTCACGTTCAAACTAAGTGAGCAACAATACATACGTCATTTTGATGGACGTATATCGTGAGGTGAAGATATATTATCTCAAAGTTCATCCTTGGAAAATCGAGAGAATTGTTTGCAATGACAATCTGTCGTTTCTGCTGACGAGCGTTCCCCATTTTTAATTTTGCGGGCTATCGCAAAACTTCAAGAAACCGAGACGCAGCAACCGTGAGCCGGAATCAAGCACAATGCACAATATGAAAACATTTTTACTGCCTGAATTAGAATTCAGAATTCAAGCAAAAACTATTCTCCTCGAAATGGATAACCTGGTCCGAAAACAATGAGTCCTGTATTCTTTTGAGCATTTTATGTAGCAAATCAAGCCGCCAGGTGAAGTGAATACACTTCATTTTGAGCTTGCTTGTAAAATGCATCTATTTTTCATCGTTTATTGCAGTTGACTAGACTAAATCTTACAACCATATTGTGCCGAATGGCTACCTACATTCTTTCACAATTCAGTTTTTCCTGTTAATGACGAAAGAAACATTTACTGTAGTCCAAAACTTGCTGCTCATGAAATGACACCAGAATACACAGTTTCAGAAAATATTTAGTATAATTTGACGGAATCACAGGACCTCACAAATACAGACCTTTGTATGGGGTTTTCACTAGAAGCTTTTCTGGCCTCTTGGTTATTTTGAGAACTTCAGATGCTTATATCTCGTCCCAGATTTTCTGGTTCAACTCAACTCCATAAATACTTTGAAAGTCATCAGGTGCTATAACTTTTCATAATTTTCATTTCAAAATTTCAAAAAGCCTGACCTGCCAACTCACCGTGAGCCGACAGAACCCAAAAATGGCAAGATTTCTACCCTAAGGTCAGGTAAAGTCAGATAGGCTTGATTCTTTGCATAGAGAATACTTGTACAATAAGAAACAAAATATCAAATATGACTTTTTTCTAATGGATCCGTCTTTAAGATATGAGCTGCTAAACGTTGGTCACTGCATCGTTTTATAATAGCAAAATTTGCACAATTCTACCAAAAAATGTCAAAAAGTGCTGCAGCAACAAAAGTGTAACCCCTCATATCTTAAAGACGGATCCATTAGAAAAAAGTCATATTTGATATTTTGTTTCTTAGTGTTTAAGGATTCTCTACGCAAAGAATCAAGCCTATCTGACTTTACCTGACTTTAGGGTAGAAATCTTGCCATTTTTGGGTTCTGCCCCGTGAGCCTCACGGTTTGAGGCATGATATCACGGTCTCACGCCTTGCCTTGAAAATCTCACGGTTTTTGAAAATGTTCTTTCATTAGAGAAAAATATGTGATTTGAGCCATGATTTGTGCAATCCAAATTGAAACTAGCTGTAAAAACAGGTAAACCGATTTGAATTATAAGAGCAAAGAAGGCAACAGAACAATAAGGAACGCAAATAAATTGTTAGAAGAGCTCCTTTTTTGTTATTTCACTTTTTCTTTGAATATTCAGAAATTGTTTTATTGATTTGTACAGCCATTTGGCTATGATCTCCAGGTTTTGACCCAAATCTCCAGGTTTTTTTATGGCCAGTCTCCAGGTTTTGACTTCTGAGGGGTTGGTAGGTCTGAATAGCTTTAAAGTTTGAATGCCTCGTGTAAATTAGCGGCGGCCATTGCGAAAGTGGTGCATACTGAGTTACACAGGCAGACAGAGTAGCGAAACAGAGCTCAGGGCTTGCCTTACTGTTCAGTATGTATTCTGATTCCCGTAGTCTGAGTTGTTGTTTAGTTTTCCGTTCATTCACGTTATCTTATTTTGTATAGTTAAGTTTTAATAAATTCTGTTTCTCCTGTACCCGAGCCACTTCCTTACATCCCTAACGATCGCCCACTGCCTGGGGTTGTTTTCCTAGCTAATTTTATGGCATTACCGCTCGCGCCGTCCGACCGGGTTAATGAATGTTTAGTGCGTTTTCCTCCCGTTACAGAGAGACAACGTTCATTGTGTTTACTTACCGTAAAAAGTGGGAAGTCCTGCCTGGTTTCTTGGGTGTATCTTGATAGGTGGTGCAAACGAAATACCTTGTCTGTGACTTCAAGGATCTTATTATACTGTACTTGTGAACAAATCTCACACTAACCTGAAACTCATCCGCTTATTGTAACAGTATCCGTGAAAGCAAAATTGGCATATATTGTAATGCGATAGGAAGTGTAATGTTGGTGTTGGTCGCAAGTTTCTTAATATTCGAGTTACAAAGTTTACACAGCATTGTTGAAGTGGAAATTAAAATTCTATTCAAATCGGCAATGAAAACGAATTTCCCTCCAAAGTGCTGTTATCAAAGCGAATGTCAATAACTTTAAAGTTCTTTTTGTGAAATTTGTTTTACTTTATCAAAAAGTGCGTTCATTTTTCTCCATGTTTTGCGGCAACGAATCGTGTAATGTCATACATATATTTGAACATATTGACCTCTACTATTCAGCTGCCCAAATGCTGAACTAATAAAAAGTAAGAAGAAATGAAAATAAGAATGGCTCGAAAAAAAAACCCGGACACCCTGTCTGATAGTGCATCGCTTTAATTAAAGACTCCAAATAATACCAAGCCAAGAGTCCATTACTGAGAGTACGAATCTCCCATATTATGTCCCTTATCAATGTCAGCTATTTCTAGAAACATATTTTCCCATAAAATGAATAGATGTAATTTTCCTTACATTTTTGCTCTGTATATCCTTTCCAAAAACTAGCATCTAGACCGAGTACACTCAGCTAAACCCCTAAAACTGGCCTCAACCGAGAAGCCATTGCTTAAATTTTTGAAGGTCACGTGCATTCTTGTACCATCCACACTGATATAGTCACCCTTTTCGGTATCTGCCACTCTGACGTCATCAACCCAGACATCAATCGGCTGTTGTGACGTCACAGGATAACTAAGGGCGACTGTAATCGTTGACTTGTCGCTCTCAGTACAGTACAGCAAATAAACGCCAGTGTCGGACAAGGTCCTTGGGGGATTGATCTTCTGTATGTCTCTTTTTCTACAAGTTGGGTTTGAGATGTTTTTGGGGTAGTTATCCACCATTTTGAAGCCTGGGTTGCTAAGGGCAATGTGGAGAGAGTCGAGCCCGGCTTCCTTGATCTCCTCCGTCATTATTGTGCAAGGTCGAGAGGCCTTTCTTATTGGTCCTCCATGGAATACACTAGGAACCAATCATCAAGGAAGGTAATTACGTGATGTATCTAAGTCTAGTACTTTAACATATCAAATTCTAGGATCAATACAACAATTTTCAGGATTTTTGGGATTTTTGTTCGGGTGGTAACTTGACACTCAAGAATTGTGCTGATGACATTCGTTACAGCGGTTCATAGTTTTGTGAAATCTGCACCGACTAATTAAAAAGTGTGTTCCAAGCAACCAAATAGCGTTTGCAATACCTATGTGTGGTGTTTGTGGTTGCTAAGTGTTAGTTGCGCGTAAAAAGCTGCTAAAACACGGCTTGACTGTTGCGTCAGAGTTTGCAGAATTATGAAGTAAATAAAATATAAATATACATTCTAGGCCCAAAAATCAAGAAAAAATGATGACTACAGGTAACATAATAGGCTTTCTAGTCCTGGAATGAAAATCCTGAAGTTCACCCTTTTCTCTTTCGTTTCTCAAGGACCTGAACAAGAACGGGCCGGGGCATTACAAAGAGCACCCTTCCTACAATGTGTTTAAACGGTTTATTTTGCTCCTTTTGCAGGTATTAATCCTGATTTGCAATGGAAAATGCATCAGTTCCACTTAGCCAGGATACACACTTTGAGTGATATCTTCCCAGTAGAATCTGTGCTCCAATTAATGTTTTTCCACTTGAATAACCTTTTTTGCCAGTTAGGAGAAAAATCGAACTTTGTGCTTGTAAAGCAATCAAGACATTTGATTGAGGAACAGCGCAGAAACGTTTCCCCCCCGAAACGTTTCCCAAGAGAATGTCTTTTTCCAGCAATTCGTAGCGGAAGGGCTACGGAACAGAAAATTTGAGGAAGAGATCCGTTTTTTATTTCACGTAGCTGAGTTTGCTTACTGCCCGAGAGACTGAACAACAACAAAAAGAACGCGCGTCCACCGAATCGCGAATAAATTAGGTCAACGTAAAAGAGAATACAGTGGAAAAGCTTCTGCTAGCAGGGTACCTGTCAATGCAACCAGCCTTACCTTTCTCCCTTGAAAACGGTGTAGCCAGTAGTGATGGCGCCGTATCTTGGAAGATCCTTGAATTCCACCACATGGGCTGCATCGTCTTTCTGTAGAACCAGGTACTTGTCAAGCAGGCTTACATCCCCTCCGTTTACCAAGATGGCGTAGAGGTACTTGGACCCGCTTACGACTGTGTGCTGCAGGAACGCTGTAGCATATCTCCCTGACGTCCTTTCTCTTCCATCAGGGCTCATGGAGAACTGTTTCTGGATGTTGACATGTAGCTCCTGAGAATCATCCAAATTTGTCACGCGGTAGATATTCCCATGCGAGTCTTTGAGGTCAAGATGCTTGCCAGCTTGAATTTGGGGCACCAGATTAACGTCGGCGCCTGCTACACCGTAATCCATGCCGCCAACGCTAATTCTCTGATCAACCAGCATCGAGACGTTCCTGTCTTGGAGCAGTGTGGTCTGGGCGTGTTGCTGCAAGGGTTTCTCGGAGACTCTTTGTAGGGTAATGTCTGACCCAAGACATACAATCAAGTGGTCCATAAAGAAGTAAGACTTTTTGAAACCTAGCTGCAGATCTTTCACTTCTGGTGTCGGTCTACGGTATGGAAGTTTCCCCAGTTCCATGCCAAAGACGCCATTCTGGGTAGAGTCACTCGATCTTCCTCGTAAGCTGACACCGCCAGCAACAGGAATGTGATTGTATGTTCGTCCATTATCAAGGGATTTGAACTTGTCCAGGCTCAAATCAAAAGTAGTTGCGCCCGGCACGTGCGTCCATAACCATCCAGACTTTACATCGCTGGTCAATAACGTCGCCTCACTGTTGGAAATCTGCAAGGAGCCGTGACTCTGGAACAACCCGTATTGGTTTTCACTAGGTCCTGCTTCAAAGTCCCATACATAGTTACCAAAACCTTTAGCAGCTACAGACCAGTCCAGACGGCGATGAATGTTCAACGCTGCAAAGTTCAAGCTCCTATGTCCACTAGGTGAAACCTCTTGCTTAACCAATGCCTTCTCTTTTGTATTCTGCATTATGTCCAAAGAGCCGATGGACTTAAAGAAGAAGATTCCACCACCAAGATAGCCATGTTCTAAATAGCGCATAACCGATAAATCTGAGAAATCGTAGAGTCTGAGAAACATTTCAGCGTCACGACTTTTGGACGAGCTCGAATTTGTCTTGGGGATATAACTGATGTACGCAAAAGCTGGAAGAGCGTGTAAAAGAATCTTATTTTCATAATTAGGAAATCTGCCACAGATGCCATTGGGCGTCGAGTACTTGACGGCGGAGAATCTAAAGAGTTCCAGTGCTTTGCGAAGATTGTGTTTTGCCTGGTCGTTCAGTGCAAATACCGTGCCTTCCAGATGACATTGCACGATTGCAATGTTATGGAGAGCTTCTGAGACGTATGCTGAGCCATAGAACGCTGCATGATGGAAACTAGTGTAGTCTGGTTTGATTAGTCCGGCAAGCGCTTTATTGATCTTCAGACTGTGCTCCACCCACGTCTTGTAATATCTCATATCACGGATCCTATTCACCTTTGCTTCCTTGCTCTCGGCCGCTTGCATTAACACAATGATTAGGTTATAACGCAGGATGTTTCTACAGGTATCAGCATTCTCTCCATCGTACGCATAGTCTAATGGACCCTGATAAATGGCGTTAAACCTATTATACCATTTTGCCGTTTCCACCCATTTGTTATACCGGCTTCGCTTTTCCATTAGTTTCTTTCGAATTAGGAACAATCCGAGCATAAATCCAGTGCCGCTACGATTCATTTCTTGGTCCAGCGACCCTAGACCACTACCGTCCGACCATCCTTGATCTTCTAAGTAGTCCAGCAACATATCAATCCGTAGCCATCGCTCATCGTTGAGCTTTTTTATAGCTTGTTCTATACGTGTCAAATTGGCACAGTTTATATCACCAGAAGCAGGCAATTCAGTGTCCAGGAAATTCATCATAGCCTTGTTTGGTCCAGCTATTCGCTCAAGCCCATGCGAGCGACGCCATACCAGGTTACTGCATTCCATTCGAGCAGTGTCCTTCACTTCTCTCTCTCTACCCTTAAGGTTATATTCCATAGCCAGAGGAAAGAATATATATTGAAACACAGTGGAAAACTTCATATACTCTCCAACTCTGTTGTGGATTCCGTACTTCGATCTGTAGCCAAACAGTGGTGGACCAGTGATCTTGGTTTTCATATTGCTTCCGTCAGACAGAAACTTCAGGTTCTTCTCAAATGCATTATTAGCAAAGTAGAAACTTCTTTGCATTGTGCTCCATCTTTTGCTCCTCGCTTCTTCAAAGTCTGTCCGCGGTCTCCCTTTCACGCCATCATCATGAAGACCTTTCGACTTGTTGGCAAACCAGCTTTCCAAGCGATCTTCGATTTCAACGATGTCGTTCACTTTTTCTTCTACGCTTCTTGAATCTTCGACGTTTGGAGGTGGCACGGGATATTGAGACCACATGAGTGATTGCTGAAAGTTATATTTAACATCGTATATGTCCTTTGTGAAGGGTCCCTCGTTGCGGACGATTCTATCTCGAGTTTCCCTGTGCCAGAACTGATCCGTTAAAACGTTAAACAGGTCAAAGTATATCTTTTGATCGTCAACAAGTGGCGACATGAACAATAATTCAATTTCTGTTATCTTTGTAACTGGTAAATGAAATGGATAACCTGGAAATCCTTTCAAAGTCACCCATACCGCTCTCCAGCCTTTAAAATCGAGGTGCACAGTTACAGGGGCAAGAGCTGTGGCAGTGGTGCTATCTCTGAATACCATGTTCAATTTTGTGTTCGGAGAAGCAGCAACCGTACGGTACATCCAGAACTTGACTGCAAAGTGTCTCAAGTTAGTTGGTGTTACTAATCCAGTCTTGATGTTTAACGTTAGTTTGGGGGTGCTGCCGGATTTCATGCTCCATAACATCGAATGGGACTTGCTCTTGCAAATGAACGCGTCCCTTGTGATGACCGAATTATCTGCGATCAGAGTGTGAGGCAAATCTCCATCTTCAAAGTCATAGTCTGTAACTGAAATTAAAAATTGACGTCAACGCCACAGGGGGTGTGAATGGAAAGGGGTTATAAGGAACTACTCCCTATAAGGACTAAATATATAGGGATGCTAAACGTTTTTCAGGATCCGATGTGCTCTCGAGCCTCGTGTATTAGGGAAACTAGAACACTCAAAACAATTATAGCTCCCCCGTCCAGACAATAATAAAAGTGGTTACCCTTTTCGGTTTTGGTATATAAGAGGCGGGTAACCTTTTCAGCTTGGGTATATAAATGGGGCACTTTTTATGGGCAAACTGTTGTATATAAAAGGGGTAAGGGGTTGAGACGCTGAATTTTCTTCCATGCCCCACCCCCTTCCCCCAAGGTTCAGCCTCCCCCAAATGTTTTATGCAAATGAGCCAGGGTAGACTGACACGTGTGATTGTGATCGTTACTACCGAAATCAACTGAAATTGGGTGTCTTTTTTCGAGCCAAGGTAACAGTCGTTAGTGGCTTGGCACAAAGGTTGATGGCCAAAAGAGGTTATATAAAATGTAGTCACTAAAGCTGCCGGTGAACTTCAAAAGATGTGATGTGTGTTGGACGGCAAAATGGCAGAAATGTGCCAGAATCTTTAATTGCGAAGTTTGCGTTTCTCAGCATGTTCTTTGGAAACTAAAACTCCAACTTACAAATTCAGTTTTGGTGATTTGCGAACGGGGCCGGGGGCTATTATACTACAAGTGGAGATTTCTCATAGTACGAGTCAAAAGATAGTTAAGGAGGCGCGTAAACCCTGCTAATATTTGCTGAAGTAGCTTTACTATGCTACATTGAAAAGGTTTCTTTCTGTTAGTCTTTTTGTTATCTAGCAAAGTTGTTCGAGTGTCTAGTATTTCGCGTGGTTGTTTTCTTTTGGACGAAAACATCTGCTAGCAGGTTAATTTAGACAAACATGTGCCTTCAGTTAGAATTCGATACAATAACTGATAAACTGGATTGAGTAATCGCAGTTTGCCTACTCAGGTTTACATACTGAACAGCTACTTACCAACCGTGGACTTCACATTTGCCAGTTGGATGAGTAAAAGGCAGTTGCTGAGCAGCAGAGAAAGTTTCATGGTTCGGTTTGAATACTAATCCTGACGAACAAACTAATGGAGGAGTCCTCTCGATGCAATTTATAGACAACCCTGTTTGGCACTTTTAACAATAGGTACTGGTCATCAAAACGAACTGAACAGTGCACATTAGACACGTTTAACACTTAGTGAAGATTTGGTTTTGTTTACTTATACTAAGCGATGGAAAATGGTGTTCAAACAGAAACGATAAGCTCGAGAAGAGGACTTAACTCTACAAAATCTGCAATTTAAAGAACGAGGCCCATTACAATTTGATTTAGTTTTCGGCCAAGGCGTTAATAGTAAATTAACGTTAAAAGGTGTTGATGTCCCTTTGAGAGGTGGATTATATGCATTATAAGTCAATGTTACAAGTGTTGCCACAGTAACCTTAGAAATATATAAACAGGAGTAGATGCAGTAAATAACCTAGATAGGATACTTTATTTGTCGAGGGGTTCACTTGATATCACAATAATAATGTACACAATGTATCAAAACAAAACAAAACAAAACAAATAGAATAGAACTGTGCGATAAAAGCTAGCGATTTGCAGATCCTTATTTCGCAAGAAGTGCGGCAGAAAGGCTTATCGATGGCATTACTGAAGACAATGTGAATATTTGCCTTAAGAGAAGCCTAAAAGGGATCCCTTTTTAAAAGGATACTCTCTTTTGGTCTTTTGAATGCTGCACAAGCGCATATGCCAACAAGACGTTTGTTTTCACAGCAACCAATCAGAAGAGGAACTCTTCTTATCGCTACCTCTGCAGGAGCGGACGTAGATTATTGTCACTGTAAGACAGTCAGTTTCATTTATTATCAAAAATGCTTAGTGGAACAGTCATAAGATGTTTTTTCCTAAATCGCCCCTGCTTTGAAGACAGGTCCTTAGGATTACAAGTGTTGCCACAGTAACCTTAGAAATATATAAACACGAGTTAAGATGCAGTAAATAACCTAGATAGGATACTTTATTTGTCGAGGGGTTCACTTAATATCACAATAATAATGTACACAATGTATCAAAACAAAACAAAACAAAACAAATAGAATAGAACTGCGATAAAAGCTAGCTATTTGCAGATCCTTATTTCGCAAGACGTGCGGCAGAAAGGCAGATATTTGCCTAAAGAGAAGCCTAAAAGGGATCCCTTTTTAAAAGGATACTCTTTTGGTCTTTTGAATGCTGCACAAGCGCATATGCCAACAAGACGTTTGTTTTCACAGCAACCAATCAGAAGGGGAACTCTTCTTATCGCTACCTCTGCAGGAGCGGACGTAGATTATTGTCACTGTAAGACAGTCAGTTTCATTTATTATCAAAAATGCTTAGTGGAACAGTCCTAGCTATACGACAAGAAACCCTATATTTGAAGGGAATGCACCTCAGGGAATGCATATGGAACGGTTGTAGGGGTTGTAGTGGTCGGGCATGATCGTCGTCTCACTTTATAGGGGTTAAAATCACAGGGCCTTGGTCTCTTTTAGGGGTGATCTTAATCTTCAATAAAATAGGGAGATTGGCATCTTTTAGGGCCGAAATATGTGTCCAAATTTGCAGATTTGCTCCGACGAAGGGCTAACGCTCGAAACGTCAGCAAAACACCATTTTTCCACGGCGTTTAACATAAATCTCAACCCTTGGTTGTTGTTGTTCATGTTCACGTCTCCGCCGACGCAGACCACCTAGTGTTCCCGTAAAACTAGTCATACCATGTGTCCAAATTGTTTTGTCTCATGATGGTGGTCCTTAAAGCCGTGTAAGAAAGAGAGATTACTCGACGAGAAGACAATAAAATAGACAACATTAAAGGCAGATTTTAGTCAAACGCAGAAATTTCTTGATGGGTAACTTTTACCTGTTACCTGCCCCTTCGCGCCTACTTGGCACACACGACCTCATCTTTTAAGGAATCTTTTAGGGTAAGAAATTATTTGAGCGACGCCATGTTTGGTATCTTTTAGGGGTGAAACTGAAAATTTCCGACGATCATCCCCGACCAAAAAATATTGGAGTCCCCCCCCCCCCCGGGATCTGAACATCAAACTCAAGTTCAAACCGCTTTACTACACGCAAAGCAAAGAATTCAATTCAACCGTATTTCAATTCAACTTCAACAATTCAACTTTATTGCACACTCGTTTACATTAATGCAACAAGAATCTCCTCACTTGCATGTAGCTTCAATCATTTGACGTATTTTGAATGATTACTATTGTACTTGTACGATGAACTACAGAAACTATAGTAGCGCGGGTGATGTAATATGACACAGATTACAGGACAATGGTTTAAAAGATATATTTTGCGACTAGCATTCCATCAGCTTCTGTGTTACCCTGCGAGAAGTGATTTGGATATTTGGGAAACACACATTTCATGTTGCGATCTTGGGTGATCTTAGCCGATCTTGGGAATTTTTTCTTCATTTCATGTTAATTGCGATCTTGGGCGATCTTGGGCGATCTTAGGCGAGGCGATCTTGGGCGATCTTAGGACCCGGAGTAGGCCTAAAATTCTCACGAATCCTTATAGCTAGGTTTTCAGACGTACTAAGCCCTACTAGAACCCGCGTCTGGGACTGAAAACAATCTCGAATCCTAACCTCGGCGCCTCCCCCGAGGGGGAAGGCCCGAGTAATAGAATACTTTTTGGTACCATAAATCCCAGCATCAGGCTTCGCTTTTCAACAAGAGCAAAACCCGCACATTGCTTGGCCTCGTTTCCATGCTGAATAAATCGGCCGAAAAATTCAAGATGGCGTTTGTGTGACAAAGGCGAGGAGAGAGAGACGCCTTTCCAAAATAGAGCTTTTTTGATATCCTAAATACACGGGCATACGATGTTAGAATACGTGCCTGATATTACGTATCCATTATCTGATTACTCTATCTAAGTCATGATCACCACTTTAGATTAGATCTCAAGCACATTAAGGCCTGGGATTCTAAATGGACTTGGGGCTGGTGCCCAAAAACGCAAATTTTGCCTTAAATTGCTTTGATCTATTTAAGGCAGGCTAATTTTTGAACAGTGATAAAACTCGACGAACTTAACATTTTTGTGCCATGTTTTAGTACGGAGTGATGTCACAAGGCATGTCACGTGACTAAACAGTAAATTGGTTTTCCGGTGATGGAGAAAACATATAGCTATACAATGTTGGTGAAAATGGATAGGCCTCAGCAATAGAAATATCGTACTGTTTTGGCTGCTGGGCTATCATTTAGCGTTAACGAGATATAAGGGTCGGAATCAGGTCACGTGATCTAATCAACATATCAGGTCCTTAAAGCACCTTAAAGAAGCAAACTTTTTCCACCAGCTGAGACACCACTATATAGAACCCAAAGAGCGATATATTATTAGCTATTAACTTTTCAGAAAGGAGTGACACTCACCACCGGAGAAATTTTTAAAATTTGAAAAGTGAAAATGTCACGTGACTGGACACGTGACCAGTGTATCAGCCCAAATTCCATACTAAAACATTTCACTCAATGATGTTGACTATCCTGAAAATTTCATGCTCCAACATTAATGATTAGCAAAGATATTTGAAATTTTGTGATTTCCTCGATTTTCTGGGCTGACCCAGGCCTTAATACACTTGAGATAGATTAGTGCTATCACAATTATTATGATACCTGTATGTAATTTCCTATGTAGGACTTGCCGGAACCAAAAGAATGTAACTCTAAATAATCGTACGTGAATTCCATTCTTGATACGCCTAGAAACTTGTATATAAATATGATTGAGCTATATGAAATAAATCAGTTGTTGTTGTTATATATGTGAATATCCTGTCAAGTTCTTGTATGCTATCTTGTGTAACTACTATGGCTACGGGGCTAAACGCAACAGGTTATGGGCCCAGGAGGACGCTCATGTTCAGTGGAGACGAAAGCAAGTACGAGCTCTGGGAAGTAAAGTTCCTTGGCTACATGCGCCTCCAGAAGCTGTACGATGTGGTTATACCAAAGGAAGGAGAAACCACGGCCCCTGACGAAGAAAAGAACGCAAATGCGTTCGCGGAGTTGGTCCAGTGCTTGGACGACAGAAGTTTGGCTCTCGTGATACGAGAGGCCAATGACGACGGCAGGAAAGCCCTAGGTGTCTTGCGAGAGCACTACCAGGGCAAGGGGAAGCCAAGAGTAATTGCCCTATATACTGAGTTGACTTCCCTGACGATGAAGGATGGAGAGTCTACAACGGACTACATCCTCCGAGCGGAGAAAGCATCTACCGCCCTGAAGCCGCCGACGAAGTAATAAGCGATGGGCTACTGGTAGCCATGGCTCTAAAAGGCCTGCCAGATGGCTACAAAACCTTCGCGACGGTGGCAGCGCAGAAGGACAAACCGATGACCTTCAGCGAGTTTAAAACAGCTCTCCGAAACTATGAGGAGACGGAGAAAAGCTGCCGAAGGACCCCTGGAAATGACGAGGAAAGCGTCATGACTTTAAAGCAAAAATTCCAGGGAAACTGCTACAAATGTGGAAGAAAAGGCCACAAAAGTATTGACTGCTACAGCAAGGAGTCTAGCAAATAGTGTGCAAAGTGTAGGACTGTATCACACAACACAAGAGACTGTCGCAGCAGGAAGCCCCAAGGTCAGTCACAAGGGCAACAGAGATCAGGCGACTCCGCAAAGAAGAGTGCCGAGGAGGACGAACATGATTTCGCCTTTACTTTTAGTGAAGAACAGATAACAAATAGGAATGCTAAGAAAGTCACTAATCTCTTACTAGATAGTGGTGCTACGAGCCACATTGTAACAGAGCGGGAAAAATTTGTGAGTTTTGATGACAATTTTGACGCAAATGGGCATTACATTGAATTGGCAGATGGAAGTAAGGCCAATGTAGTTTTGGGAAAAGGGAATGCCAAAGTAAAGCTTTTCGATGTAAATGGAAATTTACAAGATGTTATTCTCAACAATGCTCTTGCAGTTTCTGCTGCCATTGCAAAGGGCGCGAGTGTCAGTCTTAATAAAGACGCAAAGTATTTTAAAGCACCAGATGGCACAATGTTTGAGGTCGAGCAGAAAGGCCGTTTGTATTACCTAAACAGCATTTCATCTTCAAACAATAATGCGAGTTCTTTAATGCAGTGGCACCAAATTATGGGTCATTGTAATTTTCAAGATTTACGCAAATTGGAAAATGTTGTTGAAGGCATGAAAATTGCGAATGATGAACAGCTCGATTGCGCTATTTGTACGCAAGGCAAAATGTGCCAAACTCGGAGCCGTAAGCCAGATGATAGGGCTAAAGCACCTTTAGATTTTGTGCATTGCGAATTGGCCGGCCCGATAGATCCCGTAGCAAAGGGAGGTTTCCGATATGCTTTGTGTTTTGTAGATGATTTTACCGGTATTAACATGGTGTATTTTCTGAAACAGAAAAGTGATACTCTAGAAGCGACGCAGAAGTTTCTTGCTGACATCGCTCCATTTGGTAAGCCAAAGCGCATTAGATCGGATGGCGGGGGTGAATTTACAAGTAAACAGTTTAAGTCTTTACTTCGCAAAAATCGCATTAAGCGCGAGACAAGTGCGCCGCATTCTCCGCACCAGAATGGTACTGCAGAAAGGATGTGGCGAAGCCTGTTTGAAATGGCGAGATGTCTTTTGCTAGAGTCTGAATTACCTAAGGAATTGTGGACGTACGCAGTAATGACAGCCGCATACATTCGTAATCGTTGTTTTAACGCGCGATTAGGTAAAACGCCTTATGAGGCCCTTATCGGAAAGAAACCGGATGTGAGTAGGATGCATGTTTTTGGCTCTACGTGTTATGCCTATGTTCAGAACGCGAAGAAATTAGAAGCGCGCAGTAAGAAAGGCACTTTCGTAGGTTATGACCGAGATAGTCCGGCATACCTTGTTTATTACCCAGAAAGAAACGTTGTAGAAAGAGCGCGATGCGTAAAATTTCTTGAACAAAACAAAGTTTACGTGCCTAAGATAGACGAAGACGAGTGTGTTACCGACCCCACCTACAACTGTTGACACTGACGTAACAGAACAAACAACAGAAGAGGACGTGACGGAGTCTGATAGTACTGAAAACGAACTAGAACGTCGTTATCCCGGACGAATTCGCAACAAACCTAAGCGTTTTGACGAATATGCAATGAACAGTGACTTAGACGAAGTTAGCAACACTGTAGACTACTGTTATCGAGTCGCGAACATCCCGACCACTTAGGGGCCGACCATTTAACTTTTGAGGGGGGGGGGTGGGCTTTTTTGAAAAAAAATATCTTGCACGGCCCGAAGGGCCGAAAAAAATTTCCTGCACAGCAAAATGGTGACTAAAACCCTTCTTTTTTATTGGAAAAAAAATTCTCACCGCTTAACAGAGGTAGAAAAAAAAATCTTGCACCGACAAAGAAGCCCACCCCCCCCCCCTCAAAAGTTAAATGGTCGGCCCCTTATGACGATGCTTTGATTTCAAAAGAGATGCCAAAATGGCAAAAGGCCATGAATGACGAAATGACAGCTCTAATTGACAATGACACGTTCGAGTTAGTCACGCCACCCGAGGGTAGACAGATAGTGTGGGGGAAATGGGTTTTTGCCGTGAAAACGGGACCTAACGGAGAAGAGACATATAAAGCACGCTACGTAGCTAAAGGCTATTCACAAATCGCAGACATAGACTATCTGGAAACGTTTGCGCCTACTGCTCGCATGAGTTCAGTACGAATGCTTATGCAAACAGCAGTGCAGAATGACATGATTACTCATCAAATGGACGTTAAGACAGCTTATCTAAATGCGCCAATTGACTGCGAAATTTATATGGAACAACCGGAAGGCTTTGAGAAGCGCGGAGAAAACGGAGAGAAACTAGTTTGTAAGTTAAAGAAATCTCTATATGGTTTGAAACAAAGCGGGAGAAATTGGAACAACATGCTTCATAACTATTTGCTAAGTGAAAACTTTTCTCAATCGCTCGCAGACCCATGCGTGTACACTAGAAATTCAGAGGAAAATGGATTGATTATTTTGATCATCTGGGTAGATGTTATCATAATTTCTGCAACTACTTTAACTTTGTTGGAAAGCGTTAAAGAGGCTCTGTGCAGAAAGTTCAAAATGAAAGATCTTGGCAAACTTTCGTGGTTTTTGGGAACAAATTTCAAATGCAACAAAGATTCAATCGAGATGAGCCAGACACAATACATAGATAAAATCCTCTCGAAATTTGAAATGTCAGATTGCAAACCAAAGGCAACGCCGTGCGCTCTAGGAGCAGAAAAGAGTAACGACGAAGAAGCGCGCGAATTGGATGATCCGAGATTGTATAGAGCAATTGTGGGGAGTTTAATATATGTAATGACAGGTACTAGACCTGATTTGTGTTACACTGTGACTAAACTTTCACAGAATATGGCAAAACCAACTCAGTCAGATCTCAGTATGGCAAAAAATGTACTGAGATATCTCAAAGGTTCACGGGAACAAGGCCTTAAATTTGGCAAATCGGAATCAGCCTTGATACTTACAGGCTCGTGTGATTCGGACTGGGGAGCATCTGTGAAAGATAGACGCAGCATAACTGGATATAATTTTCAGTTGACTGAGAATGGACCGTTAATTTCATGGAAAAGCCGCAAGCAGCAAACTGTAGCTTTATCTACTTGTGAAGCTGAATACATTTCACTAGCTAATGCTGCACAAGAAGCTAAATTTTTGAAACAGCTATGTACTGACATGAGTATTATGGTTGAAGAAGTAACGATTCATGTCAACAATCAGGGAGCAATTAATCTAGCTAAGAACCCAGTTAACCATCAAAGATCGAAGCACATTGACATCAAATACCACTTTATCAGATCAGAAATTCAAAGTGGAAATGTAAAAGTTCAGTATGTCCCAACTGAGGACAATGTAGCAGACATTTTTACAAAACCAGCCACAAAAGCTAAGCTGGAAAAGTTCAAAACTTTTATAATGGGAAATTAAATTTTTGTTGAAGGTTCGTAACATCAGAGCAAGTGGGGGTGTTAGAATACGTGCCTGATATTACGTATCCATTATCTGATTACTCTATCTAAGTCATGATCACCACTTTAGATTAGATAGATTAGTGCTATCACAATTATTATGATACCTGTATGTAATTTCCTATGTAGGACTTGCCGGAACCAAAAGAATGTAACTCTAAATAATCGTACGTGAATTCCATTCTTGATACGCCTAGAAACTTGAATATAAATATGATTGAGCTATATGAAATAAATCAGTTGTTGTTGTTATATATGTGAATATCCTGTCAAGTTCTTGTATGCTATCTTGTGTAACTACTATGGCTACGGGGCTAAACGCAACATACGACCCCTCAATAAAACGCATTAAACAGCGTATTTCGCCATTTCTAAGCGTGTAGACCGAAGATACAGGTGTTTTTTTTTTAACTGCCGGCAAAATGTACCTGTTCGTCCCCTTTGGCCACAAGAGAGTTGAACAAAAAGTTCACAATAATTAATCACAATTGATTCATTGGAAAGAAATAAACAAAAAAATACAAGTGACTCATCATTTACTTCATAATTCATTTCTCCATAACCAAGCATGATCGCAAATAAACGTACCAAATCTCATTCCCAGCTTAATTATTTGTTATGTTTTGTTCACCCAAACCATGGCAAACTGAAGGTTCTGCGTTAAAGTTTCCCGCGTTGTCTATTTGACTTTCTTTTTTGAACTTCTTTGTCGCGACAGAAGACAGCCAAATATATTGGGCGAAACGAGGCAAGAATCTGATTGACTCATACAGTTGTGCAAAATACATTCTTGAACAACATAACGGAAAGCAAAGCACAAACGTCCCTCTAATTGTTTTGTATCCGATAACCAACAATTTCACATATTCACGTTGCTTTAAAATCTTTCGTTTCCCACCAGATTTTCAGTATCAATTTTATCTTTGTTCACCCAGACAGCAATGTCTCTCATCACCATCCAATGCTCCATATCTCTGTTCACCTGCAACCAAATGCACTTCACGGGAAATTTGACAGAACTGTCAAGCCCAGTAAGATCTTGTACAGGATCTCCGAAGCTTCCCACCTTCTTACACCGCGTCGGATTGGTGTCACATTTCTCTGACCCTTCCTTTTGTGGGCAAACATAGATGTCTATCCCCTCGGCCGAATCCCCAAACAATGACGAACCACTAACAATTAGGACCCTCTTAAGACGAACGTTCTGCTGAAAAACCACTTTCAAATATAGATCCCCCTGATCCCCCCTCGGTTTTGAAAACCAAACAAAACCACTTTTTGATTTGTGGATAGCATCCAAATCAGGAACAGCAGAAAATACTGGAATCGTTGTTTCTATTTTGGCAAGTGGTCGATCTGCAGTGCTCTTATTCCATTCCGTGAAGAGTTGGTCGTTTGAATGTGTAAGATCGCCTTTTGAAACCCTGAGGCTACGATACCCCTCTATGACGTCACCGGGTAGTATGGTGGGGCCAAATGTCAATCCAAATTCGGCAATCTCCTTTACACTCATCTTTGACATCAGTCGCCCTACTGTTGTGAATTGCGCTTGTCCGGTAAATTGGACACCACCTTGTTTCCGATTGGTCAAAAGAATATATGACTCCCTTCTTATCGTTGGCAAGACCCTCTTTAGAGTCACAGTGCTATCGTCTAGCTGTAAATAAAACTCGGCTGTAAGCCTTTGACAGTACTCGAGCAGAAAAATATAGTGCTTGTTGAACTCCTCCACGTCTGAAACGAATTGTTTTGAGACGCCTTGACCAAGATTTCTAAGTCCAACCGAGGCTGGTTTCGCTAGGGCGGTGAGAAATTCATCTGTTGGAGAGATAACATGTAGAAGACCTTTGTTCAAATAAAGTGAAAATTCGTCTTTAACGAGCTGTAACACTTTGGATTGGCCCCTCGCACCAGCTGATATGACGACAAGAATCTGGCCCTCATCATCGGGGGTCACGTGTTTGAATAAAGACTTCAGCGTCGCCTTGAGTTCGTCCGTTCGTCCGCGCCACGATGGGATGCCAATCGATAAGAGAACTGGAACAAAATACAAAGACCATCAATATAAGATATAAGATTTCCCTGCCTTTTTTGTCGGCCACGTAGTAGTGCTGAACGTCCTATAGGAGCGTTATCTGCCTGGGGCCGGTTCCTGAAAGGTTGGATAAAGTTATCCACGGATAAAAGTTATCTGTTGTATAGGTTTTGTTCAGGATTTATCCGTTGGATAAGCGTTTATCCACTGATAACTCCTAACTGGCCTTCTAGGAACCGGCCCCTGAAAGTCAAGTATGCACTGGCTTACAAATTAGCTAAATCGCCAAGTATTGAAAATATCGGCACGCATTTATTTATTTTTCTATGCTAAATTTTACGCTATTATCTATTTTACTAGAAATTGTTCGCGATAATTATTCTCGCTAAACCAAATATGGCTAAACCAGCTAAAATAGCTTTTCAGGTAGATTCAAAAGCTAAACTGTGAAAAGTGAAGCCATTTAGCAGGGAGGCCCACCTGACGAATCTTGGCGGTGATATTGACGAAAGCCAGCCAATGAGGCTGTTTTAAGCGTAGTTTGTTTTCAGTGACAAACTCAATCCTACAGACTTTTCATTTCTATTTTGCGCTATAGCAAAGCATATTCATGCGTGCAAAAGAAAATACAATACCACTCATTGGAGTATATTGCTATTGCCAGGGTTGAACAGCAAAGTTTGATCAAGCACTGCTGTCGATTTCTGGCGAGAGTGAAGTACAACGACCACCAAAATGTATTTAAAGCATCCTGAATAAATTATTCTGATGCAACTGCTAATCACATTCATGCATATGAAATCGTGGAATGCAAGTACTGTCAATTGATAATACAAATAATTCCTGGTACTTGTGATCATAGAACATGTGATTGATATCAAATAACTAGGACATCGTCATTTTAGTTCCTGAGGTGGCTTCCAAGAACACAAAGGACTGGATACCATGTACCCGTGCACACTAAAACTGGCTTCAAATTAGTCAATCTCTCGTCACCAGAGCCTTCGATCGTCTAGCCAGAGGAAGACGAGCGAAAGGCGGTAGATCCTTCATATATGGTACACTATAGTGTCCTCCGTATAAATATCATCCATGTGTTATAGAGCGAATATACAGAAGAACACTATAGTGTACCATATATGAAGGATCTAGGCCAAAGGCTCCGGAGGAGTGAAATTTCTTGAGCATGTGCAGAAACTTCTGGCATGTGTAGTAAATTAAAGGACCAACGAATTCGCCATTTTAACGGTCAAAATTCATATGAAATCAAACGAAAACCCCACATCCCACAAACAATCCAAGCACTTGCATATTAGCCAATTTTCAAGATTGCGGTTGGTCGAGCACAAGACCCTGGGGGAGGCTGAGTCACATGACCACTGTTTGAAGACATGCGAACGAGGTTGTCCTTTGTTTGTTTCCAAACGCTTACGTGACTCAGCCTTCCCCAGGGTCTTTTCCGAGTCAATCGCCAATTTGAAAAACGACCGAGAAGACCCTGGGGACGAGGTTGCATTAGCCGTTGTTTTTGACACAAGTAGACGATTTTCTATAAGGAAGTCCTAGAATCGTGGTCTGCCAAATATGGATTCAAAGGCTTTGGCTAGTTTCCGAGAGATTGCAAATTAGTGAGCTCTATGCCAGCTCTATCCCTCCCGATGCTCACCTGGGATATTTTGCTATTTGATACGCAAACTTTCCAAGCAATTTTTGAGCGATGAACAGGTTTTCTGAGTACCACATCTCATGTATACCAGATGTCAAAACTGTTCCAAATCAACGATTCTCTATATATATAATTGCCTTACCTTTTCCTGGCCTTTGTTTTCCGGCGACAAGCCCCTGCTCAATATTTAACAGTTCAAGGGGTGACATGCATTTCGCTGGAAGTGGCGTGGTCTTTCTGTGGCATTTAAATGTTAACTGGTCTTCCTTTTTCGCCTTTGGATCCTGAAGGACAGGCTTCTTGCATTTCGATGTCAGTACAGGCAAATGTTTTTTTGGATCTGATGGGACAAAGGTAAACGCGTCAGTAGCTGTTTGGAAGGGCGTCATTCGGCAGAGCGGAAATGACCTGCTTAGACCACTAAATTTCAAATAATAAAGTCAGGTTAGCTCAGAGAAGCTTGATTTTTTGCATACAGACTCCTTGTCTGATTAAAAACAAAATATCAAAAATGACTTTTTTCTAATGGATCCGTCTTTGAGATATTAGGCTTTAAACATTGGTTTCTGTGCCATTTTATGGGAGAATTAGTACTTTGATCAGGAATTATGCAAACTTTGCTCAATCATATCTAAAATTCATATTCTTCAATTTTCTTAAAAATTTGGAATTAAGCTTTTAGCCATAGAAACTCTTTGTATACGGAATCTTGAGCTTATATATTGAAATATGGCAAAGTTAGACATTTCATTTTTGGTCATTTCCGCTCTGTCGCGTCATTCACGTATTCACTGTTTACCTCCCTAGTTACAGTTGTTACGACGGACAAATGTTTATTTGGCATAGAGCATGGAAAATACACCGATTGTAGGAATGCTGCCTTGTAAATATGCGTTAGATATTTTCATCTGAAAGGCTAAAGAATTCATCAATGAAAATCTTCGAGTTGCTGTTTGTTGAATTCCACTGCGAAAAACTGCCCATAATTTGGTGAGTAATAAAGCGAAGACGGGATCGGTCAATCGGCGAGGCATATTCAATGTTTGTCGTCAGATTTTGCTTGCTAGCACGGCACCTGCTGAAGCAAAGAACATTATACAGAGCCCTCTCACAGTGGGTGTGTAACAGACCTCTTATTTCCACAGGTGGTGAGGCCACTTATTTTAGGCTGCTCTTTCCAGATGGTGATGGATTTTTTATCTTATTAAAATAAGAAAAACTTCGGAAAGGTCTGTTGTGGACTTCTGTCTGTGAGTTGACTATTTCCATATCAAATCAAGATAGCTCCCGTTAAAATGTGTTATCTTAATCAATGTCGCAGTTTTTTTCGCTCCCAAAACTCGTCTCTCTAAGTCTTTTGGTGAAAAACAAATTCGTGGTAGTTGGATCCTTTATAATTTTTCTTTAGAAAAGGATTGCATGATTTGAATAAGACACGTCACTACAAATATATCACTTGAAAAATACTACAAAATCAGTCGAGTAGTTCAGAGTGCAAGGAGCCGGAAAATATATACGAGACAAATATTACCGAGTCAGATTATCATGTTTGCTTCGTTTTGCGTCGCATCTGACACCATTGGAAAGTTACAGAAGTTACTTCATTCATATCATTTTTTATTTGTGTTCTTTACATCATAAGCTTAGATCCATTTGAAATGATTTGTGAATGTTGCGAAAAACTTTGTCATAGGATCACTAGTCTGAAATCAAGCACAACGTGACCTCAAGCACAAATTTACAGTGATTACACACACTTAGGTAGCAGGGAGTTTACTTCTTATTTGAGTATAGTTTCTATAAGTTATAATACATTTATATAGTATAGATTGATTATAGATAAATAGTATATTTTATATATTTTTTTCAATTCTCAAGCCCTGATGTTTATCACCGTGGAAAAATAAAGCTACAAAAATACAATATAATACAATGAATACACCAATTTTAAATCAACCTGTAGGAGTGAATTCCAATTATACTCACGTATCAGTCAACAAAAACCGCTCTAACATAAAGAAATATTTAGAACTAAGTGGGAGAGGATAGCCGCTGGGACTTTATTCAATTCTGAATAAAACCCGCAGGAGTGCAGATAACAAGGTGATACTATATCAATTACTCACAACATTCAGGCGAAAACTTGTGGGGGAAGCTAGGTTTCTCTGCGAGAGGTATATAATTTTAGTCATTTGAGAAATAATCCGGAAAAAAGAATGAATTACAATTGGACAATATCTTTCATATTTGACAGTGGCAGGGTTTTCTTCACCAATAATCGTTAAATCACTATTTTTGCTATTTTTTCATGATTATTTCACCCAGAGGCTACAATACAATCTAAGTGATTTTCATTTTAGCTAATAATTCTTTGTGAAGAGTAAAAACACAACTCATGACTCACCTTCTTGGATGAATATAAGCCATATGTCGAGTGATGCCAAACAAAATACTAAAGTAGCGATAACGAAATCACTTTTCATAGTTGAAAATAGGTCAGTACAGCGAGCTTCGATTGAACATTGAGCTCGTTCATTAGAAACCGGAGCTGACGTGAGCGCAGCTAGTTTAATGTAATTCAATAGAGACAAATAAGGACCCTAGACAAAAGACTCCAAGTAAGACAAAGAATGAAGCTAACACAGTCGAATGCAATAGTTTCCGGTACCTACAGAAAGACCCGAACATTGAGCCGTTTTTAGGGTCGACTGCATTTTTTCGGGAGAATATTGGTAACCTTCGAAACTGAATAAAAGCGATAATCAACATGAATAAACAATCGTGTCATTCAACGCATCCTTTACAAACTTACAGACTTTAGTTTACTGCGAAATCTAGTGGAACGACTTAACTCCTGCACAAAAAAGAACATTTTACTTTTCTTAACAAAATCCATAATTTATCTTGTTTGAATATATACTTCTATTCGTGCATTTCACAAAACTTCGACTTCGACAATAAATCGTATTGGTTACCAAGAGAAATTAGATAGTATTGGTTGAGATTCCATTTGGAAAATGCTTCACTGATCAAAACCATTGTCAGATTTAGAGAAATAAACATTTCCTTAGGAAACTATGCTGACTATGTTTACTTCTCAGTAAAAAAACCAAATCGCATTGCAAACACCACAAACGACTACTATTAGTCCGTGGGCCAGGAGTCGAAACCCTCCCCCCCCAGGGGAATTTTGCTAACACATATCATTCGAAAGTTCAGCCCTAGGGAAGTCTAAAACCGGTTGTTTGCACTTTTGAAGTGGAAGCGTTTAGGAGTTACGGCGCATTTTACATTTGAGCTTCAAAACCACAGGGTACCCACGTCGTGATGTTGCGAAATATACGAATAAAATACCTGTATTACATCAAAAAATGTTTGTATATCACATATTTTGCATAATAACAGCCGAAATGCACTATTTTGCTGGGAAAGGTCTTAATAAAAGCATTCAAAGTCTTCAAAAGTAGGTTTTTAATTGAATATAAAGCACAGGGTACCCACGTCTCATAACTGTCAAAACAGCAGGAAATTCTTTGGCCCTACATGATTATCACGCGTTCCCTGTCCTAGATATACATAAAATAGAGTCTTAGCAGTAGCAAACGCATATTTGCGCCACGAGGCATATCATGCCATCCATGTTTGTTCTTGTTATTAGATGTATCGGAGCATTTTCGGGCTCTGGGCTCGGCCGCACTTTCCACGTAAGACTTTCCACGCAAGACTTGGTTGCTTCCCCGGAGCCATTTTGTCGTCTTAGCCCGCTTGTAATCGCCAGATCTGGATTTCAGCATTATGGACGAGGATAGCTTGAATAAGTTGGTAGCGGTGATCGCTTATTCCGAAGAATTAATAACTACCCCTGTGATTTGACTACTGTGATTTGATGTTTACTTCTATGCCGTAGTACGGAAAAGAATACTAAAAGTTCTGCCGAGTGTTCTTATGCTCTCGAATGTGCTGGACTTCTATCAGTATTGCGACTTTTAGATGTGACAGGAAAGTAATAGCTAGCTGCTTACCAATACGCACTTGCGTGTCTCTGTTTTTTAAAACAATGCAGCTCATATGTACCACAATAAGTCAAAAGTTGCGCTACGTTCGGATATGGTGTGCTTTGCTGACGGGAAATTCTTGCTACGCGAAATTCTTGCTAGGAGTGATGAAACTTTTCTTTTGGATCATGCTTAGCGTGTTCAGATATCATCCGAGTCTTTGATAAGTTTTGCTGGTCCCTTAGGCTGCATTCATTATGTATACTACAGGGGGGGGGGGGGGGGGGGGGGGGGGGGGGGGGGGGCAGAGGATTTTTGGGGGGATCTCAAAATTTAGGAGAACTGGAAAAGGGGGGATGTCAAGTTTTTTTCATAACATGAAGGGGGGATGCATATTTTTGTTGAGGTATTATATATATTTAAGACAAGGTTGTGCAGTTTGATAGTAAATGAAGGAAGGCTCAATTGTTGAACACCGAGTTTGAACCTCCTTCCTGAAGAAATATCACTTGCACTACTATTCTCGTATTCCTCTCAATGTATTTGTATCAAATCTTGAGCATGCGTCAATGGTTGTTAGCAGAACCTTCCACCGCGAGGCGATGAGTAGGGGAGCTATCGGTGAGAATATTACCAGAGTAAGTAAGCTTACTTACTTACTTACTTACTCTGGTAATATTCTCACCGATAGCTCCCCTACTCATCGCCTCGCGGTGGAAGGTTCTGCTAACAACCATTGACGCATGCTCAAGATTTGATACAAATACATTGAGAGGAATACCTTGTAATAAAAAAAGGGGGTAAGGGGGTAATAAAAAAAGGGGGTAAGTAGTGCACCGTCTCCCCAATTAGTAGTGCACTCGTGCACAGCTAAATACATTTGAGACGTTAATAAAGTTGCTTACTTACTTACTTACTTACTCGTGTATTCACCCTCTTTCAACTGATATGTTGAAAAAAAAACTGCGCGCTTCGCGCGCATAAAGAATTATATTAAACTTAAAAGATCGTAAAAGGCCTTCTTGTTTACTAGAATTCCTCGAGGTCCTCTTCAGTGGCTTTCGTCTGCCAGACAAAACGCCTTGGACTTTTGATTAATAGTCTTGTAGCTTCATTGTCAAAATTGCGGCGCGCTTCGCGCGCACAACGGAAAACATACTAAACAATCAAATACAAAATTAATGATACTCAGCCTATGTGTAGTAAGGCTCCAATCGAGGAGCGCACCAGATCACTTGGTAGAAAGTCACTACCGACACAAAAAAGTAAAGCCACCTAGGATTTTTATTTGCATTTTTACGCTTTGTATTTTTTTTTATCATTGAGCCTTGTTCATTTTTGGTAAAATTGATATAAATATAAATTGAAAAAATTGTCTCCGGGGTGATGGGGGGGGGGGGGGGGGCATGTTTTTCCTTTTGACCAAGAGGGGGGATTCGTAAAAAATATGTTGTGCCTTGGGGGGATCTGAAAATTTTGCATTGTCAAAAAAATTTCCTCTGCCCCCCCTGTAGTATACATAATGAATGCAGCCTTATATACAGAGTGAAGTGAGATTCGTCCGAAAAGTCCAAAGCACTGCGGATTACGAGTTCCCTCGTATGGCTGATGGCTACCATGCTCTCCAAAAGTGCATTAGTTGGAAACGCGAGGGCTACGATCCATATAGCTGGGTATCTTGTGAGATTTTGCACATTGAGTAACAACAGTGCAGCACAAGTAGTGTTTTCGCATAATGTAAAAATTATTTTTCATTTACAGCAACCACGAATTCCATGTTTGCTGACAAGCGAGAAGCGCACTAGACATGGTTCTCCTTTCAGCTTTCCGACATTTCTACGAGAAAATTTTGATTGAGTTAGCTATTTGTAGTTGTTATAAACAATGTTGTATATAGTTCATTCATTTTCTCACGGACAAATAAAATTCCGCCTGATACTCAGGCTTTTAAGTTCGTATTTCTATTTTCTTAAAACCGTGCGACGCGGGTATCCTGTGGAATGCAATATTGCCAAATGCACCTATTTCAATGCCTTCGAACACACTTTTTCAACGTAAACATGGCTTGAAGGCTATGTCGTGACAGGCGGCACAATATATTTCTGTTTGAATCGAATGCAAGCATTTTATTTGTGTTTTCGCAACATTACAACGTGGGTACCCTGTGGTTTTGAAGCTCAAATGTAAAATGCGCCGTAACTCCTAAACGCTTCCACTTCAAAAGTGCAAACAACCGGTTTTAGACTACCCTCGGGCTAAGCTTTCGAATGATATGTGTTAGCAAAATTCCCCTAGGGGGGGGAGGGTTTCGACTCCTGGCCCACGGACTATATATTTTATTGTTCAGTACATCGATGCACTGCCCAAATGTCCTTGGAACGCCAATAACTGTCTTCTGTACACGACATATATCCTGCGATACGCAAAAGTGAATCATTTCTGATTTTTTTTTGTGCTATCGATGTGCTGAATAATAAAACCATTATACTTTATAATCGAAAATGTTCTATTGTTTTTATACTGGCGGCTCTCAATGGCACGGTATTTGCCCTGGATCTACCTGTAGTTAAGGGAGGTTACCATGCGATTTTCATAATTCTGCGAACTCTACACCGACCAACAAACCACGGTTTGGCTTCCGTCAATCAAACGAGTGAACAACTCTGGGTGATTTCACGAAGGCTTTTATAGATCTTGTGAACTGATAGGGGCTAGCTAGGCTTCAAAACACAATTTTCACTGTAAATGCAAACCAAACTCAGAAAACATACGTGGACTTGACTTAAAAGGTTTGATTGACGGAAGCCAAAACGCAGTTTGGCGTTCGGAAACGTCAAGTGGGAGTTCGCAGAATTATGAAAATCGCAGTAAACCTGTGTCTGTTTGAAATGAGCCCCGTCTCAAACGTCGATCTTTCGCCGCTACGAATGAAATCCGGCAGATTGGTTGTATCCATTTTAAAGCCAACAGAAAAGGGACACCGAAAAGATTCTAAACCAAAAATTCAAAACGTTATCTGCAGGGACATTTTGTCAAGAATGCAAAACCCTGTTGAAGAGAAACTCCGAGACGAGAGGCGGGCGTCCGCAGGGAACGCTCATGCTGTGACCAAATAACAACACTAAGGATCATTATAGAGCAGTCACTCGAATGGAACACTGGATTATATGTACTATTTATAAAATGAGTGGCCGTGTTCTATTGGCATATAAAGAATCGAGCCGAAGGCGAGAATCTTTAGATGACAATAGAACACGGACACGAATTTTATAAATGACTTATCAAATCAGTCATGATAAAGCATTGATGAATAAAAGATTACGTTATATCGTTTTGATAAAGCATTGATGAATAAAAGATTACGGTTATATCGCTGTTGATATAAACGTAATATTTTATTCATCAGTTGATATAAAGTAATGTTTTACTCATAAGTTGTCAAACAAGTCCAAAGGCTGAAGGGGACCACTCTAGTGAAGTCCAAGTATGGTCTTCTCTCTAGTGCAGTTCCTGAAAAAGGCTTCATCTGGGAACATATAGTCAACATATAGTCTCTCAGGTGAAGCTTTTTTCAGGTACTTTCCTAGAGAGGAGGCCATATTTGGACTTCACTAGAGTGGTCCCCTTCAGCCTTAGGACTGAGGGTTTGCACTAGAAGGTGTCTGATAGAGAATACTAATTGGTCCAATTAGTATTCTATATCAGACAACTAGCCCGAGGGGATACAAATAGTGTCACCTGATACGAATCCATTGCAGAGATCGGATAAGCATCCTGAATAAGGGATGAATTTGATTAATGGTATTTGTAGACTTCGAAAAAGTCTTCTATCGACAGGGAGATGCTCTGGAAGATCTTTAAAGGCACTATGGCATTCCATCTAAGATCGTGAGAACGATCCAGGTCCTGTACGAAGGCTTTCAAGCAAACGTTTTGCACGAAGCACGAAGGGAAGATGACTGAGCCATTTGGAATGAAACCGGGGTACGACAAGGATGTCTTCTTAGTCCACTTCATTTTCTAGTGGCATTGGACTGGCTAACAAGGAAAGCATATGGAGAGAACAAGCCCGGGATCCAGTTTTCCATGCTGACGAAACTTGAAGATCTTGAATTTGCGGACGACATTGTATTACTAAGCCAGAAGATCGCCCATGCACGCGAGAAGTTTGAAGCATTACAAGACGAAGCGGCAGAAGTGGGATTGAAAGTCAACAGGACCAAAACCAAAGAAATAGGCTAGGCACCCCTAGCAGCGCAGGTAACATTTTGTGCAACGGCCAACAAGAGCGGGTAGAAAGCTTTACCTACATGGGAGTATCGTCAACACTACAGGAGGCTCTGATGAAGATGTCGATTCAAGGTGTAGAAAAGTTCAAGCGGTGTTCTACCTATTGAGACCTATTTTGAAATCTAAATATATATCCCTACGGACGACGAAATTAAGGATCTTTAACTCTAATGTGAAATCCGTTCTCCTGTAAGGTTTGAAACGTGGCGGCTACCTCTAACATCATCAAGAAGTTACAGAAATTTGTCAATCGCAGACTCCAATACATACTTGGAACATTCTGGCCAAATAAAATTACCAACGGGGATCTGTGGCAGGGCACTGAGCAAGAAAGGATAGATGTTGTCAGCAGGAGAAGAAAGTGACGATGGATTGGGGATACCTTAAGGAAACCGATGTCTAACACCACCCGACAGTCCCTTGACTGGAACCCGGAAGAAAAAGGAAAAGGGATCGCCGAAGAAATCCTGGAGACTAAGGACAGTGACAGAGGAACATCAGAGGATTGGGCTGTCTTGGAATCAACTAAAGCGGCGAAGAACAGAGTACGCTGGAGGAAGCTTGTGGAGGCCCTATGCTCCGGTAGGAGTGAAGAGGGTTAAGTAAGTAAGTAAGTATAGCGTGCTGTACCACTCTAGCCAGCTCCTCTCTTGTGATTCGACTTCAGCAGTGATTACTGCTCATAGGGCGCGCTGGCTACATATCCAAAATAACCAGGAGTTCTCCTGAACTGTTTATTGTGTTGTGTTATGAAGTAAAGGCAAAATTATCTGTTCTTAAGTCTTCTTTGAACTTTCGTAACGTTTGCCCGTGATGTCTTTTTCTGTACTGTGTTTCCTAGGATTTGCAAACTATGTAAAAAGTGAAACTTTTGGCAAAATCTACAGGTAAATAGGTCTAGAATTTTCGGACGTTGATTTGCTTGGCTTTTTCGATATTCTCCCAGCCAGCTAAATCCGAAAAGATGAAAAGGATACCGCTTCATTGTAGGCCTAAAGGGTATTTGAATTTTAGCTAATGAATTTTTTGGGCAAACAAAGCGTATCTCAAATGGGCGATGTGAAAATGCAGGAAACGGGGAACTCGGCAGAGTATAATTATAATCTAAACTGTAAAAAAAATTATGGCCCAAGTCGCATTAAAAAGTAGCCCTCCCTGCAGTTTTATTTGTTCACCCAAACAGCAATGTCTCTGATCACCATCCAATGCTTCATATCTATGTTCACCTGCAACCAAATGCACGTCACGGGAAATTTGACCGAAGTGTCAAGCCCAGTAAGATCTTGTACAGGGTCTCCAAAGCTTCCCACCTTCTTACATCGGTACGCGTCACATTTCTCCGACCCTTTCACTTGCGGGCAAACAGAAATGTCGATCCCTTTGGCCGAGTCCCCAAACAATGTCGAACCACTGACAATCAGGAGCCTCTTCAGATGCACTTTTCATCAAATACCATTTTCAAATATTGACCCTTACGCGGTGTTGAAATCCACACAAAACCTCTTTTTGCTTTGTGAATGATCTCCTTCTCAGGAAAAGCAGACATTATTAAAAGCGTTGTGTCTATTTTGGCACGTGGTCGATCTGCTGTAATCTTTTTCCCTTCCGTGAAGAGTTGGTCGTTTGAATAGGTAATCTTGAATTTAGAAATCCTTAGACTCAGATGCCCTCGTATAAAGTCACAGGGTAGTATGGTGGGGCCAAATGTCAATCCAAATTCGGCAATGTCCTTTACCATTACCCTAGACATGAGTCGCCCTACTGTTGTAAAAGCCTCAAGTCCATTAAATTGGACGGCACTTTGTCTCTGATTGGTCAATAGAATCTCTGAGTCCTTTTGTATCGTTGGCAAGATCCTCTTTAGAGTCACTGTGCTATCGTCGAGCTGTAAATAAAATTCGGCCGTAAGCCTTTGACAGTACTCAAGCAGAAAAATATAGTGCTTGTTGAACTCCTCTACGTCTAAAACGAATTGTTTTGAGACGCCTGGACCAAAATTTTCATGTCCAACCGAGGCTGGTTTCGCTAGGGCGGTGAGAAATTCCTCTGTTGGAGAGATAACATGTAGAATACCTTTGTTTAATTTAAGTGAAAATTCGTCTTTAACGAGCTGTAACACTTTGGATTGACCCCTCGCACCAGCTGATATTACGACAAGAATCTGGCCCTCATCATCGGGGGTCACGTGTTTGAATAAAGACTTCAGCGTCACCCTGAGTTCGTCCGTTCGTCCGCGCCACGATGGGATGCCAATCGATAAGAAAACTGGAACAAAACAGAAACAGCTTTAAATGTATATATTACACCGTTTGTTATAGCTAACCTGCCTGTCTATCCCTCTATCTGTCTTTCCATCCGTCCGTCGGCCCCTTTTCTGCAATTCCTTCCGCTTGTCTGTCTGGGGCCGGTTTCTAGAAGGTCAGTTAAGAGATATCTGTAGATAAACGCTTATCCAACGGATAAATCCTGAACAAATCCTACACAACAGATAGCTTTTATCCATGGATAACTTTATCCAACCTTTCAGGAACCGGTCCCTGGTGTGTTTGTTTGCCCGGTCTGTCCGGACTGTTTGTTGTCGGGTCTGTTTGTTGTCCAGTCTGCCTGGAATGTTTGTTTGTCGGGTCTGTTTGCCTGTCTCGTCTGTTTACCTGCCCGGTTTGTTTGTCTGTTCGGTCTGTTTGTCTGCCCGGTCTATTTGTCTATCCGGTCTATTTGTCTGTCCGTTCTGTTTGTCTGCCCGGTCTATTTGCTAATATGTTACAAGATGGTCCTAAATGACCACCATCGAGGCATTTGTTTTCTGGGAAGAACTGCTGCAAATCAGTGAACCTTATGCCTACCACTTCTTTGTCTTGTTTTTCCGGCGACAAGTCCCTGGTCCATATTCAACGGCTCAAGGCGTGACATGCATTTCGCTGGAAGTAGCGTGGTCTTCCTGTGGCATTTAAATCTTGACGGGTGTTCTTTTTCTCTTTGCATCTGCGTTGATGTTTCTTTGGAGCTATTAAAGTTTGACAGATAAATGAAGGCGTCAATACGATCAAACGCCACGGTTCACGGTTCACATGTCTGGTCATTGGAATGGTGTATATATTTGTGTCGTTACGGCACTATCAAGTCTCTTATATGTTTTACAGGGGGCAACTCTAATAACAGCTGTTTCGGATGAAAAAAAATATCGCTAATTTATTGCAAAATCGTCTGAAATCGGGAGTTGAACCAGGGGCAGATCCAGGATCTCCAAAAAGGGGGTGCCCAAAATAAAAAAATTTGGAGGCCAAAGTTGCAACCTTGCCCTTGCAAATACAAAATCTATCGCAAAAATCTATCTGAGCCCCCCTCCCCCCTAAATCCGCCTATGTGGACCTTGTCTTTCGGGAAAAAGCAAAGAAAAACTTGCGCAGGAGGCTGTCCAGTTTACTTGCGTGCAGCAGAATCAATGCAAACTTTGTTTCACCCAGAATGCATGAATACCTTAACACATACGAGTTATAATTGAACAAGCTATTTGGCAATAGGTTATTATCGAGTTTTGTGCCGAAGGTCGAGTTCCGATGTTTTTCTTCATTTTCAATACTTGAAATTCGATGACTATTTTCCAACACAGAATAGCTTTTCCGTCACTAATAATCCGTATATGTCTCCGTTTCTTATCCCAAAATAGGCAACACTATGTAATCAAAGTATTTCTATCTCATACGAATTCTTTTAATAGAAAAGTTACTCACCTTGAATGAATACAAACCATATGTCTAACAATGCCAGACAAAATACCAAAACTACAAGAGCAGAATTTCCCCTCATAGTTGAAAATCAATTGAAGTAAGAGCAGTTCTATTTGATGTTGAGGACAGTTGTCTGCATTTTTTCGCGAATATATTGGTTACCTTCGAAACTCAATAGCAGCGAAAAAAATGTCAGCGAATCTTTCCAAAACTTAACAATAAACCGAATATCGTTAGATTGGGGTTGTTTACATTTTACTTCATTATTCGCCGGGACCCAGAAACTTATCGTAATTCGGAGAATATCGTTAAATCGAGGATCGTAAATTCTTGGTTCCACTATCTAGATGGTTACTTTGAGAGTTCCACACATAATTTGCCCATCCGTTATAGAATGATAACAAAGGATTTGCCGCTTAAAAACAACGAATAACACTCCCAGTTTTTGAATAGCGCTACGCACATTCTAGATTAGACAAACAATCCCTCTGAAATCTCATTCAGAAGGATCACGCTCGAAATACGAACCAGGGTAGGAATAAATACAAGCTCTGCTATAATGAGTGGAGCTACCAGTTTACCAATTCATTTTGTATCGTTCTTTAAGGACAGAAAACTGAGAAAATGGAAAAATATATTTGCTTGTCTGAGTTTTTAATTAAGCCTGGTGTACACTAGCGACATAACATAAGGACGTATTTTGCAACGAAAAAAGCACGGGAAAATATTGGAAATAATCAGTATTTTCCATGGATCATCATTACATCCTTCCCCAAAGCAATCTTCTGTTATTTTTTGTGGACTTCAACGTTTTAAAACCACTAAATTTTGTTCGCGTGATATTTTTCTTATGTCGCAAGTGTGCACTAGGCTTTAGTGTGACGTGATCTGTGCGCTGCACAATTGGTGAAAACCTTTGTGGACATCAATGGGAGAGTTGGCTACATTCTACTCCAATCCCAGGGTGTTACCAGACAACGCCAATTCAGTCATGAAAAACAATCACTTCATATCAACAAGTTATCTCTTTTTTATTGGAACATATTGTTTGTTATATCTTTCCTATTTACAATGGCACATTTACATTGGGTTTTTTATATTGGCGACAAATTACTGCTCTTCTTGCGTCTTCCAAAAACAAATAATATCGAGAAGTGAACAAAAATTATACAGTATATATATTCAACAAGATTGGGTTTAAAATGACTAAGATGAACATTACAGATTGCCATTAAAAAATTGTAAGGTGTGAAATCTTTATTGGTTTTCTATTTAAGAGAAATAAAACATTCGAGTGTGAAATGTTTAGCCTGTTATTGCTCAGTCTTTTTCTATAAGTCCATTTAGTAGTTTCTTGTAGCAAACTCTTTTTACTAGGTTTTTCGGGCCAACTCTTTCCTGTGGAGAGGAAAGGGAACAGAATATTAAAACGCGTCAGAGTCCCGCCGAACAATCGACCGAACACTCGACCGATTGACCGACCGACAAATCAACCAATTAAACAACCAACCGTATTTTTTTTATTAATATTAAGTATAAATCAAGAACGGGAAGCTTAGATGTATAAATGTTAATATGTTATTGATAAATAATTTTTTTTAAAGGCATTGTTTGTAGATAATAAAACCCTTGCTTACCATCGGTCGGGCCTCGGGTGCTTGTGGGGTTACGAACTTCTGGGCACTTGCTGTTAAAACAAGAAAGAACACATCAGAGATCAAGAAACAGATACACAGTAACATCTAGAAAATTCAGCGAGGAAATCTTAGTTTTATTGGCCATGGGTGTTATAAAATCGCTTGTTTATATTCGTTTTTGTTTTTTGCGACGCGTTTAATTAAAACGTCGATTTTGTTTTGTTCCGCCATTCAAACTGACTGACTCAAATCAGTCCTCGCCCTGTTTCACCAGTGCAGTACCCTGGGATTCCGTCGCAAAGTTTGAATGGTTTGGGTCACGATGGAAGCCAGTTGACTGCACTACAGTGAAACTTGCAGGGCAAAGGACCTGATTGGTCCACTTGGTTTGAGTGGCACAACAGGAAACCTCAAAGGCTGAATCATTGTTGTAGCCAAAATACCGCGCGCGCTCTGATTGGCTAATCAGCGCCAATGGGCATTGGCAGAAATATAAGTTAGTGTATATAAGTTAGTGTTTCTGGCATTGGGCAATACGCATTTTTTTTCCGCCAATTCACAAAATTGGCGAAACAACAAAATCGGCTGTATAGCGGAAATTTCCTGATCAAGATAATTTTTCAAAACAAAATAATCGACAAATTTTGACGCGACTTACTAGGTGAATCTCTCCAATTCAACTGTTGGATGTATTTCTCGTAGTTGACTTTGCCTTCAGCGTTCATGTCGGCTCGTGAGAGTATGGCGTCGAGAAGTTCCTGTTTGGCGGGAATGTTAAACCGACGACATAGATTGTGTATATCCTTCGCTTCTAGGAAACCAGTGCTACAAGAACAATTAAAAACGAGCATTACACACCTAGCTGCATGTAGCTGAGACCGATCCCAGAACTAGTTATAGTTATAGCACGGTGGCTATGGCACGGTGGTTTCAACAAAATGTTATACAATAATAAGACCAGTGATGTACATAAACAACTCAGAATCCTAAATTATATTTAACAATTAGACATCGAGGCCGAATGTGCTATGTTGAATAGACCATGAGGCCGAAGGCCGAATGGTCTATTGATATCATAGCACATGAGGACGAGAGGTCTAATTGTTTTGGCAATGAATTCCATTATTTTATGTTGAAAAAATCAAGTTTTCTTGCAAAGAAAGGCGTTGGTTTTGCCAGGCACGGTCTATCACTAATAGACCATTAGTAGCTCAGCCAATCAGAATGCAGGATTTGTAATAGACCATTAGTTGGTTTATACTAATATTAAGTAGTCTTTGAAAATAAAAGGAAGGTGCAACGGGCCATTCCATTTTTTATCGGCACTCCCCTATAGAAGAGTTTTTTCGAGGGGTATAGCAAAATGGCCTTTTCCGAGAGGGTGAAACCGAAAAAAAGGCCCTTCCGTGGGTTTTTCCGAGGGGATGCAATAAAGAAAAGCCTCTTCGGTGTTTTTTTTCCGAGGGGGTGCAATAAAAAAAAAGCCTCTTTCGTGGGTTTTTCCGAGGGGGTGAAATCCCAAAAAGGCTGTTCCATAGGTATTTCCGAGGGTGTTGAGCAATTATTTCCGAGGGGGTTACTAAAGAAAATGACGCTCGGAACTCTGTACCATGACCATACTTACCGATCCATATCCTCGTACCGACATGCCTCCTTCATGGCATTGAAGTCTTCAAAGTTGGCTTTTCTAAGCTGCTCTTGAACAGAAGCAATAATGACCTGCAAGTTATCGTCCACATCACTCGCCTCTGAGTAGTAACGCGCTACGGTCAGCATCTCGTGCTCGGATAAGTGTGGGCAGAACCTGCGAAGAACCGACCTGGGAGAACAACAAGAAAACAATAAGGAAAAAAGGCCTATACCGTGTACTAGAGTCGCCACAATTGATAGCAATTTAAAGAGCCCTTGTCAGTCTTTGTTGTTGTTTTCAGTCGATATGAGACAACGAATTACGTGTAGAAATCTTGAAATAGTCTTCGAAAGACAAAGTTTTATTATTCATTTATCGAATTCAATCGCAAATATTGCACTACATTCCCTAAATCAGCCGATGGAAATGGATGCTTTCTCTGTCTTGGTATGTTGCTAGGCTGACAAAATGGAGCCTGACAGAGGTTCTTTAAGGTGACCAGTCCCACACAATTGAATCAGAGTTGGACAACTTCGCTAGAAGTGTGCACTGGCCGTGTTAGGTTAGACTTTGTGCTTGGTTGGTTCATTCACAAAAGCTCGCAGCGTTTGCTTCGCGACTCATCTCGTCTCGCTTTTGTTAGTATCCTTAGAGAGGTCGAGTTGTGGCAAGTCTAGGGTCAGGGTAGAGGTGCGCGTTCTATCCGCGATCCGCGGCATCTTTTATGGGTATTTACGCGCAAACTTGCATACTTGCGAGAAAAATCGCCGCGACTCGCGCGACAAAAATTGCAAGCGTAACTCTGATCTGTCATATTGTGTATCTTACCAGAAGGTACTAAAAGACACACTTCCACTGTCTGTCTTATCGTCCTCAGTAAAGATGCCCTTGAGCTCTTCATAGTTGGCGTCAGCGATTGTCTTGAGCTTCGGTAGTACACACTGGATGTTGGCTTGCCGGAATTCATTACAGTGCTTCTCCATATACTCCACTGCATATTCATCAGCATCAATGATAATAAACTCATGATTGTAGAATTGGACAACCGCGCCAATGAAAAGATCCTAGAATAATGAATAAGAAAGTCTCTGTTATTGTAAGGGCTTGATCATAATGCATACTTGACTTATTATAATAATTTAATTTCAATAATAGTAGTTATAAGAACTTCCGCATGCTGATTGGTCGAGAGCTTTGTTTTCTCTTGCTATAATCACCTACCAGTGATTTAAAGAGCCTGTGTCAGCCGCCATTTTGACAGCATAGCAACATACCAAGTCCGAGAAAGCATCCATTTCCATCGGCTGATTTAGAGAATATAGAGCAATGTTCTCCATTGAATTTGGTAAATCAAATCTGAAACTCTGTTTTTAGATATTTATTAAGAGATTTCTACACATAATTCATCTTCTAATATCGAACAAAAACAATAACAAAGGAGTGGCTGACACGGGCTCTTTAAACATTGAAAGGACTGGACATGTGCACATGAGTTTCGTTACAATCGTCAAAGAATACAACAAAACAAGTATTTTTCTGTCCAAAAACCTTTTGAATCACTCGACTTCGTCTTGGTGACTATTTGCTGATAATCATGTGGCCCTTTGGTGACTAATTGTTAAATAGCATATTTTACTACCGAAATCACTAAACTGTCTGCACCCTCGAAAATTCGATCGATCATTTGTCAGTTTCAGTTCGCTCCTCTGACCGTTTTGATCGATCGAAATGATCACATGACACGCTTCTTCCATTGTTTGATACAAAATTTAAATGTCACATGACCATTTCGATCGATCAAAACAGGCCAGACGAATGAACCGAAACTGACAAACGATTGATCGAATTTTTGAGGGAGCTGACAGTTTAGTGATTTCGTTAGTAATAATATTAACTATTTCATACAACATCAATTAAAGATTCCTACCTGTGCTATGTATTTGGAGATGCCATCTGTTTTCTTGATGCTTCCCCTTTCAAGGAACTTCCCACCAAGGATACCAGAGTTCCTCTGGGGTGGTTCAAACACAAGGATAGTGTCATCGGACAGGAAGTAGGAAATGATGAACCTTCTATCCATGTCGATGGGTCTTGTAGTTTTCAGCTGACCCACAAACCGTAGAACATTACTGTCGAGGCCATGCCTAAAAATATATATCATGTCTGGTCAGTGCTTCTTTGGTCTTGAAAAGAATAAAATCAGGATGAAATGGCACGAGAAGGCAGGGCTGCATTGGTATGGTGCAGAAGGGAACATTACCTATCTTTCTCCATGAACTTGATAAAGTCCCTCTTAGGTGGTTTGGGAATAAGACTAAGGCATGAACACAAGGAATCCTCCTCAGAGCCAAAACCATTGTATGGCGGGATCTCCCGTGGTGGTAGGGCATAGGATGGAGCCTTGTACTTCACAGGTCCAAATGAATCTAAAACAAGAGACAAAAAAATAATTGACCATACTTGCATCATATCTTAAAAGTAAAATGTAGTTTTACATACCTAGGCCATATTTGGATTGATAATATGCCTTGGTAAACTCATCACAGTCACAAATTTGGAATTTGCGTCCCCAGACATTGATAACAGAGCCAATGGTTAAGTCACTGTCATGGTAAAAATCAATGTGGACTGCACCAGTCTGAAAAAGAGAGAAAGCTAAAAATAATAATTGACACATACTAGTACCAACATGCACAATCTATACAATCTATATATTATTAATTAAAAAAAAGCATCATTTATTCTTTACAAACCTTCAGACTATCCAAAATGAACCTTCCTCCCTTCTGCATTTCACCGAAGACATTCAGAACAGTTCGGCTAGTAATTTCACCAGGCTGAGTAAGTGGTGTAGGCTCCTAAAAATTCACAACACAGGCAAAGTTCAATTGTTAAGTGCTTTACATTAACTCCAATATAGTTATTCATTGACATAGTGTGACAATGCAGTGACTGGTACAAAACATGGGCCAAAATAGCAGTTCAGTTGCCAATATTGTCACTAAGAACTGTAATAGATTTTTCTTGCTGGTAACAGATTTAGATTTAATAGAAAGATTTTGATTGGTTATTGCCTACAATGTAGTAATGACAATCAGTTTCTCAAAGCTCATGTGTGGTACTCTCACTGTTGAAAGCTTGGAACTGCTACAACAACCAAATGCTAATTTCTTACCTTCGGTAGTGGTTGCCGTCTTAGAAACATAGGAGCTGCATCTCTGCCAGAGTTAGGAGGGATAATTTCACGAATTTCTACAGTATCATCGGCCAAGAAGTAGTGTAATATCATCTCTCTAGCATCACCAAACATGCTATCCATGTCGTCCCATAAACAGTAGAACCTCAAAACACGTCTGTCATGCCTCAGGAATTGTTTAAGGGTGTCTTCTTTCTCATATGGCCTGAGAGGCTGCATACTTTCAGTCATCTGGAAATAAAGCCAGGGCACACACTAAGTTGAGTGACATTCGAAACATAATTTTGTTGTTCTTACGGGTACATACCAGTATAGGCCTCAAACTGAAGGCAAACCTTTCACTTTCAGTGTGGGACGGCCAATTACCATGACTAAAGTTTTGAGCATTATCACTTCAAGATCACTTTACCTGTTTACGATGCCCTGTGTAAGGGTCTTGAGGGATATCTGATCCCTTATTGACTCGAACGCCCAGTTTGCGCAAGAAATTGTGGGTAAACTCATCACTGCCAGTAATTTTGAAGATTCTAGAGTAAAGGGCTATTTCTTTGCCAATATTGAAGTGTTCTACTGTGTAGAATTGATCATCATGGGGGGTGGAGAGGGATTCTGTGACGTCGAATGAGTGTACCTGAACAAGAAAAATAATACGAAATGATCAATACCCCACATGGAGGGGATTTCCCCCCAACCTCCCTGGAATAGGTCCTTTGCAGTTCATCTGTCATATGGTTTTGACAGTAGAACTATTGACAGTTGAACTTCAAAGTTTGCCTGCCAATTCGCGAAGCTTTGGTAATGCTCATGAGTGGAAAACAAAATTTTTTTAGTGCCCTGCTTATTTCTTACTAACCAGAAAAACTATGAAGCTGCCAGAATACCAGCTTTTTTCAATTAATATTGTTGAAACAAAATTGCGGACTTGAAAATTGTGACAAAAATGTTTGAAAGTTTCTCTATCAAAACATTTTTATACTAGACAAGAACATGTTTTGACATGTGTATAGATGGGTAGCTGCAACCAACTGTAAGAATTATCCACAAAACTAGGTGATATTTTGTGACTAGTAATTGACACCTTTTTAATTGTAGAAGTGAACAGTTTTGGATGCAGTTGCTTTTGTGACTGTAACACAGAACGTAAGATCCACAACAAATCTATACCTTGGGGATGCCACTGTTTTCAATTTTAGGTTCATTTACTTGAATGCTGTCATCTTCAAGATGGAAATATATTTTACATCTGCAAAGAAAGGAATAAAAAAAGAAGAAAATTATTTGACCTATCTAAGAAAAACAGGATATCACCACAAGAAAAACAACAAACCTTCTTATCCTGTATTGTTCCTCACGTTTTTCATGGACAGCTTCTTGGAAATATGCATCAAAGCAAAGAACCTGAAAGTGAGAAGTATGATTTGGATGATGATACAGTGGGTTTTGCCTTCTACTGTCTTGTTGCTTATGCCTGAAAATGGCCCTTTGTCAAAGTGTCAAATGTCATATTTCCATGAATTGCTGGTGATATTGTTGCCGCTATCATTGAGAAACAATGGACAGGCCTTCTGATATTTCACAGTGGTAAAAATGATATTTAGCTGAATTACCTGTCTGTCAAATGCAACCCACGCTGGTGCCTCTGGACCAACACCTTTAGGGTAGTAGCTGTGTCTTGGCTTTAGTTTCTGGCCAGGAAGAGGGTCCCCACCTATAATATTGATTATTATTAGAGAGGATTTCAGATGAGCAGTGATGGCAACTAGAATCTCTTCTACTACAAAAATTCACAGTTCAAACATTTGTGGCAAAAGAAATCTGCTCTAGTATGGTGTTAGTTAAAATTAAACGGGTCTTTCTTTCACAGTGTGGCACGTTTTACCTTTACTTTTAGTATTAGGGCAAGCATTTACAATGGCAAAGTCTCTTTATTTTAGCCAATAGTTTTGCTCCTTGGCACAAGGGGATGTATGTCTGTTACATGTGTCAACTCTAGTATTTGGGGTTTAAGTTTACTTAAGCTGTTATGTTTTGTTTCTCGCTTTTAGAGCCATCCATTTTTGGATTCTGCAAATTTGCACATCCACAAAAGCCTTGAGTTACAACTCGCAAAACCTCAAAGGGAAGCCCAAAGTAAGAAAACCATCAAATTACTCGGGAATTACTAGTAACTCATGAAACGGAGATTAAGCTTAAATTGTCAGCAAAACTTAAAATCTTACCAATTCCACACTTTGCTTCTCCAACGTACACCGACACATCATTCCGTTGGTCGAACTGATGAGTCTTGTGAAACTTCGTTTTGCCGAGCTACAAGGTAAGATATATGAATTATTTCTGCACCAAGTAACGCTTCGATGTTTAACACATCCTCTGTGATAATTGTTTTGGTGGAGAGCTTACATTTCGGTTGAAATTATTGCCTGGAAGAAAGGGAAGCGCCATTTTCTTCTGCTGTTGTTGAACTGTGTGTTGACCATGGAGATGTATAACTTATAACTCGGCCTCGTTTCCAAGCTTTGTGTTTACCATAGCAACACGCGACAAAGCAAAAAAATTATGGGGGAGAGGGTAAAATGAACTCCTGCTTCCCATAGCAACCCAAAGCTCCTTCAAAACGAGGCTATTCTTTTGAACACAACACGGGGCAATACCTTGGCGAATAAAAATTAAAATGGTGCAATTCCATAACATCAATATTGGAGCACGAGTTGAGGTTATTTGGAGAGGAGAAATTTGCAAAGGAACCGTAAGATACGCAGGAGTTCTTGTAGCAAAACCGGGAGAATGGATTGGTGTTGAGTTGGACGAGCGAGGTGAATGACGCGAAAAACCCGCCAATCAAGAGTGACTCGAATTATTAAGCCTTAATTAAGTTGTATTTTCTTTGAATTTCCTTACTATTGATTTTTTCAGCCGAAGAAATATTTATTGTTGATCCCATTTTATTATCTGAGATATCACAGTAATTGTGTCTTGATTTCAAACGTTTGATTGAATTGGTTGTCAAGCAAACTGAAATGCACCGTAAACATGTGTTCCGTTCTCTTAGTATAGCTATTCTTCTATTCAACAGAAAGATAGAGTAACGTAAAACCGAACGCTGCTTTAAAGATCAAGAATTGTTAACAATTTAAGCAATATGAGAGAACAGATAGCTGGAATTGTTCAGCTGAAGCTTGAAATCAATGTTCATCATGTGCTTTCTTTCAGTTGGATGCCACAATGGTTTGCATAAAGGAGTACAGTATTTCAAGTGCAGAGATGGACATGGGATTTTTACAAGAGCCATGAATATTCGATTTGACTCCAATCGACGGCTGTAAGTCCAAAAGAAAGTCAAATCACATAAAGCTACAGTAGCTAGCAACACAGTAGTCAATTTAGTGCTTCTTTCATTATTTTATGGTTATGGCAAACCAGAAACAATGTTCTGAGCAAATTCAATGCTACCAAAATGCCAGAAAATTATAAGAATTGTGCTTCGAGTTTTTTCCCCAGACTCACATCATTGTCTTTCTCAGAGGCTCTTCCCTGTCAGCAGCAAAGGCCTCTTTTCCTTTCGCTAGGCTGCGACCAGAAGAGGCCACTGCTAGCAGGGAACAAAGCCACCAACACATTTAACAGGTCAGAGGCTCTGGAAGTGGAAGTTGAGGGGCAGATTCTGATTGGCTGATACTTTCATCAATCAGAAAGCCCCCTCTTAAGTGATGCCCTGGACATTTCCCTTAGAAGAACAACATTGCATATTTGCACCACAAATTCACTTAGTGTCTGGTACTTGATATTGTAATCAATGCATATCACCCTGAGATGATCAAACATTCATAAAAAGCCCAAAGGACTATGCAACAAGATTCAGCAAACGTTTGTTGAATACTTTATTAAAGGGAGCCTGTCACGCAACTGCACAGCTGTTCTGCGCATCTCAAAACAGGGCCATAGCTAGCATAGGGTCAGGGGGCAGTTGCCCCCCCCCCAGCGAAGTAAAATTGTTAGTGTCAACATGTGGGGAAAAACCTGCTTGCCCCCCCAGCAAAAACAAAGAATGACCAAGGCCTGCCCCCCCCAGTCAAAAATTTCTAGCTATGGCCTTGCAAAACAAAGAAGTATTGTCCTGTAACATTGGCCAGCAAAGGCTAAAAACCTAAAAGCTCCTGGAGCATGTGTGTATCGTGACAGGCTCCCTTTACCACTGTATGCATTGCTACGCGACCTCAAAATTCAATGTTGCGATGGGCGATTGGCGATTTTTAGCCTTCAATCAAACCAAAACGCTGGATTTGGCTGCTTTACTGGATCGATATTGATTGCAAAATCAACCAAAATGGTTTTAAGCTATCCTTTGGCTTCCCTTGCCTATAATGTTTAACTCTCTGTTCAAGAAAATTGATATTAAAATTTTCTTGCGTAAAATCGCCCATCGCAACAGTGAATTTTGAAGGTCACGTAGCAATGCATACAGTGGTAATGTTTGCTGTGATGTGGCCAGAGGTATTGTTCTATATTCTTTGGTAACCTAGACAATACCTCCAATGATGTCATGAGCTGCTATGCCTCCATGTTTAAAAGCTACTTAGTAGGAGCTATGTATAATTATACAACTCCAATCTATACCTCATAAAGTTCTCAGAGTGGAGATTCCAGCACATCAGTAACATGTCAGGGGTGATATACACTTTAAGGGACATATTAATGTGAATTTGATCCAAGTGAGTTTATACAAGGGCATGTACCCGTGTAAGGTGTATCATTATGTCATGCCATGCTTTATTTGTTACAGGTTATTCAACAGCTACAAGACTATTAGACCCAATTCAAGTGTGGATGAAACATTGTTCAGAAGAATGGATGGTACAAGTCTAACAAATATTCAAAATATTCTATTGGCTTTCTAAATCTAAAAAAACTATTTTGCAATATATCTTATTTTTCTTTTTCCAGGTTTGAGCATTGATGTTGACCATATCGACAGAGTTTCACCTGACCCATCAGTGGTGACTTCAAAATACCTTGACTCAGTCAAGACATTATTCAGAGGTATGAGTATTATCTATTATGCTATTATCTCAAAAAAGTGTTTGAATTTGTTTTAGCCATTGTGCAATGCACAACAAGTTGGTTGTCTCAATGATTAGTAAATCCTGATTGAAGTGTCAGGAGTTTAAGAACCTTATTGAACAATGATTTCTAAATCCCTTTCAATTTTCACAGAAAAAAATACTAACAGTAAATGTTTACTTCGCTGGGAGGGCAACTGCCCCCTCTGCCCCTCCGCTAGCACAATTTTGCAGTCACCATTTTGCACCTTATAGAATTATTTGGATCACAGGAAGAGAAGTTTTTAAATCTAAAGAAATATAGTTTAGTGCAAGGCAATAAATCAAGTCAATGTTATTCACTGTCTAACTCCAGACTCGTACCCGTCGCTTAGTAGAAAAGTTGAGGAACGCAGGGAATTATGGGAAGGATTAGCGCGGCGCGCAATGCATTATGGGAAGATTTCGCAAGGCGCGCCGCGCTAATCCTTCCCATAATCCCCTGCGTTCCTCGACTTTTCTACTAGAGAGCAGCAAAGCAGTTATTTGATGACTGATTTGACGACCTAGCGACGGGTACGAGTCTGGTCTAACTCACATACAAACATCACACTGGTGACAAGGATGGGATCAATATGTTTTGTCTTGCTTTCTTATTAGTCTCTGGGAATGAAGACTTTTGGACTAAAAAAGGATTCCACAAGAGCCATCTAGTTGGAGCAAACATAAGACCAGCCACAGCACAAGAGCCACATACCTCTGTTGATCCAACAAGTTCCCAAAGACATAAACCAGTGAAACATCACTTTATTAGTCCACCATCCATCCCAGCTTGCCACGTACCAAGACCTGTTATGAAAAGGATGATCCAACAAAATTACTTTGGGACAATTATACCAAGATATAGCAGCTTGTCTTAAAAAGTTAAACCTCAGCTCTATAAGGCACCTATGGCCTAGTCTAATTAGCCGGGGGGGGGACTCCCAATATTTTAGACGGGGATGCTCATCGGGAAAATTGATTTTGACCCTAAGGGATAGCAAAATGGGTGTGGCAAACAGCAAATTTACCCCTAAAAGAAAGCAAATTTGGCGTGGCGAACGCTGCATTTACTCCTAAAAGATAGCAAATTTGGCAGGTCAAAACAAATAAAAGTGAATTGTGTTTAAGGGTTTTCATCCAAGTTTTCTTTGTAAATATTGGTTCTGGTGTCAGTCACCAATATATTTCTGGGCAAGGATTGGTCTGAGACTCCCCTAAGGGATAGGGCTGATTTTAAACACCCCTAAGAGATAGCACGTCTGTCAATTTTATACCCTAAGGGATAGGACGAGCAACCCCGTCTGAAAATATGGGGAGTCCCCCCTGGGCTAATTAGCCATTCCTAATGCAATTGAACTGAAGGCAGTTTCCTCCATTTGTACTTCAAAGTATGGCTCATGATTATACCACTGTAAGTCCTTGACTTAAGTCACAAAAATATGCCTGCAAGTCTGCCCCAGCACACTATGACACCCCCAGGGGAGAGCTCAAGCATAAAAAACAACAGGCAGGTCTGACATATTTTTGTAGTATGAATTTTTAAGTTCAGTCATTTTTGTTTGCAAGGATTTTTTTGGGGTTTGACAATACATAATTTTATTACACTGGAATTTGGTATTTTTTATGAAAGTTAAATATGAAGCCCTGCATCATATTTATAATCACAGAGTGAATCATATTTATGCCTACCTTGGGATGACACCAAAGGATAGTCAAAACATCAAACTAAATTTGACACTTTAGGGTAATATTTCTATTCTTAAAATTATAGCTAATATCCTCTCTTTACCTTTCAAATTCCACACCTTTCTTCAAGAAATGGAGTGCAAATTAAAGTATCTCCCAAGTTGTGTGCCCTCTCCAATTTTTGTTTTTATGGGGCACAAACACAATCATTATTGCAGCACAATATTGTTAGATTGATGTTTAGGGGCACATACTAACCTGTATTTTTATGGTTTGCAATAAAAAAATATTTTGGACTACCATGTTCAAGAAAATGTTTAGTGGATCTATGCAACTGATTTTTTTTAACAAAAACCCTTAGACTGCTCAAGTCTTTCCTATACACACACTTTCATTTACCATATGCTGTTGGGTGTAAAGTTTCTATTCACTCAGTGCACCACAGGGGGCTTGCCACTAATGCAGCAAATTGTCCACTAACTGAATTCCTAATCCAAATCAAAGTTGGACAGTTGGCCTTGCAGTTCACCAAGATCCTGAATATCACATGCAAATATTGGACTCCATCTAGACTATGACACAGTGCTTTTTAGTTAACCATATGGTAATCCCACCCATAAAGGGGCTGCATTTCTTGTATTTTGTGAGAGACTCCTGCATCTCATCCTCATCTCCCCACTTTATGTCTAAAGCTTCTGCATTTTGATAGAAATTATGCAGGCATACTTTACAAAACAATGGCATTTTGTGGGTCCATATCATGCAATGTTCATCTGACCTCCAAATTTTGGATATTAGGGGTTGGCATCTTGGCATACATGTATTTCAATCTCCATCTTAGTAAACCTTGAATACAGACTGCTTGAGAACTTTCTCCTTCCATGACCTTCGTGGTCTAAAGAAAATATCAAAAACTGAGTTCACTATATTTGGGTACAGTACAGTTTCTAAAATTTTGCCAATCTCTGCAAGGTTAAATGGACCATCTTTTATCATCTGGTACAGCTTCTTTAGGTCTTCAGATGGTGTTGTCTCCAAAAAGTCTCTCCTTGTGACAAGAACAGTTTCAAGCTTTCTAAATGTTGCCTTATCAATACCACTTTGCAGAAGAGCAGAAGTTATAATTACCAAGTCATATGAATCAAATTTCTTGAGTTCTGGATTCCTGAAAATTTCCCTTTCAATTTCAGTGAGAATTTGGTTTGAAACAGGGACATTTTTTAACCAATAAGTATGAGCAAGAAGTGATAGCTCATTACTTTCAAATCTTCCAAGATCCCGTGATAGTATTTCAACCCCAATCTTGATCAGAAGTTTTTCTATAGGCAGGTTAATCTTGCTGAATGCCCAGCAAAAATGACAAAGACTTTTAGATGAAAAGGCAACTAATTCTTTGTTTTGAATTTCTTTGGCAACCTCTGTGAATAGAGTCAAAGCCTCTTTGGCACTTGACTTGGCAAATGAAAAACAGATGATACCCAGTTGATCTGACGTGAACTTATGAACCTCGTGTTCAATGACGGCTCTTTCAAATCCAGCCCAATATCTTGAGTCTTTCTCATTCAGCTTAGATAAGGAAATGATCGAATTCAGCAACTCAGCGGGGCTGCATTCTCCACAAGATTTGGTAACTCTGTTCACGATTTCTCGCAGAAGACGTAGATGAAACTCGTTCTCTAATAGAAGTGCTCTTTGAGCCGGCTGTGATTCATAGAGTTCAGCTATCTTAGTCAGGATTGTAACAGTATTTTTCAATGTCATTTCTTGGGTCCCTTTTCTCGACTTGTATGTCGAAACCAGTCGACGAATATACTTCATTTCAAGCAACTTTTCTTCAAGCTGGACAGCTGATGGTGTAGACGATTGAGAGAGACCTTCGAGATTCTTTCTTCGAAGTTTTTTGAGAAGTTCTTGAGAGCGAATGACCTCGTCTCTGTTCTTTCCATGAATTCTCTCGAGTTTTTTTCGTGCTGCAGCATGGAGACACCGACTCTCAATACGGATAAACTGTCCATTAGATAGGTAACGTAGTAAACCTATACTGCAAAACGTCAGTTCAGTAACTCTTTTGATAATAAGATGTCTCGAATGCATCACGACTCAGTTCACCCGAAGACGCACAAGAACTCCGCCATATTGCTCCTTCGCAGCCAGGCCTTGATACAGTAAGCCACAGGGAACCCAAATGGTCCTGTGCGTAACTCGTCCCCGTGGCCGCGTAGCACATAAGTTCAACAGAGTGCGTGGAGAGAATAACCTTGTGTGAAAGAAGTGCTAATGAAATCTCCCATGTGTGCTTTCGTTAGCCCTCTCTATGAAATACCCATGCATATACATGCATATACGTCAGATCAGGGGTAAGGCCATGAACATCTTAGGCCTTCTGCGCAGAACCTCCACCAGTGTGACCAGCCAGTCAAAAAACTGGCATACATTTCCCTAGTGCGACCACACTTGGAGTATGCGGCCACTGCCTGGTGTCCTTTTGAAAGGCAACATATTAATTGGCCCTGGAAATGGTGCAACGCAAATCATTACGGTTCATATATAATGATTATTCTTACTACTCTAGCGTCTCAGCCATGCGCATGTCAGCTGGTTTGGATACCCTGGAGTGCCGGCGTCACTTGGGCTCAGTCGCGCTTATGTACAAAGCTGTACATGGCCTGAGTGGACTCCCCATTCCAGGAAGTGTCCAACCAGCTGACAGCAGAACGCGCGCTAACCACCAATTCAAGTTTAGATTAATATCAAATCCTAACATCAATGCCTATAAGCACTCGTACTTCCCTAGGGTTATCCCATTGTGGAATTCTTTACCCTACAGTTCAGTTAACGCTGATACTGTAGACGGTTTTCTGGCTCTCGCCCAGCCGGCTATCGCTGCCCTTTACTAGTTTTTTTTTGTGCGTGTGTGTGTTGTTTCCTTGGTTTGTTTTCGTAATCCCAGTGCTTCTATGATTATTATTATAAGCTTATTTATTTTAACATCCTGCATAGTCTACGACTCTCGGCCACGGGGAACCTAGGGAACTCGGGGTCAGAGATACTAGGGCTAACGCTCATAATGCACCAGTTTGTAACCACCACCCCCCTTCTAACCTCGGGGAAGGGTGGGGACATCTTAGCTGAGCAATACTAGATTTTTGTCCCCACCCTTGAGGCGATACGTGTTGGAAAATCCCCCACCCTGTGGGGCAAGGATTGAAGTGATTCGATGCTACTATGCCAATATATGTCGAGTCCTCTCGTCTGAAATATTCCTCCTAAAAGTGTTTCTCGGTCGCCCTGACTCCTCTGCGGAACCATTTATTGCTGGAAGTTGCCCTACCTCTGTGTCACAGAACTCGCCATACTAATACACACTCATTAAAATAAAACAGGTTTCTATAGGATGAGTTATCCAAAATTGTAAAGCGTTTAGAGTTTTGAGGATAAGAGCTATATACGCACCTACTTTATTAATTCAGAAGCCGCAAGAAAACAGAGCTGGAAATAATTGTTCTTACTTGATCGAAATTTATATGACCCTTCAATTCTTTTTCCTGATTGTCTCTACTGGAAAATTGGCCGGACATATGGCATTTTTGATCATGGGACAATGCTCGCGGCATTGTATATTTTGAGAGTAAACACTGACAACACTTTCGAAAGTTATTAGGGATAATCATGAAAGTACCTAATAAGTCTAATAAGATATAAAATGTGCACTGACCTCAAATTTCCTCGGAAAATCACATCAATCGTTTGGCATGTGTGGTCAGCGCTCCCCCATGTAGTCGGGACCAAAACGTGACCGATGCATACAAATGCCCCACGTTGCCCCCACCCTTCCCCGAGGTGTGTGTGTGTGTGGGGGGGGGGGGGGGGGGGGGGGGGGGGGGGGGGGGGGGGGGGGGGGGGGTGGTTACAATTGACTGGTGCATAAGCACACAAGGGAGATTTCATTGGCACTTTAGCTTTCACACAAGGTTAATTCCTTAACACCAATTCGTCCCCAGGTTGTTCTCTTCAGCGAGAGCGTAAACGCGCACATTAAGCGTGGACAGCTGCGAGCGCGCACAGCCATTTTTTTTATTTCCGAGCCCTCGCCTCCTCGATGTCATTCGATTATTATTATTAGATCGAGGTTGGCTTGCAACCTCATTTTCTGATTTTTTTTTCGATAAAAGATTTATTTTTATGGCTCCTTTAGGCCAAGGCTGGAAACCGAGCCTATGGCTCCTTTGGCAGAAAAAATTCTCGCCTTGTAAAAACAATCTCTCAAGCTTGCCTGACATCCTTGATGTGTACACCTTGAAGGTTATGCTGGATGCCCATGATCACGGCGACGACCACCCGAAGACCAGCAGCGCCGTGGTACACGGATAATTGTTGAGGCCAAACGAACGCGCAGGAAACTCGAACGTGCAAGACTCTGTCTTGACAACATACCACGGAAAATCAGAGGACATTTGTTAAGATTTTGGCTGAATAATGATTGTCCTATCTACAATGGTGGAAAAAAGTCGTTGACACACACACACACAAAATTGGTAGGCTATGTCCAAAAGACTCTCTGGTAAAACCATCCTGTTTTCACCCCCTCCGGCCTTTTCAATGTTGACTCCGGACCCCGGCACAACTGCCACCCATGACCAACTTTGAAGGGTCGGAGAGGGGAGAAGGAGTGAACCATTTGGGGTTTTAGTAATTAAAATTAAAGTGTAAATGAGTGCAAGTGCCAGGGTTTGCACGCTTTCTGGATGACAAAAATCCAGGATTTTCCAGGAAGACTTTTGTTGTTTTTCCATTTTCCAGTAGTTTTTATTGGGTAGAAATGCCCCCCCTCCCTCTTATACATTCAGTATCCATAGTATTATACATTCTACATACATTCTACATACACTCTACATACATTCTACATTCAGTATCCATAGTATTATACATTTCTACCCAGAAAATGCCCCCCCCCCCGAAAAAAAACATAAGTCTCGAGGATGTCATAGTTTGCAGCCCAAATCAAATTCACGAAACTGACTGATTCAACCACATTTGAGCTGAAACACTTCCAGGATTTTCCTTAAAATTCCAGGACTTTCAAGGACTTTGCGTACGAACCCTGAATTTTCCACACAAAATAATTGTTTGAAAAGTTGATATTTATTTTCACTCAATTTATATACTATACAATGGAGTAATTTCGAGGTACGTCGATATTTACAAAGATGATCTGTTTCAACAACTCTAATGCAACCTTTCTAAATTCTATACTACATCAAAAAAGCTTGATAGCTTGCAACGAGCCGTAAAATCGGTATAAGAAATCCATAATTTTTTTCTCGAGTTAGCTTTTACGTATATCGTTAAAATCTACTAGGAGAAACAGCTTTATCTAGCTTAACAAGTGAAAGCCAAGGCATTTTTATTGTAGTAACATATTTCTCAGTTAAGTTTAAAACATTTGTGAGAGCGACGGTGGGGGACATTCGATTCTTCTGGCGACTTCATTACAATATTTGTCAGGTACGCCAGCGTTCTTGAGTTCGTGGAGCTTGCGTCTCTTGATCTCGTCAAGTTTTTGTCGCCTGAAACAAAGAGAATGACACGTGGTTAGACAGCGACAAGACGAAGAAGGAAAAAACAAAACACGCGCTCCATTTTTGAGGGCCACAGTTTAGCTGTCCACCCTAGAAATCAAGGGTTTACCTCATAATTTCATTACCATCCTAAAGCTCTCTTCATTGCAACCGTCGTGTCGCGCTGTGAATTTTCAAAACGTGGTTTGATTTTGCCTTTCTTTTCCGTCACCGTCAGTCAAACCATCTAAGCCAATCAGGTACTTGCCCTGTTTCGCCTAGTGCAGTCGAATGGGTTTTCGTCGCGACAGAAAGCCAGTCGACTGTACTAGTGGAAACAAGGCAAGGACCTCATTGGCTTAGATTGTTTGACTAGCGGAAGAGAAAAACTATCCCAAACCCAAAAATGCGCAGCGCGAAAAAAAAACCCCTTGAATGTTGTCTTTGTTTAACGATGACCCGCCCCCGTTGTTTAACATGCCCTGGAATTCCGGGATACTCAATATTTTGCGAACGCGCATTCCACTGCACGAAAATTAATCTCATCGCATGTAGGTCCCCTTCAAGGTCCTAAAAACAAGATGGGCATTCTTACCTCTCCTTGGCTTCCTGGTCTAAGCGTGTGCCCTCCAAAAAAAACTCATTCCTAGCTTGAAAACGCCCTTTCTCTTTCTCGCGTATCTGATGGCGCACTTCATCGGCGTATTGATGCCGTCGCACCTGGGCCACGTGGTCGTTTTCCTCGTCCTTTTGCATCTGTTGTTTCTGAGCCCTGAAGCGACAAACGAATTCCGTTATAAACTCCGAATCACGCATGCATCTAAACAATTGTTTCCTCGATCAAAAACGTCATAGGCTCCACTGGCGTAGCCTGAATTTTGCCAACGAGGGGTCCCAGAGTGAGGTCTCGGCCCTTTCTGTTGCTAATTGCCCCATACAGTAGAAATAATGTAACATGTTCACTGTATTTCAGTGCTTCAAAGGAGCCCCCACTCCTCCCTCTGGATACGCCCATCAGTATAATTCAGCAGAGATCCACCTCACCAGGGAGTTAATCTAACTAAGAAGGACCCACCTGGGATTTACAGTAAAAAAATAAAAAAAACAGTGATTGTATTACCGGAACCAGAAGGATTCCTTTGTGGCGGGGGTGCAAATATCTGGACACATTAGCCGTATTCACACTAGAGGACGGAAAACTCGTAATGACGGGTTTTTCGTCTGACGAGTTTTCCGTCTGATATGAATTCAGACGATTTCCCGCCAAAAATCCGTCTCGTCCCGGTTTCACACTAAAATTTCCCGTCAAAAATCCGTCTCGTCCTGGTTTCACATAAGAGGAGTTTCCGTCTTTAGTGTGAATACGGCTATTGACTGTGTGGTTCCAGAAAATATGCATAAACGGTGAGGTTCGGGTAAAGTTTTCCTGATCCTTGCAAATTTCAAACTAGGCAATTTATCATGAAGATTTCAAAAACATATATCCTATCTTGGCGAAATAACAAACAATACCTAGATTTTGCTTGTTTCCGGAGTGCGCGATTTGTCGAGCCGATATAACGCAAGCTTCATTAAATGTCGTTTCGATATGTGACGACACAATAATTTTGGGAGGGCGATCTGATTGTCTTTTGGACAAATCAAATAAGCTGTGAAACAAGCAAAGAAATGGAATAACATTTATATGCTTACTTTAGTACTCGTTCAAACTCGGCGCGATCTCTGGCTGCCTGGACTGCCAGGAAGTGTTCCTTGTTCTTGACCTGGTTTTCACGTGCAGACCTCAACATTTCCTCAGTTAACATCCTACAAAAACAAAACACACAAGTGAAGATCACTTAATCATCATCCCCGCCGCGTGTGCCCACCTGCACTGCAAGCGTTCGGGTGGAGTTCCAGATATCTAACAACAGGGGAGTTGGCTTTCCGTTAGCCTGTCTGTGAGTTTCTGGCTTTCTAGGGGAAGGGGGAGGGGGGAGCGCACGTAGCGCGCATAGCAAATAGGACGTTCCCCTCAGGCTCGTACCCGGACGTTATTTTTTGCGTCTTTTGCGGTGATTTCGCCAATCGATCTCTATGAAAACTGTTTTGCAGCCGTAGGGACTGGGAACGAGTACTAGACATGGCGCGCAATGAATCGTGGGACATGCACTATCCCATAACTCTCAGCGCGCCCTGTTTAAACTATCCCACAAACCATTGCGCACCCTGGGTACGAGACTGCGTTTCCGAACACTTACTTCTTTTCTGCTTCTTCTTTCTTCTTCCTCCTCCACTCTCGCTCTGCCTCTTCCTGATTGCGCTTTGCTCTCAATGCATCTTTTCTGCTAGCACATCCTTAGCTCTTTCCTGCTGAGCCCTAAGTCGAGCAATCTCTTTTTCCTTTTCAATCTTAGCCTTCTCTACTTCCATTTGGTAAGCTTCCTCCCTTTCCGCTTTCTGCTTCAAGTACTCCATCACTTTAACTTCTTCCATCTTCTCTTGTTGGGACTTGATGTCTTTTTGGCGCTGGATTTCTTCATTTGCCTTGGCGACGTCGCTCATCAGTTTCTTTTGAATCTCTTTTTTCTTGATGAGAGTTTCCATGTCCTCAACTTGTAGTTTGTCAAGGTATTGAAGCATGGCCTAAAGGACACAAGACTGATTTTAGATCATTTCAATGGCATATTGTCAGCCATCTAACTGCTCAATAAATTAGGAATATCAGAAATTCCGGGGTGGGTCTACAGATAAGGATACTGGAATTTGAGTCTGCACTGGTTGTCCCACCTGAGATAGCTGGATTGCCATAAAATGAGATTGGATCTGAACTTTCTCATCGTGTGGAATCCCAACAGGTTTCCCGGCTGGGACAAGAACCAGGGATTCCACAATAAGTTAGGGCTTCTGGTATATCGCGAGGTCGTGGACCCGCAAAATTTGGGTAAATCTGCGAAATATAGGACCTCATAAAGGACCCCCTCCCCTGGAATTTCCATTTTTTCTGGCAAAATATCCCTGGAAAATCTATTTTTGGATTAAATGGCCCTGGAAAGTCACCTTTTTTCAGATACTCAGATTGTACAAGATAGTACTTACAGCAGTTTCTTGGTCTTTGCGTTCTTCCTCCAACATAGACGATTGTTGGTTATCAATAATCTGTTGACGAAGAACTTGTGCACCTTCCAGCCGCTCAAATTGCCGAATCTTTTCCCGCTCCTCATACTCTTTCAGAGCCTTAAGTCTCTCAACCTCCATCATTTCATCAAGTCGTTTTTCCTCTCCAAGCTGCTCTTTCTTGATATCAACCTTTTCAATCAGCTGGGCATCTCTAATGGCATGACACTTTGCATTCAAAATGAGCTAGAATGAGAAAAAAAAAGTGATTAGCTGTGAATGCTAAGATGTTGACTGCTAGCAGCCCCTACTTTGGTGCGTCCCCCAGGGAAGGGCAAAGAGCCCGGGGAGGGGACTCTAAGGTTAAAATGCTAGGGGTGACCGTCGGGAAACTCGAATTTTGACCCTAAAAAATACCTGGTCTGAAAAAATTTCCACCCTAAAAAATACCCCAGAGTCTGAAAAAAATACAAAATTTTTGACAGATTAAATTTTTTTCTGGCCGTTTATTTAATATACATCCAATGTATCCTCTCGACTTTCAAATACACTACCATATTTGCTTGAGAACCCCCTAAAAATAACTATTTTTCTTACTATACCGTCTTTTATTTTCGAACCCCTAAAAAATACCAGATCGCTGATTTCAACCCCTAAAAAATATGACGGTCACCCCTAGCATTCAAATATAGGGAGTCCAACAGCCCCCCCCCCCCCCCCCCCCCCCCCTCCCCCCCGGGACAAATAGCCCCCGAACGCTTCACACTTCATTGTATATTTAATTTATACAATGCAGTTTACATAGATGAGGTTCTTTACAAGCGTAAATAACCAGCTGAGTTTAAAGGTATAACTGTTATGCTATGCCTGTTAGTGGTTTAAAAATGTTAATGATTGTCAATGTTATTTCTTTACTGATTTACCGATGTAGAGTAGAATTCTTAGATATATCATTGCTAAGTTATTCTTCTTCTTCTGTGGAGTACTGTCTTTTTCTAACGTCCCTAAAGTTCTGGTTAAGTGTAGCAGTTTGAGAGACAGAAATGACAAAAATCAAAAGAAATGAAAAATCACTTCAACACACACAGGGAATTTATGCAGAAACTCATCCATAGGAAAATTTCACCAGCACCAGCTGGGAATTGAATTTGGTGTACAGATGTGAAAAAGTACCTCACATGATGTACCCATGCTTCCCTTTCATTACCTCATTCAGTTTCTTGATTTCATCCTCTTGTTCTTCCATCTGTTCATTTGCCTTTTCCAGGAGATGCTGGCTTCTCTGTTTTGCTTCCTATGTACGTAGTGAAACATGGGTTTAAATATTGGACTAAGATCTTGATCAACTCCAGTCACTAATGGATAACCCTAACAGGGCTTCTGGCAGGTAGTGAAAAAAGAGCCAAATTTTGCAGGATTCCTAGGGTCAAATTCGTGTAACAAATGGTCGATTTTGCAAGAATGTTTAGGGGCAAATGGTCACTAAATAGACTTTGATCTGAGAATTAATGTGTTATGGAAAAAACTTTTTCATTAGAAATGACATTCATTATGGGACAGCTCTGTATGCTGTGCTGCCTTTTCTAAATTCGCAAGTTATAATAACCCTGGTTTTGAGGTAGTGATGAATAGCCCAAAATGTTGATCACAGAAATAAGTCTAAAATATATGTTGTGTCATAATATGCATTCATTAATATTTGTAAATAAGTTTTGGTAAATTTTGTAGGAATTTGTGGTTTTTACCTAAGTTTTAGGTCCAGAAGCCGTGCCAAAACACTGGATTTGTGACAGAGGGATTTCAAAGTACGTGTCACAAAAATATATTAAAATATTCCAAATTCTGCCACATACATGTTATAGTATGTCACCTATTCAGGGTGATGGTATGGTAACAAAATAGGGTTTTTGGATTGTGCCATCAGGGCCCAACACTGCGAGACCACTTTCCAACACCCTTCTGTGGAGGGGGTATGGATATTTTCTGGAACCACACATTTTAGAGCTTGTTGCCAAATGGCACCCAATCTTTCTGAGTTCAGCTGAGATCCACGTTTATATATGTGGCAACTAAATTTTGCTTTCTGCCGACTGAAATGTTTGAATTAGTCGCCAATGGCACCAAGCAAAAAAAAATTGTGTTGGCCATGGTAAACAGTCTTTCTTCGGTCTTTCCCTGGAATTACCATCCTTACCAGTTCCAAGTCACTCAGTTTCTCGTTCTCTTTTCTTGTCAAGTCCATCATTTGCATGAAGTTTTTTCTCTCTTCTGAGGCATTCTGTTCTGCCTCTTTTCGCATTTTCATTTCATAAAATTGAGCTTCTTTCTCTGCCTTGGTAAGCACTCGAGATGCTGCCTGGAATATAATAAAATGAATTATGGTTTGATTTAGTCAGCCTCACCACATAAAATACACAACCTCAAGTGAGCTCCATAAGTTCATATCCCCAGCATCAGCTATATGGGGGTCAATACGAACTGCAGATAACTGTTTCTAGTTCTGACTTGATATAATGTAAAAGATAATTGACTCAATTGCCTGTATTCAAATCCTCACAAAACTATTTGATGCCCAAATACTGTGTAAGGGGTGGCGAATGATCCTTCAAAAAAACTGTTTTCTCACAAGGCGTTCTCGAATTCTCATATTTTTAAATTTGCAGTTCTTGGATCTCAGATTTTTTTTCAGGTCGTCTCGGATCTTGGATTTTCCAGTTTGTTGTGTTTATATGGCAAATCTCAAATCAAGTTCTCGATCTCGGATTTTGAAAGCGGCGTTCTCGGAATTCTCGCATTGACCATTCGCCACCCCTTGTGTATATTTGTACTGATTTGTCCTTGATTTCAGGGAAAATTTGCCTCAAAGACGCTGTGAATTCTTGCTAGGCAGTAGCCATCTTGGATGTTCAAATAGAGGCACTACACTTCAACCAATCATATCAATCATTATATTGGATTTAAATCGAAACTTTTAACCAAACTCTAGAAGACTGTCTTTCTGTGGTTTGAAGACCTTCATACTGATTTTTTTTTGGCGAGAGGGGTCAAACGTAGGCTACTCTTATACAGCCGATTGCGTTTGACCGTTTTACCCTAACAGTTCCCACATTATGTTTGAATGTTTGAAAGTTGCATTTCTAGGATGAAACAAGACATTTCTATGGTGAACCAAAGAGTTCTGTCCTCTCTGATTGGTTAGTGAAACATACACATGGCAGTTGCCCTTGGAAACATCTGACCTTTTGTCTCACAACGCAACTTTCAAACGTAACTCTTAGGGTAAAAACAGTCAACTGAATTGGCTGTAGTGCCTTTATTGACTATTCTGTCTAGTTTTTGATGCATTATCTTGCTATTCTTACAGTTCACATGCTCAACAATTAAAATCGATTATATCACAACAACAAGTAGTAATCTCTCTATGGCATGAGCTGGTTCCATGATATGAGGTGCCCTATTTACGGACAGACATGTACCTTGATGCGTGCAAACTCGCCATGGTCCAAAACTACCGACCTTCCAGAAGGATCTTCACAAGGAACCCTGAAAAATATACATCGCCTTAATTTAGATCACCTTATTCCCTTTACCTGCATTATCTAGTTAACTATCTCTACAATACAATAGCTTTTAGGTTTTTTTTAGTTGTATAACAAACTATTAACATACTTTAATCTTCTGATGAGGTCTTTGGTAATGACTTGTATGGTTTCAGGTTCCTGTGACTTTCGTGATGTTCCTGAGAAAAGGTGTCAATTGATAAGATGAAACAGTTGTACCACAGGGGGACCTCCTGCTCTCATATAGGGGAGGCAGGGGCATAATTGTATACCATTGGGGGTGGGGGAAATATAAAAATGTTGACGGGAGAAATGAAATTCACCTCACTAATATATCAAAGATGGAAATTGTTGCTGATCATTTGACAATCAAAAATGTGATGACTCAGTCATAAATCAGAGATCAAGATGTTTACGAGAGTTTCAAACCAGTTTATAATCAAGGTTTCTCGTCTTGTATATTCTTTTCTCAGTGACAAATGAGAATATGTCATTTTTCAAATTTGTCTGACCCAAATAAACTATATATCGTCCAGCTCTGCATATTTATTTCCACATAGTATGCATCCAAAAACATTGTAAATATTGTAGATAGTACACTAGCACTATATTTTTAATATTTGTTACATTATTCTTCTATATTTCTATATTTTTCATTCTTTTTTTGTGTCCCCAAATTAGTATGGGTTTTCTACCCGAACTAGGTGATTTGACACAGAAATAAAGTTTCTATCTATCCAAGTTCAATATCTAACATAAGGCTACAATTACTCGGTTATTATCGCAGATGATCATTAGATTTAACTTACATGGGACTGGTTTGTGCAAAGAAAATGTGCTTACTTGCGTCTGGAGCAGATCTTGAACGCCGTGTAAGAACAAGTTCCTCTTCGTCTCTTTGTTTCCTGGGTCTGGTTTTCTGTGGTGAGCCAAATAAGCTTTCGTCCTTTATAAAAAGAGAAAAGAATCGTCTCAGATGAAGATCACAGCATGGAGTATTATTTGAGATGGAGCGAACGATAGCAATGCAAATTGACACACAATACATACAGAAACTGTTTTTATGGAAGCAGAGAAAAACTGTCGATACTTACCACTGTTGAAGTTTTATTCAATGTTCGATACTGTCTAGTCCAAGATCGCCTAGAACCGGCCGATCCGGCAGAGTCCACCGAAACAACTGTGCTGTTTGGCTGCGACAAGAAGCAAGAAAAACAACGCTTAGCAAATCGCGAATTTAGCGCTAAATATTTCATCCTGAGAAACAGAATCAGCATCCAAGTAAAACTCATAACTTATTAAATCTATTTGCTTCGACTATGATACTCACCATGCTATAATTTCCTATATATTTGGAATTTTCGATGTCCGTTCTCTCTCAGCAGCAACTCAACTTTCAATATGGCGATCTCCCGGTGAACTGCAAACTTTACATGCTCTGTTGCCTGGCAACGGACAAAGAAATAACTACAGGGCAAAAAATTACTAAGTAGGGTGGAGAGTGCAATGCAGCAAGTACTTTTAAAATTGTTTTGCAAATAAATTGTATAGTTTTCTTTTTGAAAGAGTTTACTGATTTATCGCAAATATACATTTTTGCTTGAAAACGCTTTTATTTTGTACCGCAAATATACAAGAGCTTATGGCACCATTTTTAACCCTACCCCTCCCTACCTTGTAGGAAACACATTTACCCGTGGAAGACTGGACTCCAAATACGAGAAGATTCAAAATGGCGGCCAACACGTGCAGAATGTTCTCAAGTTCTAGGAGTGTTTACGGCATTTTGCGACAGAAATGGAGTCTTTCTTCCTTCAGATATGTTGGGATTGGGAATTTGAAGTATAGTACAGCTGCGAAACCTTATATTTTCCACCCCAAAACCAAGACACTGGAGTCTGAAGTGCAAGCGTTCTATCTAACGAAATCAATTCTCATGGAAGGTTTGCCAACGTTTGTCACTAATAGCAATTTCGATCCATCATCAAGAGACGAACTGTTGTCGAGATTTCGCCAATGTGTAATACAGACAAGGATTTTTAATTACGAAGGAGAGAGATCAACCAAGATAACTTGTGCTATGCCTCTAATGCAAAACATGATGAAAGTTGTTTGGAGCCTTGCAGATCGGTAGGAGCACTTGTATTAGAAACGTTTACTGAAAAGCACCAGATTCGTTTGCTGTGTTTTGCTTTTGCTTTACTCATAAAGCAATGGAGCAGAGAATAGTGAACACAATATGGGGAATTGAAAAAGAAAACACCCAAAACACTAATCAAATGGCTTATCACTCTACATTTACTAACTCAAGTCCTAGCGCCCTTGTAGAGTGATGAGAGATATATGGAGGTGGGGCACAATGGGGAGGTTGGGGTGTGTGTGGGTGCTCCCATATTTTTGGTTGGGTTATTTATGTCTTTCAGGGTTTAAAACCTTGGTCTGTGCTACACAGGGACACCAACCCTTGAACTTACAATTGTGAGGAACTTGAGATGTTTGGGTGAAATACAAAGCTTATATGAGAAAATTTTAAGAAAGAAAGCCAAGAAAAAAAACAGTTATAAATCTTGAGACTCATGGTAAAACCAAAAAGTTGAATCCCTGTCTTTATTTTTAAGGGGTGCCCCTTTGTGCCAGGGAAGACCCTTTAAAAATAAGGGTAGCCTAAAAATAAGAGTGGTCATCTTTACCACTGCATCTAATATTTCATTTCTCGAGTTGTTATACTTTGATACACTGATAAGAGCGATAAAAGAGATTCACATCAACTTTTTTGATGGTCACATGACCAAGGGTTTCAATAGAAGGCAGCTACTGGTGGTGAACCGCCGTCTACTTCACTGCTGACAGCTGGCAACTTCATTATTACTTTGATATTAAAACAAAAGAATACAATTATATAACAATTATCTTGCCCTCAAAACACTGGAAAACTCAACCGAAATTTCAAAATTTCATACCGTACCCCAAGAAGCTTCCAAACCCAGCCGCCTACATCAAAAACTTAGCCTGCTACTTCAAAACTTATCGAAACCCCTGCATGACCTGTGCAAAACCTAATGTCAGGTTGTAAGTCTTTAGCAGGGTTCAAGATAGACAGCACTTTTTCCGACTTTGCTGGTCATTTTTAGGTCAAAACTAAGATAACAACTCATGATTTAAAAAAATTGTGTGTGAAAATGGCCCAAAACGATCAAATTGTGCTGTAATTTTGCAGAAAGTACAGAAATTGCTCTATGATGCATATATTGATTACCGCATCTTGCCAAATGCTGTGGAATATTATCTGCATCGCTGTTTTTTGTGCTAGTGCCCATATAGCAGATTTTGAAAAATTATTTTGAACCCTGTTTAGCATTTTATTAACTTGCATCCATTTAATATAATTGCTTATATATCTTTAGCTTCCCTGGTCTTCTTGAGATGTCCCTATCTTATAAGCCTCATGTATCAGCAATATGGCCAAGAGGGGATGAACAAGTTCAAGTATCTGGTAACCTTGGCTTTCTCCTGTCCTCCAAACGGGCATTAAAACCCTTTGCAGCTGATGAGGAAATATGTGCAACAGAAGGAAAACCTCTAGGGAATGTGGACATTATTGCACCAGTGTTTAATCTGTATCAGTTGGAGACAAAGGGTGAAATAGACACAGGGTTTTATGCTGGAGCGCCGTATCCTCATGCTCATACCCTTATGCTTGTGAACACTGAGAAGGACTGGTCAATGCGGGACATTTCTGCTCAAGGTAAGCTGGACATAATGGTGTTTTAGATGTCAGTTTTCTGACCACTGTCACTAGTCACTGCCAAGAGAGATACCTGTTGCCCAGCCATCCTTTGAAGACTATTGTAGGTACAGTCAGATATTCAGTGACTGAAATATTGTAAAGGAGCATGAGACAAATTAAAAAATATATTTCATATAATGTGCATATCACCCCTGAGAAGATGGACTATAAATTGTGCTTGAACAAATAAGAATGATGGAAATTCTGTCTCGATTCCCTTTTTGATTCATGAGATATGTGAGATAAAAGATTTATGCGTTTTTCAAAAGATTTTTAGACAGAACTCTCTAACTTGTCAGTAAATCTTCCTCAACCTCCTTCACAGGGTCTTCTGGGTAATTTTCAAGATGGCGGGTCACTCGGAAGAAGACCCTGGCAAAGGCTGGGCCTTTCCACAGGGAGACCGCCTAGGGAAAAAAAACAGTTAAAATCTGATATGGAAGGCAGACAGCCGGGAAGAGAGGGCAGAAATCTGAGCTAAAATTTATCTTAATAACTTGTCTAAATGATTTTTACTATCAGGGTTGATGTTCACATTTGGTCGACTTGTGGCAGAGGCAATTTGTAACCATGGCAACAAAATGGGAGAACCTTTGAAAGAATCTTTAGCTGCACAGTGCATAATGAGTAATGGGATACGACTCTCCTATCTCTGCTACCAACTGAACACTTTAGACTTGCAATCAGACAGTGGTGTAAAAAACATGGCATGGTTATTACCGGGAGTACAGATGTACGAGATAGCCAAACTGGAGGAAATAACATCACAAAGGGACTTGGATCCAGTTACATATGAGGCAAGGGTGGAAGGATTCAATAGCAATAGTTTTGAGATGTTCACAAACATGATGCTGAATGGAACACAGGAGGTGTAGTAGATATTGTAGAATGGTGAAGTTATGGGCTACTCCAAACAATTGAAGTTTTGTCAGTTAGGGACAACCCAGGTACCAATCTAAAAAACTGTGCACATTGCTTAGTAGACTAGACACACTGCATGCTACCAGAAAGGTCTGGAGAGGGGTGCACGTCCATAAAAATGTATGGGGATGGTGGATGGGAAAAATTACTTGCAACCCTAAGGGATAGCTAGTAGGGTGTTGTCCTTTAGCAAATTTCCACCTAAGAGATGGGACATTAGGTTTGGGCAAATAATTATTTTAACCCTAAGAGGTAGCAAATAAGGTAGGCTACCATTAGCATGAGACAGTCCCTAAGGAATAGGAGAGGACTTTGGATATCTGACACTCCTAAAAGATCAGTTCAGTGAATTTTTATACCCTAAAGGATCTAATAGGACAATCATCTCTATATATTTTTAGTGATAGTCCTTAATCCCCTGCCCTTCCTGAATGGGTATGTTTAACCCCAGAAAATAAGAGACTATAGCTTTGGTTTTACTTTGCATTAAATAAGGCAAATAGGAATGTGTAACAAATGCAAGCCTGATTTGCTTTTGACAGTCATCTGCAGTCAGCCCTAGTCTCCTACGCAGTCCGAGTTTTGTGGGAAGCTTTGCGCAACCGACATAAAACATGGGCTGCGAAGGAGACTACAGTCAGCCTTAAATTGAAATAAAAAAACAGATTTAATTTCAGTGCAATTTTATTTGTACACATCAAGCTTAAGCTAAGATACTGACTTGCCGGCCTGTTCCTTACGCCCAGTCCGCAAACGTCGAAATTCAGTTGAAACTCTTCTGTCGACCCTTTCCTTTATCAAAGGATGCCTCTTCATTAGACTTTACAATAGAAAACGTTCTTTTGTTTTGGATTGGTGCGGCGCGACTATGGCACGACGTTAATCGTAGGCCTTAGAAACTAAAATAGTTGGTATCGTTGTTTGTTAGCAAGGTCAAAATTGACTTTAGTCTAATGGCTTTATAAACAGGTTAGACTTGTGCCCAATGATAACATTTCATGGTGAATTTTTACACATGGAGCAACTAACACGTTTTGTCTCATTTCTCACGACTTAGGTGTATTCAAAATACAGGTCACTTGTTACTTAAATAGTACTAATAAGTTTGTTTCCCTTGATCCCGTCTTTGAAATATTAGCTCACGTAAATAGCTAAATATATTTCAGAAAACCAAAAACCCTCAGGGCTCGAGAAGTCAAGTTTTAGACAATGACGACAAATATTTGTTTAAAAGCTGTAGCTTAGAGATGCCTGGCTATAAAACCCTTAAGAGACCTGAGAGATCGAAAGCACAGACATCTGTCGGCTTATTTTTTTCATTTTCAGTTCTCAAACTCACTAATAATTCATCAAGCTTAAACAAAGGAAATCATAAGCGCGAAGGAGGGTGAGGTACGCGGTCTTAATTTGCATAGATTTTTCCTTTTTCTCGCCATTTAAAATGATTCGCTTGAGAACATTTATCAAAGACTTGGCAGTGTTTTCATCAGGATTTCCACTTCGTTGCCTCGGTGTTTTGAAATCCCTATGAAAATGCTGTCGCGTTTTTAATATATTTCCTGCAATACTGAAAACATTTTAATATAAAGTTTAAACTACAGTTAAAACTTGCATGTTTCTTGCGACCTGTCTCGGAGTCATGGAGAGCCATTCAATAACAAATTCGCCAGATCACGGATCTACAAGAATAATGTTCGAAACTGATGGACTAAAAAACGGGCTAAGTGCTATTTAAAAGTTTTGTACAATTTTGCCATCATATCCACGTCAATCGATGGTATTATTTTCGCTCTTTAAGTTGATGTCCTCCGTTTCCCGTTGAAGAATCTTCATTTTCTTTGATCCAAGGTTGGCTACGATCTCCCGTCGTTCTCGGGTATCTATCAACCATGGAGTCATAAACGTTTTCCACCAACATAAAGGGGTCTTTTTCCTCGAATTCAGTAAAAGTTTTGTCGGTGAATGTAATGGCAACTCGCTCTTTGCCGGCAGTTTCAGCATGAGTTTTGAAAGCTGCTACAGCAGCATTCGCCTCGATTGACTTGTATTCGTCTAGCGCAGGGAATGCGTCTGAATATTTATCAATCTTTGTAAGATCTTCGTAAGCTTGAATAAGAATGTCCGACGGGTTTTTGTCTGTAAGGGTCTGCTCCGCGAAATACAATTCCGCTTTTCGCTTTCCCTGTGCTTTAGCGAGCTCTTCCATTTTCGTCTTGAACGTCGCAACTGCTGAGTCGGCCTCCAGGCTTTTGTATTGATAAGGACTTGGAATTTTAGAGATCGGTCTCTGAAAACAGATTCTATAAGCTGTCAGGATTGTGAATGGAAAAAACAACATTATGGCGAGTAGAGAAAAGGCAACAACTTGCGACGTGTCATCTGCCTTTTGATAGTCTTCGAGAATTTTCAGTTTTTGTGCCGCGGTCGTGTTGAAGAGCCTCGCAGTTTTATTTCCCAAGACAGCACACGTGAAATATTCTTTTTTTAAGAAAGCCCAGACGATCCAGAGACATGTTGCAATGAGACTGTAGAATATGACTTCTACGAGTTTCTTTGAGCAGCCCCACCTTGGAAAGAAACAAGGGCAAGTGCGTTTCTTGACGTCTCTGCGCTGTGGCTCCTCTTGATAACAACATCCAGTTACCATTTTCCAGAATCCTTCGTTTAGAAATAGCGAGATCAAGAAGAGCAGAAACCCGGGAAGAAATATAAACATCGCTCCGTAGGCCTTGTAGCCTACACTTGGACATTTGAAAAGGTCTTGGTTAGAAACGATGGCTTGCATGCCAAACACGATCAGGACCATCGCGACATTTCGTACTGTGCCGCCTTGGCTTTTGAGTACTGATTTGAAATTGGTTACGAGGGCAGCCAAAGAGAGAGACATCTTGAAACTCGAAGGTTGTTTATTGAAGTGTTGAAGTCAGACAAAACAACTTCCTTATAATAGCGTCTTATAAACTTATGCAAATTTAGTTCAGAAGGACCTTCAGAAGGTCATCGACCTTTTTTGTAAAAAAAAAAAAAAAAAACAGTCTATCGTCTCGCTGGAATTATGTATCAGTCAATTCCAGCGGTGACCAATGACCAATTGGTCATTTCTAAAAATAAAACTGAAAATTCCCCGCCCCCGGGCTAGCAAAAATGCAGAATACCCCACGGCGGGGAACACAAAAAGCGGAAAAATGCCCCACCCCCGGGACGAGAAAAAGACGGTTAAATTCTGCGTGACAAAACTTCACAACAAAAACTTCAACTCCATTTATACTGTGCGAGCATTTACAATTCGTTTTTAAATGTACTTTAGTTTTCTCCGCGTCTTTGAACGAGTTCTCATTTCACTGAAAGTGAGACAAAATATAAATAAAGAAGTGACATTCCTAGGCCATTCGCGGTTGTAGCCATTTAGCTGCATCTCTCAATGCGAAATTTACCTTTATTCTATTTGCAGAGCAACTATTTCGCAGTTATGTTACTTGGCTTTTTGCGAAATTGGAACTCTGTTTATAGTGTCAATTCATTTTTAGGTTTTTCCACTGAGACGAAATTGCGAAATCTGTTTCTTCTCTATAGAAGACGTTAACTGTGAAATGTGCAAATGTGTCAGTCTCCAAACATGGTGTATACGGGCCATGCTCTGCATTACATTTTATGTGGCGTTATTTTCTGTAACTTGGTTCTAGTTCCCCACCCCCCTCCCCCGGGGAAAAACAATTCCCGACCCCGGGGCCAGCAAAATTTTCAAAATTCCCCACCCCAGGGAAGGCACTGGTGTGCAAATGCCCCACGGTGTCCGGGGGGGGGGGGGGGGGGGGGATGGTCACCGCTGGAATTGACTGATACATTACCTGAGAAAGATTCTCGAGAATATTGATCCCAGGATTGGAAAGGTTCGGAAAAACACAGGGATGGTATATCATGGATGTCATTATGGGAAAAGTGTATTTCCGAAGACAGTACAATATTAAGGAATTTAAAATCATTCCCCTATATTGGCAAAATGCAGCAACTTTTGCGCAACTTTAGGAGAGAGTGACTTTCGAGCAACTTTAATAACAATTTTTCGAGCGACTTTTAGGGAGCTTTGTGGTAACTTGTAGCCGCCGGTGCGCTTACAATGGTCTACGTCTGCGAAGAGTACTCTGGTGGTAAGATAACCTCTAGTAGGTACTCGTTGTCTTCTCGCTCATCCTTCTTCTTTAGCAATTGGGGGTGCGGCAATTTAGTGTTGTGACAACCTGGAAAGTTGACCCCATGTGATGCCACACCCTGCCCCTTAGAACCAAAGTGGGTGGTATCATGGATTTGCCAAAACACTGGCAGGCAGTCACAGTTTAGGGGTAGCGATTAACTGTTGTGCCGAATTGTAATGCGAGATTTTTAAATATTGCTCTTCATACATTGCGAGAAAGCCCCCTAACAATCCGAGATTTCAAGAATCCCTAAGACTAATTTCGCCCGATTCAGCATTTTTCGAACGCCCCAATAGACCAGTGAGCAGTTTATTCCGCCATTTGATAGGAGCGATTTCGCAGAACATTTTCGCCATTAGTGGAAAGAGCATCCCGAATTTAGTAGCTTTGCCAGTTTATAGCACCATAGGATGAAAACTAGTGAAGATATGATCCCGAAAAGTTCAAAGATGTTACATTGGTTGTATGGTGAGATGCAAACCGTTTGCACCTCATCATACAAACCTCTGTAAAATTTCCGACTTTTGCAAAAAGTCTTCGCTAGTTTCCATGCTATGGTGCTACAAATTGGCATGTCTACTTCTACATTTGAGGGGCTCTTTCCGGGGCTTTTTCCAGTGATTGTGACATCTTTTTGCTAATTCATGACCACTCCTATCAAATGGCGGAATAAACCGCCAACTGGTCTATTCTTCTTTTCTATTTTTCATACCAGAAGAGTGTCTAAAGTAGTCAAAAGATCCAACCGAAGGCGTGAGCGTAAACTGAAGGGCAGGCGTGTGCTTTTTGTCAGCAGATACTTGTAACTTTATTTTATAGTCGTTAAAACATCAGGCAAGATAATTATATACATGAACTATGTACAATGTAAAATATATTGACTATTATACACTCTTTGTCACTGAGTACAAGTACTGTAGTACAAGTACTGTAGTGGAAATAAGGAATTAACCTTGTCTGTAAGCTGAAGTGCTGATGAACACATGGGAGACAGGGGCATAGCCAGGAATTTTGGTTGGGGGGGGGGGGGGCACAGGGGGCCGCTCTCCCCCTCTCTCGGGGGATTTTCCCATACCTTTACTGTATTTGCTGGCGGAAATTTGAAAATTTTCATCCCATGTTTACACTATCCCCCCCCCCCAACCAAAATTCCTGGCTATGCCCCTGTGTTAATCAGCACTTCAGCTTACACAAAAGGTTAATTCCTTATCTCCACTCTGTTGTACTTAGTGCTACGCAGCCACAGTGCTACACAGCCTGAACATCTACATAGAAGTACTGTAGTGCATTCATGAGCTTGGCCTGTAGATTTGCAAAATCATGTGTATATATTGGGAGGCTGTGCCCGCACTTTTTCATACCTACCAACACTGAAAGCCCCAAAATCGGAAGATTGTGTGGTTCCAGAAAATGATATGCAATACACACCATCACTGGTGTTTTGTGAGTAATAAAGACTATCTGTATCTGAAAAGTGACCCCCCCCCCCCCCCCACCACCCCTACCTCTCTGGAATTTCCGTATTTTTATGGAAGAAATTGGTAAATTGTCTCCCCCCCCACCCATCTGGGATGGATATTTTCTGGAAGCACACATTGTGTTTCAAATACAAACAACAGTATGAGAAAATCGCAAGAAATTTACCAGGGAGATCACCACCCCTACCTCTCTGGAATTTCCGTATTTTTATGGAAGAAATTGGTAAATTGTCTCCCCCCCACCCATCTGGGATGGATATTTTCTGGAAGCACACATTGTGTTTCAAATACAAACAACAGTATGAGAAAATCGCAAGAAATTTACCAGGGAGATCTACATACAGTCCGGTGTTGTCTGGACTCTGGCTCTCAGTCAATCAGAATGCTGATAGTGAGTACACTGCATAATAAAGGAATCAAAGTCATTTTACAGCTTGTACTTTCAAGATTTTATAATCCATCGTCTCTAACTGGACAAACTAACTGGACAAACTAACTGGACAAACTAACTGGACAAACTAACTGGACAAACTAACTGGACAAACTAACTGGACAAACTAACTGGACAAACTAACTGGACAAACTAACTGGACAAACTAACTGGACAAACTAACTGGACAAACTAACTGGACAAACTAACTGGACAAACTAACTGGACAAACTAACTGGACAAACTAACTGGACAAACTAACTGGACAAACTAACTGGACAAACTAACTGGACAAACTAACTGGACAAACTAACTGGACAAACTAACTGGACAAACTAACTGGACAAACTAACTGGACAAACTAACTGGACAAACTAACTGGACAAACTAACTGGACAAACTAACTGGACAAACTAACTGGACAAACTAACTGGACAAACTAACTGGACAAACTAACTGGACAAACTAACTGGACAAACTAACTGGACAAACTAACTGGACAAACTAACTGGACAAACTAACTGGACAAACTAACTGGACAAACTAACTGGACAAACTAACTGGACAAACTAACTGGACAAACTAACTGGACAAACTAACTGGACAAACTGCATAACTTTACAATCCAGTTTAAGTTCCATGTGGGCAGAGGTTACTTTTTATCTCCCTGCTTTTTCTTTTACTTGTGTTTTTCAACTTCATAATTAAGAGCTGCAGAAAAGAAATCTGCAATGCTCTAAGCTCATAGCTTAGATATCAAATTTGAAGTGTTCTACAACTTCTACAAAAGTGATTCTGTAAAAGGTCAGCAAACTTCGTCTACAACCCCGTCTGCAAACTTCGGAAACAGTTTGGCAACAATAGTCGGGTGGCGAACGAAAGGGCTTCCTATTTTAAAGCTTTACATTAATCTATGCCCTTCTACCTTCTACTCTCTCTGTTTATACAAACTTTACAATCCAGTAGAGCTACGAAAACAAAGATGCGAAAAACAGATGCGACTTGAATTGATCTACAAACATTTTCGAAACTGATTGACATGAAACAGTGTAGCGTTTCATGTACATCTAACATCAGGTAACATACAGTTTGATTTACAAGTTTGCCGTCATCTCGACATCCACATGTTTCTTCCCGCTTTTCACGTGCCCTCCGTTTCCCGACAAAGAATCTTTATTTTCTTTGATCCAAGGTTGGCTACGATCTCCCGTCGTCCTCGGGTATCTATCAACCATGGAGTCATAAACGTTTTCCACCAACATAAAGGGGTCTTTTTCCTCGAATTCAGTAAAAGTTTTGTCGGTGAATGTAATGGCAACTCGCTCTTTGCCTGCAGTTTCAGCATGAGTTTTGAAAGCTGCCACAGCAGCATTCGCCTCGATTGACTTGTATTCGTCTAGCGCAGGGAATGCGTCTGAATATTTATCAATCTTTGTAAGATCTTCGTAAGCTTGAATAAGAATGTCCGACGGGTTTTTGTCTGTAAGGGTCTGCTCCGCGAAATACATTTCCGCTTTTCGCTGTCCCTGTGCTTTGGCGAGCTCTTCCATTTTCGTCTTGAACGTCGCAACTGCTGAGTCGGCCTCCAGGCTTTTGTATTGATAAGGACTTGGGATTTTAGAGATCGGTCGCTGGAAACAGCATCGGTAAGCTGTCAGGATTGTAAAGGGAAGAAACAACATAACGCCGAGTAGAACGAAGGCGATAACCTGGGAGGTGTCGTTTGCTTTCTGATAGTCTTCGAGAATTTTCAATTTCTGTTCTGCGGTCGTGTTCAAAAGTCTGGCTGCTTTATTCCCCAAGACAGCACACGTATAATAATCCCTTTTCAAGAAAGCCCAGAACACCCAGAGACATGTTGCTATGAGACTGTAGAATATGACTTCCAAGAGTTTCTTTGAGCAGCCCCACCTTGGAAAGAAACACGGGCAAGTGCGTTTCTTGACGTCTCTGCGCTGTGGTTCCTCTTGATAACAACATCCAGTCACAATTTTCCAGAATCCTTCGTTTAGAAATAGCGAGATCAAGAAGAGCAGAAGACCGGGAAGAAATATAAACATCGCTCCGTAGGCTCTGTAGTCTACACTTGGACATTTGAACAGGTCTTCGCCTGAAACGATGGCTTGCATGCCAAACACGATCAGAACCATCACAACATTTCGTACTGTGCCACCTTGGCTTTTGAGTACTGATTTGAAATTGGTTACGAGGGCAGCCAAAGAGAGAGACATCTTGAAAACTGGGAGTTCACGAGTTGAACTACAATAATGGAACCCAGACGACAACAAACTTTCCGTATGTTTTTTATGCAAATCGAAGTTAGAAATTAATCATGCAAGTCAGCGGTGGTCACGCTATATTCCACAGGTAACCCGTTTCTTTGCACAGTCATAATAAAACTAATTTTAGACACTGCTGTTTGATAAATTCTTGTTACTCTCGATGGATTTCCACAGGGGAGCCTTTTTTTTGGATATGCGATTTGGCGATTTGCGAAATCGCGCCGTAATATTCGCAAATCACCAAAATGTCCTTACACGCTTTTTTACCAGATTTGTAACACGGCCTTCTGCTTCTGCCCAGTTTTCACGCAATACGAAGCCAAAAAATATTCAGAAAATATCCAGGTTTCTTTATCTGAACGTTCGCTGTTTCTCGCTTAGTATCTCACTCCCAACCTATCTTTATAAATGAGTTCGATTTATATTTTAAAGGTTACTGAGAACCTTCGCGGCACGTCCTCGAAAAAAAAAACAATCATATACGTCCTTAACCGAATTATATCAACCTATATATCAGTGGAAAGCTTGTAGAATGGACTAGCGGGATAGGATGTTACTAAAACGGGGAGCGGGGACCCGGGGACCCGGGGACCCGGGGAACGGGGTCTGGGGACGAGTTTCGATGGATTTTTCGTGGAAAACCACACTGATGCGAGAAAAATGAAAATAACAGAGAATTGTTTCTCTGATGTGAGAAAAGGAAAACCATTATATTACGTTTGCAAGAGCAAGTTGTCTCAGCCTAGTAGTTGACAAGTGGGATCTTGATGATCGGCATGTTTTCATTCTTGTTGTTTAAACGTCGCTTTTGTGGTTCCCTTTAGCCAACCAAACTTCAGAGCCTAAATGACATTTTTCACCTTAACTTTTACAGAAAATACTTAACATAAGATTGATTGAGACGTCAAGTTTGAAGGAACGGGATTTTTATCTGCTTTTTGAAATCCAGTTTTCCTAATAGGAAAATTTATGTATTTTATATCAACGTTGCAAGGCAGTCTAATATAAGGCCATTGCGTCTTGTTGAGTATTTTTTATACTCTTTAAGAGTGCTTTGTTTAAGCGCTACATGGCGAATATAACTTTTTTATTATGGCCAGATGGTTAAAATGAGTTTCTAGATCAGCAGCCCTCTTTACAGGTCTCAAGTGGACGTGGACGTCCTGACATGGGAAGCGAATTAAATGAAACATTTTAAGGTTACTGAGAACCGTCGCGCACCTGCTCTAAAAAAAACAATCATACACGTCCTTAGTTTAACCAAAACATGTCAACCTATATATCGTTGGAAAGCTTATAGAATGGACTAGCGGGCTATGGCAAAAATAAATAATTTTTTCATAAATATATTTTTTTTAAGGTTTTATTTAAAATTCGAGTGTAACATTTTCAAGAGAACGCTGTTGAACTGCTGGACCTTGACTCCCAAGTAACATTGTTTTTTTCCTCCAAGGCGTTTCTCAAAAAACAATTTTGCTTTATTCAAAAGTTATGGTACTTTAAATTTCAAAGGTCAAATTTTATAGAATTTCCACGCTCTAAAAATCGTAACTTTTGAACTAAACAAAATTTAAAAAAAACGCAGACACGGTTTTTGAGAAACATCTTTAAGGATTACAACAATATGTTGCTTGGGAGTCATGGTCCAGCAGTTCGACAGCGTTAGCTCGTGAAAATGGCACACCCAAATATTTAATATTACGTTTTCGTGCTAAAAATACCATTTTAAATGCAGTCAAAGTCGAGCAGATAAATTTGTGATGATGTGTGCGATGGATTTCAGTCGCACTGGAGAGAGACGTTAATGACACAAACGTGAGAGGCCACAGTTGCTTTTCTAAAAGTTTTACTCTTCTCTGTTCATGAGTGTCCCACTCAAGGTTATTTGAAAACAAATGTTTCTGTATCCAGGAAATCAGAGGATGGCTTGTGTTGCTTTGACTGTCTGGCATGCTAAGATGAAGTAGTGCGAAGTCGTGTAATTTCCACCCTCCTATACATCATAGACCATCATACCAGTATACCTTCTCATCAACATAATTCCTGGGTTTCAATAATTTTCTTTGAAGGCTTTTGTTTTAGCTGATTACCTTTTGAAATTCAATCAATGAGTTAGGTGTTCGAATGTTGCCTCTGTCATTTTAATTTACGCTTTCATGGCATTCGATTCTTAGGGGGAAAACGTCCCTGTAAAGAGATTTTAAAAGCGCCATGCTATTTTTCCCAAAGAAAAGAACAATTGCGACTATCACTGCACTTGTTTTTTGTTGTCAGGTAGCAATTTTCAAGACCCAGGGACCCGACGTGGAGAATACAAATGACCAGTACTTTTCGTGTTTTACTGGCTTTGCCTTCATTAACCCGTCTTCAAAACTGGGAGAGAAAGATGTGCTTAATGATTTACAATGCTTACATGAATGCGTTTCTACCAAAGGTTGCGTAGCAGTGAATTATGGGCATGTGACAGCAAGAAAAGCTTTATGCGAGTTGTACAGCTATATCAAATTGGATTTTAGGATTTTTTTGCGGAAAAAGAAACGAGTGATTCACGCTAGGATGGAGGTTGGTGATTTGAACCGTTTTCTTCCCAGGGGGGGGGGGGGGGGGGGGACTCCCATATTTTTTGACCGGGGATGATCGTCGTATCTTTTAGGGGTTAAAATCACGTTGGTTTGGTCTCTTTTAGGGGTGATCTTGATCTTCAATAAATTTTAGGCAGATTGGTATCTTTTGGGGCCGAAACTGTGTCCAAATTGCTTTTTCTCATGATGGTGCTTCTAAAAACCGTGTAAGTAAGAGAGATTATTCGATGAGAAGACGATGAATTAGAAACAAACACGGAAATGTCTTCATGGGTATTTTTCCCCTGTTACCTGTGTCCTTCGCGCCTACTTGGCACATAAGACCTCATCTTTTAGGTTATCTTTTAGGGTACTAATTTTTTGAGCCACGCTATGGCCCGCCATGTTTGGTATCTTTTAGGGGTGAAACTGAAAATTTCCGACGATCATCCCCGGTCAAAAATATGGGAGTCCCCCCCCCCCCCCCCGGGGTTTTCTTATTGTAAACGAATAGGCTTTTTTAAATTATGTAAAAAGCACACCTAGAAATGATCAGATTATTGAAGAGATGGCATTTGTAAGATATTCAACGGGCACTGCTTTAATCTTTATACCTCGTGGTCCCAGTTTCGCATGGGTACTCGCTTTTTTCGGGAAATGGGAGAACTGATCGTGAAGATTAGACGTCTAGATAAGTTGGGTCATTATTCACAAGATGAAAGATAAAATTAACATGAATCTACCTGGTCACATATTTGGATTGATGTTGACATTTGTTTCCGTGGTATTACAAAGAACGCTTTGCGTCTGGCGGCACTAATTGAACAAAACATTAACCTTTGTTAATGTTTTGTTCAATTAGTGCCGCCAGACGCAAAGCGTTCTTTATTTTATTTTTATTTTATTTCGCAATCTTAATTTCTAATAATCAGTGGACCCACTGACCGTCCTAGGGTATTCACACTTTCAGGAATAAAATTCTACGCGCACATGGTTTTTAGACCTTTTTATTTTGCTGGGTTTATGTCCCAGAAGTAAAAATACAAACTTCCAAAGGGAAGGGAAACTAGGCACTATAGAAAGTTATTATTTTAATAATATTCTTAAAAGAACGAAGAAAAGGGGGGACGAAGGTGGCGGAGTAAGAGGAAGTGGAGAAGAGGAAAGAGTTAAGGAAGGAGGAGGTGGAGGAGAAGTGGAGAAGAAGAACGAGGTAAGGAAAGAGGATGTGAAGGACGAGGTGGAGAAGAAGAGGAAGGAGGCAAGAAAGGTCGAGGTGGAGGAAGGAGATAGAAAAGGTGGAGGTGGAGAAGAAGGCACTGCTTTAATCTTTATACCTAGTGGTCCCAGTTTCGCATGGGTACTCGCTTTTTTCGGGAAATGGGAGAACTGATCGTGAAGATTAGACGTCTAGATAAGTTGGGTCATTATTCACAAGATGAAAGATAAAATTAACATGAATCTACCTGGTCACATATTTGGATTGATGTTGACATTTGTTTCCGTGGTATTACAAAGAACGCTTTGCGTCTGGCGGCACTAATTGAACAAAACATTAACCTTTGTTAATGTTTTGTTCAATTAGTGCCGCCAGACGCAAAGCGTTCTTTATTTTATTTTTATTTTATTTCGCAATCTTAATTTCTAATAATCAGTGGACCCACTGACCGTCCTAGGGTATTCACACTTTCAGGAATAAAATTCTACGCGCACATGGTTTTTAGACCTTTTTATTTTGCTGGGTTTATGTCCCAGAAGTAAAAATACAAACTTCCAAAGGGAAGGGAAACTAGGCACTATAGAAAGTTATTATTTTAATAATATTCTTAAAAGAACGAAGAAAAGGGGGGACGAAGGTGGCGGAGTAAGAGGAAGTGGAGAAGAGGAAAGAGTTAAGGAAGGAGGAGGTGGAGGAGAAGTGGAGAAGAAGAACGAGGTAAGGAAAGAGGATGTGAAGGACGAGGTGGAGAAGAAGAGGAAGGAGGCAAGAAAGGTCGAGGTGGAGGAAGGAGATAGAAAAGGTGGAGGTGGAGAAAAAGGAGGTAAGGAAGGAGGATGTGAAGGAGATGGAGAAGGAGGTTAGGAAAGAGGATGCGGAAGAGGTGGAGAAGAAGGAGGTAAGGAAGGAGGATGTGGAGGTGGAGAAGAAGAAAGAGGTAAGGAAGGAGGAGGTGAAGGAGGAGATGGAGAAGAAGGTAAGGAAGGAGGATGTGGAGGTGGAGAAGAGGAAAGAGTTAAGGAAGGAAGATGTGAAGGAGGAGGTGGAGAAGAAGAAGGAGGTAAGGAAGGAGGATGTGGAGGAGGAGGTGGAGAAGAAGGAGTTAAGGAAGGAGGATGTGGAGAAGAAGGAGGTAAGGAAGGAGGATGTGATACAGGAGGTGGAGAAGAAGAGGAAGGAGGTAAGGAAGGAGGAGGTGGAGAAGAAGGAGGTAAGGAAGGAGGATGTGAAGGAGAGGAGGTGGAGAAGAAGAGGAAGGAGATGGAGGAGGAGGTGGAGAAGGAAGAAGGAGGCGGACAAGGAAGATGAGGGTAGGAAAAAAGGGAGAAGGTGGAAGGGAGAAGGAGATAAAGAAGGTGAAGGTGGAGAAGGAAGACTGGTAGGAGTAAAGAGGAGATGGAGAATGAGGTGGAGCTACATGTGAAGACCTACTCCGGGTATCGCATAACATCGCCCAAGATCACAACATGAAATAGAGAAAAAAATCCCAAGATCGCCAAGATTACGGCGATCTTTGGACCCAGAGTAGGCCTATGTGATAAGTTCATAAAGACGAGGAAAGTGGGGGGACGGAGAAGATGGAAGAGGAGTAGGTTGAAAAAGAGGTGATGTGAAATCCCTTGGTTCTATCGCCTAAAATGTATCCCCCCTCCCCCTTTTTCAATGTTGTTTTCTTGGCTGTGGTCCTTCAAACGAATTTATGCTGAAAGGACCAACATTTATTGGGGGGGGGGGGGGGGGGAGAAATGTCTGCTTAAAGCTCTTGTACGACAACGAGAGCGAATTCACAATAGGTGCTAATTTTGTCAACACATTTTGTCCAAGATTGCAGGTAAAAACAAGTAATAATGTGCTTGGTATTATTGTGCACTCCCCTCGATCGGCTATAAACAAACTAAACATGTCGAGCAATAAGTAGTATAGGGTTTCTTTTGCAATAGAGCCGATCTCATGACTGCGGTAAACCAAACGCAAAGTAAATACACCAATTATGAACAAAACGTATAGGAGTAAACGCAAAGTAAGTGCGAATTACTCACGACACTCATATGAAATCCGCTGTAATAATACGTAGTAAACGCAAGACTGTTTTACTGTCATCAACAATCTGTTCTTTACTATTTGCTCTTCTGTTTTTGGTAATTGTGGTGTGAAGAACGCGTGTCATCCCAGCCCATGTCTACATGGCGGGTCTTGTTTGAGGAGAGTCGACGGAATGAGCTTCAAGTGCGACTGCAATGGAACTGGATACAGTGGAGGCATCTGCCATCAAAGTAAGACAGAGCAGATTTTCATCTGACAGTGTTAAGTGCGGTACGGAGCGCACCGTAACTTGACCATGCCCTTACTGCCTCCAAGCACTTTGATTCGTTGATCAGTTAACGCAAGCCGTGATTGGCTTAAGAAATCTTTGTGACGGAACGGGAAAAGGCAGGCCAGGGCGGAGCTGGACCGTATGATAGGGATGAAATAGTGAGGGAGAGCTACTGACAGATAAATTCTTGACATCTTGCACGACAAACAACCGAAGGCCAGGTCCGGTTATAGCCGAAAAGAAAAAGAAGTTTAAAGGCTAACAATACAGCTTTTTTACAAATTAGAGGCCCCAAATTTAAAAACTAATAACGTGACATCACCAGTCTTTACCATCGAAGGATCGAGGCTGACGTTTCTGAGTGCCTCCGGTGGTGGTCTCTAAAAAGCACGCGCGGAGCTTTTGATTGATGGAAACGTCGTTGCTGTGGCGACTGGCAATTCGAAAGATGAAACAATGACACAGAAAAGCTGGGACGTGAGTAAGTATAGAGGAAAGGCAGCTCAGCTAAGATTGGTTGATAATGGAACGTCAAATTGGGAGCATTTGAATTTTGATTACTTTCGAGATGAATGTTAGCAGCGAGCCACTGCATCATGAAATGTATGCACTTGTATACCGCAATAGGCCATTTGCACTAACTGGGGCACGTGACCCAAATCCCATACATTCTGCATAAAATCTTGAAAATTCAACTCGCTGCCATTTGATCCAGGTTAGAGATTTAAAGCTGGAACTTCAGTTTCTGACTAATGTCAATTGGTTCTCTGTATTTCTGGAATTGATTTTGACAAAACATCTCATTAAGAGGTAGTTGGGGTCACGTGACCATGTTAGTGCAAATGGCCTAGCGCAAATGTTCAAATGCGGTTTACAGATGTCTGATCCCTAAATGTCGACTGTAATTGATACAATGCAGTTTACGATCATGAGTGGTTGTTACATATATCATTCTGTAGTGAGTACTGTGCTTGTTTAAAGGGACACTCGCACGCTTATTTTTTGTACAACCTGTCAAAAAATAAGTCTACTTGTAATCACGAAAAATACATTTAAGTTTACCGGGAATAACCAAAATAACAGTCCAGGTTTGTTAAATGACTTTTTAACTGTTAAATCAATGCAAATCTATAGTGTTTTTATCTATTATCAAGAGGATGGTACTGGATTGCGATTTGAAGTATTTGCTTGTCAGGCAAGCGTGCGAGTGCCCCTTTAACGACCCTCGCGTTCTGGTTAAGGTCTCTGTAAACCCGTGAGGGGTGTCTTCGGGAAAAAATTGTCGCCGCGTCGCTATTTATGCCTAAAATTACTATCTCACGCTTGCAAGCAGGCTAGGGGACATAAGCACTTGAATACGGAATATTTCTCATGTTGTTGCAAAATACTTTATTTGTAAAAAAATATTTGAATTCATTATTAAAAATATTTTACAATTTACAATATTTCTGTTACTTTACAGAACAAATTCTATTCTTTTATAGAAAATGTACAAAAGTCTTGTTGCAAACATCGCTCATTTAAATTTGTTTTGAGAATGCTGATTTATGTCGTGATATCCCAGCCAAAGAAAGCCCGTTCACTTTAACAAATGTCTTCTGATTTTCCGTGTTATGTCCTCTTATATACACCACAGAATAACGTCATAAAGTGGTCATATGAGGCGTAGCCGAGTGGGTCCACAATACATTTGTTTTACGCCACAACAATAAGGCAAAAATCTCGGCTCGTCTCCTCGCGGGGGAAGCTCTGGTGACAGTCACTGACGCATGCGCGAGATTTAATACAGAGCCGTTGAGAGAAAGATCTTTCTGCGCATGCACCAACGTTAAAAACCAGCCAATCAGCAAAGGGTCCTCAAATGGATGTTACCAGAGCCTCCCCTGCGAGCAGACGAGCCGGGGAGCTCTGGGTACGAGAATGGGCAAAAATAAAAACAGAAACAGCGCACGCGCATCTAAACGGTGTTCTCATTGGTTCTTTCAGCACGCGCGCACGATGGCTGAGATCCAATCAGAATTCGAGAAACGCGCACGTTGTGGTATATTAAAAATCAATAACCGACATAGCCTCAAGGGGTCAGTGGTAAAAATTAGGAGTTTGCATCGTGGCATGTTGAATTTTGACCACAATAACATGAAAATAGCATATTTGAAAAGAGCTTGCAGAAAATAGAAACAGCCCAAAGTTACCACCACAACATGAAACTAGGAAAACAACCAACTTCAACCAACTTCCGACGCTCATATCTTCTGATATATTTATCAAAACCACCTCAAATTTTAGGATTTCGTATATTTCGGCGAGCTTTTTTTCAAATGTGGTATTTTTATTTTACTGGGATTAAATGTCAAAATGTCACGCAACACCTGTAAACTTCCCATGAACGACCCTGTGTCCGATGGGCGTGACATGTAGTTTTGTCCATAACAATCTATGATAATGACGTAGCAGTAAAAGTAGTGAGATCGATCCATCATTTGGTCTAAAGCTACAATCAAATGCAAAACGTTGGCGCACTTGCCTCCCCTCCGCCTTCGCCGCCCTTTCAATGTTGCTAGATGAGCTGGATAAGCAGCCTAATTTTCCAGCCAACATTGAAAGAGGCAGGAATGGAACGGAATCATGATTGTAGTTTAAGTGATATGTACAGTCAAAACAACAAACAATATAGCATGGTCACACCTATCAGACGCACGGATTTTAAGGGTTAGTTAAGTGAGCGTCAGCAATTCACAAGCAATAAACAAAACTCCCAGAAACTATGACCGAGACAAAAATGGTTCGCGAACACGAAAACTTCACCCTTGGCACATTTTCCTTGGCTGAATATCAGCGCCACGGAAATACGAAATACTGTCGATATTTTGGCTCATATTATACAAGAGGAACCTCATGTGGTCTACCTTTCACACAGTGAAATGCTACAGCAACCCTATATTGCGGGGAGGGGGGACTCCCATATAATAAAGACGGGGGTGCTGGACAGGAGAAATTAAATTCACCCCTTCTAACAGATATGAATTCGGGTGTGGCTCTTATAAATGTTTCCCCTAAGGCCTGGTTTCCATATAGTCTAATCTGTCGTATCTGTCGCATCAGTCGACCGTGAAACAATGGAAATTGGAATTATTCTTTTGTTTCACGGTTGACTGATACGACAGATAAGACTATATTATGGAAACTAGGCTTAGGAGATAGCAAAGACATGGCTTCGCTTCGTAATGGCAAAGACATAGCTACGCTTCGTAATTTTGTCACGATCAAACTCGGTGTAAATGCTGATCAGGTTTGTACCTCCCATACAAGCAATCCAAGCCTCGGAAGAAGAATTTCAGGCTTAGAATTATAACCCCCTCCCTCGTCAAATTGGTAGCACAAGTGACGATAACAACTAAAGATAGGTCGAACACCGCGACATTTTTATATGGAAGTCCCCCGGGCCCTATAGTATAGTTATTGTCAGATTATGAAAAAACCTGTATTCAGTTGATGTTTGGGTCGATGACCATGGACTAGTCCGGGATTCCCTTTAATGCCGTAAGGATTGACGTCACTAGCTGAAAAGGAAAAGGAATCACCTTTGATAATCAGAAAAACAACAACATTAACAACAAAAAGACTCAAATATTTCTATACCAGAGACAGCGATTCAGCGATTCAGTTCAACGGTCAATCTTTCGGTTAATTGTTCAGTGCGTTGTGGAAAAACAACGAAATCACTGAGTGGGTGAGCTGGCGAGTCGTTACAAGAAACATACAAGTGAGTTGAAACGTGTAACAAACATTCATTACTTTAGTGCCAAGCTGCGGAATATTCGCAGAATAAACAATTGGACATATTTTGAAAATAATGTTGTTGCAAGACTTCAAGATGTTGAATGTTAGTATATTATCACTTACCACTGTTGCTCTACTTTATATGAGCGAAAAATGAAATATTTTGAAGAGAAAACCTACTTCGTTAAGCAGTCGAGAGTTCATTATTAACCAAATATGGTCATAAATTCATCTCGAATAATCCACAGCTTGGTTCGCCGTTACATGTTTCAACTATAAGTTATATGTTTCTGTCGTCAGTGAGTAAGTTAAAGGAGCCGACTTAGCATGCCCATAATGCATTGCTTTGTTTTTGTTTACATGATTCATTGCATCAGAAAATCTGAATCAATGCTTTTCGAGCTTTTCTCGCGTTTGTACTGTTAAAAATGTGGCTTTTTTTAAACTAATCGCTGAATTGTGGAAGTAACGAAAACGGCGGCAAAGTAGTACATGCGGGTCAGGGAGCGTCGGTTACTTTTACAAAAAGACTATGTCAGAATTGCGCTCCACTGAGTTTTAACAGCAGCCTAGAATCAAAAGCCCTGAGCTAAAATCTCATCAGTTGTATCAGAACTTAGACAGGGCTTCGACTTGCAGCTTTTGTTTTAAGGGCAACGGAGCGCTATTCGAATTGATGGACTATTGGATGGGCTGGTGAGTCATTTGTTGAGTCGGTTGCACTCTGTTAGAAAGACACACAGAAAGGCATACAGGGACAGACAGACAGACACAGAGAGAGACAGGACAGATAGACCGATCGGCGCATAGGCACACACTTTAAGCCTGTCGAATTGTACAATTCAAATCAAACAAATTTGTCTACCTATGCCACAATATTTAGTATGTTACCAACCTGGACGCGCTCACGTGTTGGTACACGAGTATTTTCGAGGTCATCTACAGATATCTCCCTCAGAAAGTTCATCTCATCATAACCATTCTCGAGTAGCACGTCTAGATATTGCGCGTAACCGACTCTCTTCAACAACTCCTCGACGCTCTTGGGCTTGAAACGCTGCCGTTCAAACAAATCTTTCGTCACAACAAAATAGCTGTATTCACACTAGAGACGGAAACTCGTCTGAGACGAGTTTCTCGTCAGAAAAAGTCCCTGTCTTATGTCAATTCTACTCAGAAACACTTGCTTGTTATCTGTCTAAACTTTCTTTAAAAAAAAATTGTTTTCGCGTGATCACAGAAGAACAGGGAATCATATTGAAGGCGAGAAACTCGTCTCAGACGAGTTTTCCGTCTCTAGTGTGAATACAGCTATTAAGTTGCGTGGCTTATGAGACTGTAAACTTAAGCCGTATTCACACCTAGAGGACGGAAAACTCGTCATGACGGGTTTCTTCGTCTGACGAGTTTTCCGTCTGATATGAATTCATACGATTTCCCGTCAAAAATCCGTCTCGCCCCGGTTTCACACTAAGATTTCCCGTCAAAAATCCGTCTCGTCCCGATTTCACACTAAGACGAGCTATCCGTCCGGACGAAAAACTCGTCTCAGACGAGTTTTCCGTCTCTAATGTGAAAAGCCGTATTCACACTAGTGACGGAAAACTCGTCTGAGACGAGTTTCTCGTCAGAAAACGTTCCTGCTTTATGTCAATTCTGCTCAGAAACACTTGCTTGTTATCTGTCTAAACTTTCTCCTTCAAAAAAATTGTTTTCACGTGAACACAGAAGAACAGGGAACCATATTGAAGGCGAGAAACTCGTCTCAGACGGGAAACTCGTCTCTAGTGTGAATACAGCTAATACGGCTATTGTAGTACGAACGAAGGAAAAAAGGTAAAGGTAGTTCATTTTGCCCCATTTCTCCGTCAGAGCTCCTTAAAATTCAATGCTATAAGCAAGCAACTCGGAGCAGAAAAAAGTCGATATGGTTGGTTGGTAATAATAATAATAATAAATTGCTTATATAGCGCTTTTATCATCGCTCAAAGCGCTTTACATTAACGGATAACTCATCCTATAAGAACCAGCTTTTTATAAACATGAGTGTGCGTTAGTATTGTGAGTTCTGTGACACTGAGGTTGGGCAACTTCCGACGGTCCTAGTGGTTCTTTAACGTCCCTCTGGTTCCGGTTAGTGTAGTGTATGTGAGAGACGGGGCCTACGGTTTAACGTCCTTATCCGAGAAGACGCGAAGGTCTAACCATTTGCAGATGTTAGAGCAAAGGCAGCACCTTCTCCTCAATTATTAGAAAAGACCCTGAGTGTTGGCCCGGCCAGGGTTTGAACTCCCAACCTCCCGAACATAAGCCCGGCGCTCTACCACTGCGCTAACCGGTCGTGGTTGGTCTGGGTTCAACGCCAGTAAGTTTCGCACAGCATACAGGTACACTAGCACACTGCGACACAGAGCAGCACTTTCACAAAACTGTGAAGTATGCACTTTATTTTCATATTTACTCTAATAGACCAAATCGGCTAACGGTGTTAACATCTTGTTGCCATCCAATTCAGATCATGTGATGATTCCTTTGGGTGGATACTTTTGTTAGTTCTGCACATACACTCGTGTACTGGGTTGAGTGAGAAAAAATGGACAATAGTCCTTTTCAAAGTTCCTCGGTTTATTGTGATTTAAATTCTAGCCTGTAGTCGAAGCTACAGTTGACCAAACAATACATTTGGTCAACAGTAGACTCCACTTCAGGCTAGGATAATGGTTAAATACCTTACCTTCGCTGGTAATGGTGGTGGACGAGTCGCGGCTTTTGCTTGGCTTTTCTAAATCAGAAGAGAAAGACAACAGAGAAGTCAATTTCAATCAATAGCAACCTGTTATTTCATCAAATGATAAATGTTTCAAACCAGAGCCTCCATCTACTCCACTAGGTCTAGCCACACGTACAGGAATGAAAGAGCATATCTTTAGGTTGTTTTTTTTAATGTAAATAGGAGATTGGTACTTTCAGAGTGAGTATACACCTATAAGTTGCTTTTGAGTATAAAGTTGCTTTTGGCTTTGGCCGTTGAAGCGCGAAGAACAATACAATTCTTTGCTTGAGTGACACAAAACAATGGGTTTCAAAGACCGAACACCAATTCCCAAAGCAAAGAGTTTAAAAACTCGTTCAGTTGAACAAGTTCTGGTGATGAGGGCCGGTGTCACTCGCTCATGGACTCGTGGCTCCAGTGTGGTCCGATCTCAATCCGATGAACTTCGGCAAACTACGAACTACGCCCGATACGTTGGCGGAAGTCGACAGATCTACGAAAATGGACGCCATCTTGTTTGGCGGCCGTCTTGCTTGGCGGTAGAAAAGGGCCAAATTCTGATCTTAAAGTCAAACTTCTGAACCAGAATTCCTCACCAACAGATAAAACTAAGGTATTTGTATTAGCTTAGGTGGATATACGAATTCGATCGCACTGAAATGTGACGTTTTCCGCCGTATTTCGTTAATAACCTTCTCGACTTCGAGACCTAAGCTACCACAGGGATACCAAGGCTTGCCGACTAGCCAAGGCTTCAAATTTTAAAACAACATTTGAACGTCCTCTGAACGAGTTTGCTCACATAGCTCTTTGATTTGAATTAGGTGTACTGGGTTCAACGCGTGCAGTGAGATGGCGACCCTGATTTCAGCTATCTTTTTTTTTTTTGACAAGAATTCTCACGGGATTCAAAATCTACAATCTAAAAATAGAGTCATTTACTCCTGTTATGTGCTTCGGACGCCCTCCAATAGGCGATGGAGGCTCCAGTTGATGGGCTCCCTGTGCTTCGGACGCCCACCAATAGGTGACGGAGACTCCAGTTGATGGGCTCCCTGTGCTTCGGACGCCCACCAATAGGCGATGGAGACTCCTGTTGATGGGCTCCCTGTGCTTCGGACGCCCACCAATAGGCGATGGAGGCTCCAGTTGATGGGCTCCCTGTGCTTCGGACGCCCACCAATAGGCGATGGAGGCTCCAGCTGATGGGCTCCCTGTGTTTCGGACGCCTTCTAACAGGCGATGGAGGCTCTTATTCAAACATAACATCAGTACTGACCTCCCCAGCTGATGAATTCGAAGATTTTTCCGCAGTCGATGTTTTAGTTGATGTAACTGCAGTTGTTGTATGCGGTTGCCTGGTCGCGGTAACAGCAGGTGTTGCTTGCGGTGGTCTGGTCGAAGTGACCGCGGTAGGCTGCGATGTTCTGGCCGCACCTGGAAGCGGCGCGGGTTGACGGTCTTTTATAGCGGAAGACGTCGCCAACACAGGTGTTCTGAAATGAAACCATTATTGATTACTTGCGTTTGGTCGCTTCGGAAATTAAGTATTTCGCATGCAAGTAAATGTAAATGTCGTAGGCTGAATTCTCAACAGCGCAGCTGGGGTATAGTCATCCGAAAGGCGTGAAGGCGTGAAACACATGCCCCAAGGCTTTGGAATTCTTTGCCGCTTGAGGTGCGCATATGCAATGACTTTAGCGAATTCAAAACAAAATTGAAGACGTTTCTTTTTAAGCGCCCACTCCATTTGTAACATTTTATCGTCATTCATTATATATATTTAAATATAAACAGAATAAAAATAATATAATGAGCTCAGTATAATATAATGCAGTATATAGCGTATTTTTTAACCTTTAGTTTTTAATTCTTTTAGCATTAAAATGTAATTTGTTCTGTTATTATTCAAAGTATTATTTATTTAAAGTATGTAACTTTTTAACTTTTAATATTGTAAAGCGCTCTGGATCCGTATGAGAAAAGGCGCTATATAAATTCTCTTATCATTATTATTATTATTACAATATGAACCAGTGTCGGCTATAACTCCAACAGAAATAAAATGTCCTCTGCCCCGGCCGGAAGTCGAACCCGGACCACAGCGGGGAGAGAAGGCCACCCGAACAAAATCTTCAACGAATTTTACAAACATGTTTATGCTGACCATTTTACAAGATGTTTGATACGTTTTGGTGTAGAAATTTATTCCAAACTTTTCTTATACATATTTATGATTTCAAGTAAATAATCGTGCGCTTTTCGATGAAAAGGGAAAATTTGCATGGCATCTAATATTCAAAAACGTCATCATCATTGGCTAATTTGTAAGAAAATTTGCAGTAGTCACACTCTAGCGACAAACTTTCATAAACGTACCTCTCAGATGGAAGAATATCGGAGCTTTTCCTTCTCTCTGTAAATAGACGCATAACACACATGAGTAGCTGTATTCACACTAGGGACGGAAAACTCGTCTGAGACGAGTTTCTCGTCAGAAAAAAGTTCCTGTCTTATGTCAATTCTACTCAGAAACACTTGCTTGCTATCTGTCTAAACTTTCTTCTTCAAAAAATTGTTTTCGCGTGATCACAGAAGAACAGGGAACCATATTCAAGGCGAGAAACTCGTCTCAGACGAGTTTTCCGTCTCTAGTGTGAATACAGCTAATGAAGCGAACGAGCGAAGGAACGAACAGCCGACAGGGTAAACAAACGCGAAACTAACGAGCGAATAAATGGAATGGATGATAGAATGAGAGGTTTGAAAGGGCATTGGGACTTCGGTTATCACTAACTTTTACTAGCACAAGTCGTAATGCCCTTGGTTGAGTGCGTTAGATGGATCTATACACCACTTTCACAATGGCCGCCGCTCATTTACATGAGGCATTCAAAGGTTTATGCAATTTGAAATTTTGGCATGACAATTATTAAAAGTTATAGCGCCTGATGACTTTGAAAGCATTTGTGGAGTTGAGTTGAAAACAGCAATTCTTGGACGAGATATAAACATCTGAAGTTCTCAAAATACACCAAAACGAGGTCAGAAAGGCTTCAGCAAAAACCCCATACAAAACTCTGTATTTGTGAGGTCCTAATCATTCCGTCAAAATTTAACCAAATTATACTAAATTTTCTAAACTGTGTATTTTGATGACTTGACTTGAGCAGCAAGTTTTTGACCACAGTAAACATTTATTTCGTCTTTAACTGGAAAAACTAAATTGAGTGAAAGTGGTGTATAGATGGGTGCCTAGATGGATGAATGGATTCATACACATATCCATAGACCAAATCGGCTATTAACGGCGTTTACATCTTGTTGCCACCCAATACGTTTAGATCATGTGATGATTCCTTTGGGTGGATACTTTTGTTAGTTCTGCACATACACTCGTGCACTCAGTCGAGTGAGAAAAAATAGATAATTGTAACTACCCAAGGGAATGATCTGAATTGGGTGGCAACAAGATGTAAACACCGTTAGCCGATTTGGTATATGAGGTACTCAGCACGATCATCAAGGAAAAAGTGCTTGTCTTCAACATGTCGGTCAATAACAGTGGAACGAGAAAATCATCCTTTCTGTACGTGGTTTATTCACTCTACCTGCAGAGCACTTGACGATAGATTTGCGTTTGGTAGAACGAGGCGATCTGGCCTCTAATTTGTTGGAGTTCACTAAAAAAGAAACCCACACAATAAGGAATGCCGCGACAAGCAACATGGTTTCTTAGCGTAACGGTCTTAGCGTAACGTAACAGGTTGCATCGGTAAATATAAGGCTGGGGCCAAACCAGAATAAGGGTAAGGGGGGGGGGGGGGGGGGGGGGGGTGCCGCCTCGACCTCAAAGCCCTGCCCTATCCCAAGACCTAAATTTGCAAGATATGGCACCCTATCCCAGACCCGACCATTTAAAAAACATATACAGCCCACATTGTTAGCCGAATTGGCGCTAGAACTACGCGCGATTTGATCGACCAATTTGTGCATGATGGCACTCTCCGTATACTAACTCAGTTTTATTGACCTTAAACTTAATACTCCACCCCAGACCGAGTTAGATACCCTACCCCCCACTATCGGGCGACACATACCCGTATACCTCCCGGGTTTTTCGCCATGAAAAAACAACGCTTCATTTCCAGCGAGCAGGCTAGTTTGTAACATTGATTCAATTGCATAGGACTCACCGTCGTCATCACCCTCTACTTTTATCAACACTAAAGGATAAATTAATAAGGATAAATATATAATAATATGGAAAAAAATGTCATAACAAAAATGGAGCAAATAAAATATTGTTAATTAAATTGCACATTTGAGATGGAATAAAAAGGAAATATGTATATGAAACGGTTTGTTGAATCGCTCATAGGCTTATTCAAGCGTACGTCTTGTGATTCTGCCACCAGAGTGGACTTCCAATCGAAGAAGCTAATAACGGAGATTTACCGTAGTCCAACAAGTGAAAAATCTTATATTTAACAATTATTCCTCGAGGGCCTCATGGGCTATTGACTCAGAACCCATTCGGGCTCGAGGAATAATTGTTTTAGTCAAATCACACTAGTAGATCAATTTGTATAGCCAAAAACGTTTTTGTTCTGTTCATTTGACATTTTCTGGCTTTCAAATCCGACACTTTTCGCTACTAGTAGGCTATAACTTATAGCCTACTAGTAGCTCAACCAATCAGAATGCAGCATTGACAATAGACCACTAGTGTGATTTGACTAAATCAAAATACTTAGCATCTCTCAGGGAAACATTCTCTTACCCAGAGCTCCCCGGCTCGTCTCCTCGCAGGGGAGGCTCTGGGGACATCCATTTGAGGACCTTAGCTGATTGGCTGGTTTTGAACGTTGGTGCATGCGCAGAAAGATATTTCTCTCAACGGCTCTGTATCAAATCTCGCGCATGCGTCAGTGGCTGTCACCAGAGCCTCCCCCGCGAGAAGACGAGCCGGGGAGCTCTGGGTACGAGAATGTCAGGGAAACGTTGTGATTTTTCCCGCCCTTTTGGCGCGCGCGCGTGCAACACAGAGCTCCGAACTTTAACATTACGGAGTCTTCTCTCTCCGTTTGATAATTTAAAACTTTTTCGGGTATAATTTAATTTTTGATCATTCAACATAAATATTCCTCTAGCCAGCAAACTGAACGAAGTTCGGAACAAAGGTGCAAAGGTGCCATGTGTTATTAGTTACTTGATATGGTGTTAACTTTCATGAGTCGATCATGGAGCAGATTTCGTATGACTGTGAAAATTGCCGCGACAAAGTTGTGCCGCGCCGCGACTATTTTTAGCAATTTCATTGGCTCTCGTTCTAAGGACCGTACTGTTCTGCCGCGACTATGTAATTTGATTGGCCGTCCTTGATTTGCTGTGATTTTCCGCGATCGCGGCATGTACTTACGTACCGTGACAATGCAATCTAATTAGTTGTCCGATGCGAGGCGGAGAAGACGAGGTTTATAATAATGAGCTTTATTAACGTCGCAATCTTCTAGCGGTGCACGAGTGCACTACTAATCGGGGAGACATCGGGTGCGTTGGTATAGTGACTTCTGTGACACAGAGGTTGGGCAACTTCCGACGGTCCTCGTGGTTCTTTACATCCCTCTGGTTCCGGTTAGTGTAGTGTATGTGAGAGACGGGATCTACGGTTTAACGTCCTTATCCGACAAGAAGCGATTAACACAACATGACAGGTTCAGTGACGTGGTACTTTTCACAGTCATACGAGATCCGCTCTAATACTACTTTGATTGGTCAAGAGAAGGTCGAATTTCTGATGATCATATCAACGGTGACATTCACGGTATAAACACGAACAATTATTTACCTCTGCTTTTGTTGGTGTCTTTATTGACGGAAGTGTGGAGTAATTTGACACGCATTTGACCTCTAAACAGAAACAGAATTGATTTGCTTCAACAATACTCAACTGACTGTGAGTTCAATAACATATCTAAAGTCATCAGTTGTCAACCAAACATTCTTTGTGTTCTCCACTAGAAGATGGGAAAGTGACGACTAATGCTGGAAACTTTTCCAGCACACTTTAATGGCGACTAAAAGATGGTTCGGTGAAGACATCATATTTAGTCGCCAAATGTCGACATTCAGGATTCTAAGCTTTCTATCTCGGCACAACAAAGTTGCCAGAATATTGGTTTGGCGACCCGTTTCGCATCACTTAGTCTCCAGCCAGATGTAAAGACAAAAGTACATTTCAAGCACCGAGCTACTCACGATATATTGCCAGTCTCCTCTCCACAATGAGTAAGTTTGGCTTCAAAATCCTGCGGCGTATCGGCGATCATGGACTTTAGAGAGATGCAGCACTCGCCTGGGGAAAGAATCCAAAGTTTAAGTGGCGCCTGAAATTAAGGGTCCCACCCTAAGGTGATACGCGATCTGCTGGTGGAAAATTATCGCTTTTTTCCAGATGAATTCTTGGTACAAGTTGACAAAAAGCTCACTGTCACTTCATTTAAGTATTTTACATGTAATATAATAACAACATAACTGAATGAATTTATCATTCGATGTCAGACGAAGAAACGCGTACAAAGAGATTTTCTTTGTGACGAGATTTATATCCCGTTCCAGACGACCAAGGAGGAGAGTAATATATTTTGTATCCATATTTGACGACGGATAAATGAAAAGTGCTCACCGTATGATTCGTCGCTCTCGACAGACTTGATTGCCAGTAACAAGTGCTGATCCTCGAGATACTTCCGGTCTGGAATGATTGGGTAGAGCTGTCAATCAAAATTAAAACCGACAACATTACATACATGCGGTATACAAGGTCAAAAATCAAGAGGAGATATGATCATATGAGTCCAGCACGGACTCTTGAGGTAAACCCCCTTCCTCTGCATCAAACTTACAAGAGGTAATACTTGAGTTCCCCAAGCTGGTGAACCATAATTTTTCTTGTTAGTTCCATCATCGTTTGCCTTTACAACCCAGTCTCGAACAGAGTTATGCTGACTCTTTACCACCTCTGAAACACAAATATATGAGCATGCATGTCACGCGCCATTATTTTAGAGCACCGTTGCATTGATTGATTCCCTGTACTACTTATGCAAACATGGAAAGAACGACGGCAACTGAAATGGGCGTATAGAAAGTCTACCAAGCCATCCCTTTGTCAGGTACTCTGGTATACCAGGTAAGATGAAAGTAGCCTGGATTTTCAGGGTTGGTGCTACAACAAAGTCAGGAGTCCGTCAACAGGAGCCTCCCTCGCCTATTGCTGGACGTCAGAAGCACCGGAGTATAAATAAAATAATAATAATTTAATTGTAGATTTTGAGTTTCCAGCGAAAATCTCAAAATAGTTTCTTCTACTCCTGTACATATGGCTAAACCAAGTGAAGTAGATAAAGGCACCTGCTGATGGGCTATTGACGAGGGATTTTGTTAAAAATCAGAGTGAAACGTATGCAGACAATTGAGTGGTCATGAAGGTCAAGCTGCGCGAATGTTTCTCATATGGTATTTAGGAGCTGCTCAGTCTTTCGAGTATCTAAAGAACGGTGTCTACAGAAGAATTGTAGGTGTAGTCTTTCGACTTGGCATGAGTATTCCAAAAGAATACTTAATTAGTAATTCGACGAGGATACTTAATTATGAGTATTCAACAAGAATACTTACTTTCTAAACAGCTGGAGTGAAACTCAATCACGAACTGTGGTTTGCTATTGGTTTTGATCTGGGAATGGAAAGGTGACAAAGAAATACGCGCTGATTGTCTATTCCATAACTTGGTAAAGCGAAATACTCATCATAGACCAAATCGGCTAACGATGTTTACATCTTGTTGCCACCTAATTCAGATGATGTTATGATTCGTTTGGGTGGTTGTCCAATTTTACTCACTCAGCCGAGTGCACGAGTGTGTGCAGAACTAACACAAGTATCCATCCAAAGGAATCATCACATGATCTGAATTGGGTGGCAACAAGATGTTGACACCGTTAGCCGATTTCGTCTATTGTTAAGTGCAAAGGATGGACCACAATTCCATGAGATTTAGGCCCTGTCCGCACTAACGCGTTTTCAAAAGTATTCGTTTTCAAACTTATACGGATTCGCAGCGTGTTAGTGTGAACGGGAGATTCGGAAAATTTAGCTCCAAAAAAGCGATCAGTTTATATTTGATGTTGACGTGTGCAAGGACAGTCTCAAAATTAAGTGGTACAGTTGACGTCGACGTTTAAATTTTTATCCGGATTCGACCGTCCACACTAAAACGATATGTATGCGGATTCGTTTTAATTCACTTTCGAGAGCGTTTTCAAACTTATACGGATTCGATGAAAACGATCGGCGTGTTAGTGTGGACGGAAGGCCTAAACGTATCAAAAAAGTATACGGATTCAAACGAAAACGCCTTAGTGTGGACTACACCGTTTTCAAACAAAAACGGATACTTTTTGCTCCGGAACGGCTATCGTCCACACTACAACGCCGAAAACGATCACCGAAAACGGCGAAAACAATATGAAAACGATAAGTGTGGACGCAAATCTTTTTGAAAACGGAGCAAAAGGTATCTGTTTTCGTTTGAAAACGGTATAGTGTGGACAGGGTCTTAAACGGATAGAGTTCACTATTTTTACCGTTTTTACCTCAATAGCATTGACTTTTATGGCTACAAAACTACATGTCACGCTCATCGGACACAGGGTATAAGTAAATGGTTTGAAGTCGCTGTCTATGCCTTTCCGTGTCCTTACTCTTTCTAAGGACGCTTTTGCACAACAAAAGAACTAAAGAATTTCTGTAGTCACTACTGAGTTTGTCATCTTACCAATGCTTTGATCGAATTAAAGTTGATGACACAGTCTTCCTTTAAGGTTCCATGTCCAGATTTGTCTGAAAACAATAATAATAAAGAAGTGGAACATAGAAACTGAGGACGTGCTCATTGGGCTGGGCCCAAACAACAACAAACAAATGCAACAAATGTTTTATTATTTTAAGGATAAGGTTAACAAATAACATCGGGTGAACATCGGTTGCGGGTGAAGTTCACACATAGAAAGAAAAAAATATCATGAAAGCAGCGGCCATGAAAGTGTACTAACGTAATACCTGGCGAAGCAGCATACTGTGTTGTTATCCCGACATCAAACGTACTGAATACAGGCCAGTGATCACTAGTTCGAATATTATTAGTACAACCTGGAAATAGAATAATGATGCGACGTGAATATTGACGATCAGATTTAAGGCCATGTCACACGATGGCAATTTTTCTTGCAATTCGCAACGCAATTTTGTTGCGTTGCGAATTGCAGTGAATATTGCGCGTCTGACATACCGTGACATTCCGCGGCAACTTGCAACGTTTTTTTAATTCGTCATCGTTGCGTTGAGTTGCAAGAAAAATTGCCGCGTGTGACATGGCCTTTACTCTCGCGCGCACTCCCAATATGTCCAATGTTATATACCCCGTTCACACGAGACCGGTACAAAACCGGACCGGTACAATTCTGGTACGGTACCGCCTGTTCATACGGTACCGGTATTCTGGCACGTTTCGCAAGAGTGTTCACATGGGACCGTGCAGGACCTAGCCGTGCCAAAATCGGCCCGGTACCGCAGGTCTCGTGTGAACGTGCGACGGTACCGTACCAGAATTGTACTGGTCCGGTTTTGTGCAGGTCTCGTATGAACGGGGTCATAGTCACCGTTATGTGACTACTTTGACCAAACTTTCATCGACATTCAAGCTCACTGCCCGAGGGTTTATTACGCCCCCAGTGGTTCTTTAACGTCCCCCCTGAATTATAGTATAGGGTAGTAGGCGAGACGGGACCACGTCAGACATGGTACACAGTAGAACAAAGTTCAACTCAATATGAACCAATTTCGACCACGACCAGGACAGAAATACAATTTCCTCTGCCCCAGCCGGGGGTTGAACCCGGACGACAGCGGTGGAAGGACAAAGCTGACTAGATCCTTCATAAAGGTATACTATAGTGTCCTTTTGTATATCTTCTATAAGACATGGGAGAAATTTATACGGAAGGCACTATAGTGTACCATATATGAAGGATCTACCCAATGCTGTAGCGCTGAGCCAACCGTGCTTCTGTGAGGGGTGCCATTTGACACTTCTATTAGCAATATGCGAACGCGCATAAAGAGGATGAAACCAGCGGTTGAATGCGCGCGCAGCCCTCACAGAAGCACGGTTGGCTCAGCGCTACAGCATTGGGTAGATCCTTCATATATGGTACACTATAGTACCTAGATAATTGAGAGTTAGTTGGTAGAGTTGGAGTCAGAACGAAGATACGTATCGAGCTTGTGGTCATTATTGGCCGAGAGCCAATCAGAATTCGACAAACGCGCGTGTTGTGGTATAAATGCATATGGCTGGTGAGCGATACCGTATGAGGTGCTGACGATCTTCATCTCGGGAAAGGAGTGCCAGAGAACCCGGTCACACCACGACGGAACGTTGACTAAGATCTGTAAAAACAGAAATGCCACATTACCCCGTCTTGTAACATAAATTAATACCTAAAATACGATCGGTTGCATCTACTCGTCTTCACGCACGACAAAAACATTCAAATTGACACTTTGGCGCCGCTCGTGAGTGGAAAAGGTAAAATGTTTACTAGTTGCTTTAAATCTATTCCTGGCCGGAAAAAAACTTTAAAACTACCGGAATATTAGCTTTCTTGATGATTATTGTTGAAACAGAATTGCGGACTTGAATATTTTAGCAAAAACTTTAAACGTTTCCCCCTCAAAAAAATGAAGTTTCACTGTCAAAACTGATGCTTTACGTGGAGACAGAAATAAATTTTCCTTTGTTTTCGGAGAATGACGTAAGTCATGCGTTGGTATGTATGTTATTTCATACTTTCTTTTCACTTTGCATGTTTAAGAGGGCCATCGAAGAGAGTTAGTTTATTCCAGGTTCCCCGGCACGTTACGCTTATGCTAAACGTTTTAGTACAATAATCATTCCAGAGGTTGTTTATCCTGAAACAAGCTGCCAAATGTTTAACAACATTGTTGACTTTGATTCTGTTTGTTCTACTCTTGCGAGAATGAAATGGAAAATATTTTTGATTCGGACGAACTGGTGTAGACGGGTAGCTGCAACCGACGGTAAGTCATCCGTACCCCTGATCTCTTTGCTTTCTCCCACACGTAGTCTGAGTACCCTCGCCTGTGGCGGTAGGTCGGTAGAAACGTCAGCATATCTTCCTCTGAAGACACAAATAAATAAGAATTCTCATGTGGGCCTGTATACGTATACTTCTATTTCAGAAAAGGTTGCACCGTCGAAACTGCCGCTGTAGCCCGCGGTGCGTCATGGGAGAAATTAGGAAGAACGAAATTCTCGCGTTAATCCAGTACAAAATTTCTTGCGAGCGATGTCTGTACAGTCATTTGACATAAACAGGGTGATAATTAAGGTTATTTATCCTAAAAATCAGCATCCATGAATCTGTCTTGGTATACCCGTGATGCATCGCAGGCTACAACAGACAGCAGGATTCGTACGCTTTCTGGATGACAAAAATCCAGGATTTTCCAGGAAGACTTTTGTTATCTTTCCAGGAGTTTTTATTGGGTAGAGATGCCCCCTCCCCCTAAAAAACATGATAAGTCTGGAGGATGTCATAGTTTGCAGCCCAAAATCAGATTCACGAAACTGACTGATTCAACCACATTTGAGTTGAAACATTTTTCCAGGCATTTTCCAGGATTTTAAAATTCCATGACTTTCCAGGAAGGAAATGAAAATCCAGGATATTCCAGGACGCGTACGAACCCTGGACAGTTGTGACGGAGGTGTACACTAGACTGAGCTTCCCCAGTTACGCCGCCACAAATACGCAATCATTTGTCACCAGAAATATGTATTCCAGGGTCATTAAACCCCTTCACACTATTAGTGCCAATGCGTAAGAACTCGGAGGAAACTTCCGAATGCCTGCCACCAAAGATTAATGAGAAACACAAAGTGAGAACACAAAAAGCGACTTGAAATGGACACGGATACTAAAAAAATATTGGCTTTCATGCTCTTTCCCACCAAGGTCGCATGGCAGTTGGCTCGAGTAAGGACGAAACAGCTGTCCATAGTTGCCGAACTGCACGGGCAATTCATAGTTCCGATCAAACAATGAAACCATTTCACGCTATCTGGAGATATCAATCAGAGTTGGAAAGATTCTCCCACGGGAACTGATCGTGTCCCACAAACAGTATTTCAGGACTTCCGCCGAAATCAGTCCGATTTACAGCACTTTTTTGCCATTTACGACAGTATAAACTTCGATGATCCGAAGATAAAGATATCTGGTAAACCAAAGCGGGATCGGAATATATTTGGACTTTTTTTTAAAGGAAAACTCTGGTTTGTTTGTGGGACATAACAACAGTAACTATGGCTTTGAATGACAGGTCGGAACTATGAATAGACTGTGCTAGTGTCAGGGGACTAACTCGGTAGAGTAGAAGAATTGCTTTATTCGTATCGCTCTCTCGTGATATTTTACAGCGTGTTTTTATATTGTAGTGTATTGAATAAGTAATGACAGTTATCAGATAATCTAACATTTTCCAACAAGTACTTTCGCACTTCTGGAAGAGAACAACAGGTGAGAGCAGGTGGATCACGCTAATGCTCATGTTCCTTAACCTATTCCTGCAAAATGAACGAATGGAAATGAAGATGAAGTTATTTACTAATATCTTAGAAATTTAAGGTACAGGTAACGATATTTGTGAAATGCATAACTTATGATGGCTAAATGAAATCTAAGATGAATTTATAGGATATAACACATATAAGAACGAGAACATGATATTTCCGTGATGGTAGAATATTAGCGTGATCCATCTGGTAACGTTCTATAAAGCTAAGGTTATTTGATAAACATTTTAGCGTTGTTCTACACAGGTGGTCTGACACCACGTAGTTGTCATTGAACAGGTAACAAACACCTCAGGCTTGTAGGGAAGTGTTGCCATGGAACGTTAGCAACAAAAGTCGTGACTTTTAGTCTCACGACATCACCCCCCCGTCAAGACTGAGCGTAGCGAGGAAAGTTTGAGTTCTTCTTATTTATTACCTTTTCTCTCTTTTTTTTTTTTTTGTAGTAGTGTTTTGAGACTTGGCGAAACTGGAGCGAAAATCCCGTAAAGAAAATTTGGCGATAATTTAAAGTAAGCCGAAATTTATGGGACAGCGATATGCGATTTTTTTTTTTTTTTTTTTTGTATGTATTCTTATGTATATTTCGAGCAATTGCGTGACTACATGAGAAGGAGGTTTTAATACCCCATTCGAAGAAGATTATTATGATAAATAGATGAAGATAAATTATATATTATATAAATGATTTTATCTCCGTATTCATAGTCCATTTCCGTTTCCATTTCATTTGATTTCTTGTGGCTATTTTCCTGAAATTTTCTGCCTATCTATCGGGGAACATATTCCATTAACAGTATGTACACGCGGCTATTGCCAAAAATAGGAATAAAAGTACAACGGTTTAACGACAAAAGAGCATTGCAACTAGATCAAAATTGACACCCAAAGTATAAATTCGTCATTCTATAACTTTAAATATTTCTCTCAAATAATTTCAATATTTCATTAAGCACGCTGGCCAAGCGGCTATAAAATACACAACGTACCGCGCAGTACGGACTTGCAACTTTAGACAAGTCATTTAACTTCAAGCCCTTTACCTTTTAACAATTCCAACGCTTTTGCATATTGTATATGCGCGGTTTGTTTCTCGGGGCACGCCTGTCCGCTTTCAGGACGCCGCGATTTACGGAATTCTGGGCTTCGTGCAACCTCTTTTGCTGGAATCATTTGGCTTGCGTACGCGCAGTTTCATTTTTTTTTTCTCACCTGTCCCCATCAGGCGTGACCATTTTCGATTCCCAGCAGTGCACATCATAATATATATTTCCAAAATGAGGACCAATTCTCCGAAACATAATTGTGGGTGAATAGAATTATTAAAACAAAATACTTTCTCGATGCTCTGTTGTCGATAAGATCTGTATAATTGGAGTTGGGACTTTGAATAAACATACCGTTAATGAAAAATGTTAACCCACTTAACTAGGTCGAGTATCACAATTAGCCAGGTCGACATCTGGTGCCTGGAGGTAAAGGTCGGCGTAGGTGCTCTGGAACAGTGCGACGCACCCACGTCCAGTCTTCAGGAGTCATCCTTGGTGGAGGCGGTGGTGGAGTGGCTGGTAGTGGTTGTTGCTGGTTACGTCTTCGGCGTGTCCGGTGTCTTTGTCTGTTCCTTAGGGTTGTTGGCTGTGGAATGTGTTGTAGATCGCGTGCTGTGCGAGCTGCCTGCTCGGTAATTTGTCGGTCAATTTGACGAAGTGCAGCACACATCAAGAAGAGCTCCGGTGTCCCCCGGCAGTAAGGGCACCGGTCTTGCGCAATTGGCTGTCTTAGCCAGCGGCCTAGACAGAGGAAGTGGCATGCCTTTCGGCAGCATTGGACCATTAAACCACACGCCGGTACTGGCACAGGTTCGTGGCAAATAATGCAGTTGTTATCCATTTGTAGGCTGTGAGATATGTAGATTTGTGAAACGGTTAGTACAATTGTCAGTCACTGTGTTACATGTTCACACAGCTCAAGTTCGGCCGCAGGAGGTACAGGTTCATTTGGATGTCTTGGTGCGCGCATAAACACGTTTCTTGGATGGTAATGGCGACATTTATACACACACCATAAAATTATGGCGATTGAATGTATTATAGTCAAGGTAAAGGCGATATATGCCAGTATTTCTGGAATGGAGGTCATGTATTCCTCATGTAAAGAATCGATCTTTTGTTGAACCTCAACCAAGCGCTTGGAAACAACTCCGTCTAAACGCTGGAAGGTGCGATCTAGCGCTGACACAGTGGAACGATTGAAGTGCACAGGTGGTTCGAACTTAAGCGATTTGTAGTGGAGATTTAAAGTAGCGTCATCATCATGCTGAGTCCAGGGAACGTAGGTTATGGTGTCACCAGTGAACATTGGTAGGGAAATGGTGGTACTAGTTGGGCAAGGTCCGATACCAACTTTGAGGAAGTTCTCTGTAAAATTGCATGACAGGTGTGTCACGCCCAGGGTTTGCAGCTGCATAGTAATGTTCTGTTTGAAGGTAATCTGTTGTTTGCGTGTTGAGAGGTAGAATCGTCCTCCCAGGCTGATGAGTGGTATTAAGCGGTCGCATGATGTTTGCTGGTGGTTCCGTGGATAGCTGATGGTGCTTCCAGGTTGCCATGGTAATCCGAGCCACGAGAGATCTTTTACAAGTGTTAGTACATTAGCTGGGCAGAGGAGGAGGTCATCGGAATAACATTTGTTTAGCACATCAGCTTTAATTATAGCTTTAGAATGAGGGCAGGTTATTAAAGCAAGCTCTTCACGAGTAAGAGGTCCGGAATAGCATTGATTGGCGATTTTGTATTTTAGTGGGGTAAGGTATTCAACGGTGCATAATGAATTTAGTCCGCTTAACTTAGGTATGGTCAAAAAGATGTTTAAATGGAGTGAGTGAGCAGCATCATGTTCAAAATCTACCATAGGATTGATAAGGAGTGGGTAACCTTGCTGGAGAGCTTTGATTGTAACGGATAACTGTTTTTGACTATGAAGTCGTTTTGTAAGAGAGGCCAAAAGTGCATGCGGTAAATGGTTAAATCCGACGAGTTGTTTGTTCTGTAACCGTGAAACTTGATTGACAGTATCCTGAATTTCAAAAAGGCGTAAGATTGATGAGAAAATTTTGTTAATTTGCACTGTGGTGTGGGAAAGGAATTCCATTGTAGAATCAAAATGGCAGTTTTCCATTTTGGTAGCACCGGTGAGTTCTCTTTGCCACTCTTCAAGAGTGCGATCTACGGACTGAAGATTGTCGGCAAGGTGGTTTACTTTTGATGTGAGCTTATCCGTAATCTTGGCTAAATATACCGTTTTTCCCTCAACAACCTGAATTTGGGATTGTTCGGCTCGCATGACGGAAGTAATAGAGCGAAGGGTTGACTTAAGATTGTCTATTTTGTTTGATTCACAATGGCCTCCAGATAATTTAAACACGGCACGGAAAAGTCCAAAAACTCCTGCGTGACACGCCCAGCTGCTTCGGCGCTGGCGTCTGGGGGTGGGTGTTATTGTTTTAGCGAGCCATAATTTCTCGTCTGGTGAGATTGTATTACATGCGTGCAGAGCCCATGCTTTACATTGTTTAAGTGATTTTTTGTACGACCGTGGACATATCATGGTTGGTTTAAGACTAGTTTGAGTTTGAAATGATCGCCGTAACAGAGTGTCACATTCTAGTAGAGAGGTAAAACCTGAGAGAGACAAAAGTCGACGAACTGCGATATTGGTGCGATGGAAAGTCCGTAAAAGCTTAGTCATAAAGGTTGTTTGTGTTGGGGAGCAGAGTATGTTCATTGTTGGTGTTGACCCAGTAGGAATGGTTCGAAGCGTCATTACAAGATTTAAAATCTCTGTGTCCTCGAAAATCGCCAAAGGTTTTGCATTCCGAGCTACCATTAAGGCAGAAGGATAAAAAGTGACTGGTTTGCCAGTGCTGTCAAGGTTATCTTGTGCAAAGGCAGAGAGCGTGCTTATTAAAATTAGTAAGAAAGTGTCACTCTGCATGGTACCTTGTATCTGGAAGCCGAAAATAGAAATAATGGGTATCAGTGATAATATTGTGAATAAGATAGTAATAAGTCAATGATAAGTGTGAATGGAACACCGCGCAATTAAGACGACCTGAATGAACTGTCTTAACCTATTTTCGTGAACCGCGTTTATTTTTCCTACGTCTGGGAGGAGTTTGGTGTCTATCGCGCTCATAATTCTCAAGTAACCTCTGATCCAATATGTTCTCTTGTGGTTCCCACGTTGATTCTCTATCGCTGAAACCAGCCCATTTGACACGATAATATGTCTTGCCTTGGCGAATTGTATGACCTAAAAGCTTCTCAGCACGAAAAACATTTTCATCATTTGTCGTGGTATTGTTTTGGCCATCAGGAGGTGCTGTAGGAGGGTTTCCATTCACCAGGGGGTTATGAGGAGGGACAGGTGGTTGGTTAGTCTGGGCTGCCTGTGGTACAACTGGTTGTGGTGGGGCTATCTGTGGTGCGACTGGTTGGTGTGCTTGAGCGGGAGCAGGCTCGAAACTGGCGGGAGGAATTTCATCTTCGCATAAACAAGGCGAATTGTCACCATCGAGCTCAGGGGGAGGTAAAAGTGGCCTATCCCCAGGGTCATGATATGGTTTCATTCTATTTGCATGAATAACCGCAGATATACGACGATTGTCATTGTTTCTTAAAACAAAACTTACAGGAGAAAGTTTTTCTACTATCCTCATTGGGCCAACCCATAAATGTCGAAGTTTTTTCGATAATCCCTTCTTAGGTGATGGTGTGTAAACCCAAACCTTATCACCTACCTGGAATTCAGGTGTTTTTGCTTTTTGGTCTTTGTAAGCCTTAGAATGTTGTTGAGCCCGTTCAATGTTTTCGCGTGCTATGGAATGTGCCAATTCAATGTTTCTCACAATTCGTTTACGATGTTCTGCAACGGAACCTGATAATTCAGTGGGTGGAATCAAGGCCACTTCGACTGGTAGGCGAGCCTGTCGTCCGAACAACATAAAAAACGGTGTCTCTTTGATAGGAAACATTTCCCCCGATCTGAAAGTATTGTTCTAGGGGCCCCATGGGTGAACACTATATTGTAAACCAAGATCCTGGCAATGGTGGCAGCATCAATATTTGACACAGCAAACGCCTGAGCATACTTTGTAAGATATTCAGTGACAACCACAATGTATTTATTCCCAGATTTAGATGTGGTGATAGGACCTAGGCAATCTATTCCAATTCTGTCATAAGCAGCTTGACATGGGATCATTTCCAGAGGTGCTGGTGGCCTATTAGGTGTCTTTTTGGTTGCACAGTCTACGCATGAACGAACCCAGGCCTCAACATCCTGATATAATCCTGGCCAAAAAAAGCGTTCACGACATTTATCATAGGTACGGGCTATTCCCAGATGACCCGCAGTGGGACAGTCATGTATCGCAACCAAAATTTCATAGCGGAGGTATTGTGGAATTACCAGCTGCATGCGCAAGTCTTTACGACGTGAATCCTGGGGTTTCCAGGTGTGAAACAAAAGTCCTGCATTATCCAAAACATATTCATTGGCCTTAATGACAATTTTGCGAGCCAACTCAGTGTCATCAGGTAAAATATCATTTTCGAGATATTCTATGTAAGGTAAAAGTTTTGGATCTTGTCTTTGGAGGCGATGTATTTTGGAATGCTGTTCTTCCAGTGTATCTAGTGCATTGATCTCAGGAAAAGAAATTCTACTGATACCGTCTGCATTTCCATTATCTTTACCGGGTCTATGATGAATGTCAAAATCAAATTGTTGTAATAACAAGGACCAGCGAGCAAGACGGCCACTAGGATTTTTCATTTTCATAAGCCACTTAAGCGCATGATGGTCAGTGTAGACAGAAAATTTTCGCCCATAGAGATAAGGTTGAAACTTTTGGAGTGCATCAACAACCCCTAATGCTTCACGTTCTGTACAACTGTAGTTTTTCTCAGCACTACTGAAACCTCTACCACCATAGGCAATGCTTCGTTCTACCCCTTCTTGGATTTGACAGAGAACGTAACCTATGCCGGTGTTACTTGCATCGACATGCACCAAAAATTCCTTGGTGAAGTCTGGATAAGCTAGTATAGGGGCACTAATCAATGCGCGCTTCAGTTTGTCAAAAGCATCTTGACAATCTGTAGTCCAATGGAACTTGTGTCCTTTACATGTGAGTTGGTTGAGTGGTTGCGCAATAATACCAAATTCTTTGATAAAACGACGATAATAGTTTGCCAGGCCTAAGAAACTGCGAACATCTTTGAGGTTTTTTGGTACAGGAAATTCTTTGACAACTTTAATTTTCTCTGGGTTCGGAGAAATTCCTTGAGGTGTAATGACATGTCCTAAATAATTAACCTCATCTGCAGCAAACTTACACTTGGTAGGTTTTAATTTAATATTGGCTGCACGCAACCGCTCAAATACTTCACGAAGATCCAATAAGTGCTGAGAAAAACTTGGCGAAAAAAACAATAATGTCATCAAGGTAGCACAAGGTAGTTTTGTAATTTAAGGATTGCAAAACATTTTCCATAAGACGCTGAAAGGTAGATGGGCTGTTTTTTAATCCCATAGGCATAACACGAAATTGGTATAGTCCCCCATAGGTTATAAATGCAGTCTTTTCCTTGCTCTCTTCAGCAAGTTTAACTTGCCAGAAACCGGATTTAAGATCCATGACCGAAAAATACCGAGCACCCCCTAATGCGTCCAAGGCAACAGAAACAATGGGAAGAACATAGGGGTCAGGTTGAACTTTTTCATTGAGTTTGCGATAGTCAATACAAAAGCGATCAGTCAAATCTGGTTTCTTGACAAGGACGACCGGAAAAGACCACGGGCTTACGCTAGGTTCAATAATGCCTTTGTCTAAAAGCTCATTTACATGTTTCTCTATGCGGTCCCTTTGTTCCCCGACTACACGATAGGGTCTAAGTCTAATGGGTTCTGTATCCCCTGTATTAATTCGATGCTCAACAATATCAGTAAATCCCAAATCTGTGTCCTTATATGCAAAAATGTCAGAAAAGTCATCTAAAAGAGTTTGTAAGTCCCCTTTCTGTTCAATTGAAATGGTGGTATGTGATAAATCAAGTTTGACGTCATTCTTTTTTGTGTTAGGTACTGGAGATTGTTCAGATGAACTGGAAAAAAACGGCAAGGAGTTTCTCATCATAGGGAGTAAAGATTCCAAGTGTAGTCCCTTCATAAATTAGAATTGGCATAGAAGTGGGATTTAAGAGCCGAAGTGGTACCAGACCCCCAGGCGAGCTATTGACTAAAAGGGCAGCCCCAGCAATATGTAATTCGTCATTTAAAGTTGCTTTGGGTTCAATAATACCAACACTATTAATACAGGCTTCCTCCCGTAATATCCCTGTAATGAGTGATTCACTCCGTGGAGGTAGCACTACAGTGGTTGTGGCATGAACCTTACTCTGAGGTTTCTCAGTGGCCTGAGGAGCCTGAGTATTTTGCTTAGTCTTATCTTTGGAAAAATCTAATGTTAATGTCTTCATGTCAATAATAGCACCAAAATGTTCTAAAAAATCTCGTCCTAAGATTACAGGATGTGAAAGTTGTTCAACTACAAACATGGGATATGAAAACTGTTCACCATCTAATGTGAATGAAACCTCAATTTTGCCTAAAACAGGAATGCTTTGCCCATTGGCCGATCGGAGAATTGTAGAAGTGCGAGTAAGTTGGCTTCCACAAATTGAAGGAATGCTTTCGTATAGTTGCTTGTGAAGCACACATAAAACAGAACCAGTATCGACTAAAAAATTGACATGCGATTCCCCAATAACGCCCGGGACGGTTAGGTTGCTATCTGATTGATCGAACGCGACGTATGCAATATCGGTTTCGCGTGAGAGATCCGAGGAAGTGCGAGAAAGATTACGTCTGACCTTTGGAGTACAGTTACGCCATAAAAAACACGAGAAGAGAATTGGGAGGCACAACAAAATTTTAGCGAACTGTGCGAACATGCCAATGAATTGTTTAGGAAAAGAAATAATTGACGTTAGCTTACCTAAGGTAGAAGAATCTAAAGGCTTGCTTGATGAAGGCGAAGTAGTTGATTTGACGAAGTCAGTAGGAGTGTGGGTGAATGTCTGAGGGCAAGCGGGCTTTTTAAAGGAAGGGGGATCGGAACAAGGGCTTGGTGAATTCATTTGCATGGTGGCTAATGGTGTGGAAAATGAATCCAATAGAGTAGCGTGGTGATCGATTCTTTCAACAGGTTGGTTGCTATGTGTGTCACCAATTGGTGGTACTGGTTGCTGAGTATATGCGGGAATGTAAGGTCCGTCATCTGAGACAGTGGTTGTAGGAATTATGGCTTTATGAGGTGGTGTTTCCGTGATAGAAGTATGAGGCAAGGAGGAAATCGAGTCCGTAATTGTAATGGTTGTGTCAATAAGACTTAGAGGAAGTTTATCCAGGCTAGGGGTATCAATGTCACTAAGTCTGTTATCACGCGATTGAACAGGTTGTGAAAGGTCAACAGGTGGCAACAAGTGATTGTCCACGTGAGTGTGTAATGAAGCCGTTGTGTTTTGAGTTATTGATTCGTTAATAGTACCCGCAATTCCTGGATCTGGTATTGAATCTTTAGTGAGAGTATTGATATTAGATGGCGGATTTGCCGACTGAATTGAATTCTGAACCGTCTGTTCCGGAAAAACAGACGGCAATGAAAAACTCATGTGATCCGGGATAGCTGAACTAGTAGTAAAAGTGTCTTGGAATTGATTGCTATCGATATTTGCATCTCTTATTAGCGGAATAGGCGTAGGAGAGGGGCTAGGTAAATCTACTAAAATGCTATTACAATTTCCACATAAGGTTTCTTTTGTGTTATTTGGACCCCAACAATTCCGGTTTGGTGAGGTCAATGGTAGTTTAAAGGTCTAGATCCTTGTGAAGAACGCACAGAGTAGTTGTTTGTATGAGCCGGCTGTTGATAGTCGCGCGGTATGCGGGGATCGCGGCGCGGGTTGCGATTGTTTACAAGTTCAGGGCATACTCTGCGATGGTGCCCAATTTTACGGCAATTGTAACATACAATGTCTCCCCCAGTAGTCCTAACCGAACGACCAAATGAACCTTGAGGGCGAAAAACATGTGGTCCTCCTCGGGGTGCAAAATTTTGGGATCTTAACTGCCTAATTTCTTGTCTTAGTTGTTGTATTTCGCGGCGCATGTCATCGTCTTGTGGATGGTCCCTATTGTAGGCACCATTGTTATGTGAGGGTCGGGTCTGAGCAAAGGAAGTATTGTGATGTTGTGGTGGCTGAGTGGTAACTGCGGCAACTTGATTAGTTGTAGTGCCTGAATTATATAGCTTTAATTGATCAACTAGCTCGGTCACCGTCTTGGCATCAATTGAATTGACCGAAGAACGTGATTGTGGAATAGAGGCTCGAAGGCGAGCGCAATCTTCTGCTTCCTCGATTGTATCCGGTTTTTGCAAAAGAACGTATTCTCGTAGTTCCGGCAGTAGACCGCGAGTGAAATACTTTAAATGAAGGTCTTTGGAAAGTTGTAACCGTTGACAAAGCTTTCGAATATCCATAATATAAGATTCCGCGTCCTCGCCTGGTTTTTGTTTCCGCATATCTAGTTCCTGTTCTATGATATAGTTTTGTGTTCGTGAAGCGTAGTGTTTCAAGAAAATTGTTTTAAGTGCGTCGTAGGATTGAAAAGTTTCGGGGTCTAATCCGAAGAACCAGGTTTTAGCATTCCCTTTTAGCAATAAAGGAAAAGTGGCCAATCGTTGGGCATCTGACCAGTTACTGACATTGAAATAATTATCGATGCTTTTGAGAAAAGTGATAGGATTGTCAGTTGGCGAAAAAGTAGGTGCGCCCGTAAGGTTCGGAGGATTTTTGACAGTGTTGCCGGCATTATCTTTGAGAGCCTTAGCAATGGCTGCGTTATGTGACTGTTGTGAATCCAAAACTGCCTGAATGAGAGGTTCAGCGACTATCTTTAGTGATTGTTGAAAAGCTTCCTGGGGATCCACTTCAGGATCTGGCATTGTTGTATCGGATGAATGTTCTGCTTTAGGAGGTTGAGGTGGTGGTTGTATTGATTTCTTTCCTAAACACTTGTCACACGTAAGTTTAATTTGTTTACCGCCGCGTAAATTAATTTTGGAGGTTTAGAAGACAAAAGACTAACTAGTGCTATTGAAATAGGGGTGAGGCAAAGCTGGTAAGCGATTATTAATTGTTAGATTATGTTGAGAAGTTTGAGAAGCGGGATAGTGAAAGAGATGGATCGTGGTCTTACCGGGATCTTGCTATTGGTTCTGGGACCAAACTCGGGTTCTCCAACCACTTTGTCAGGGGACTAACTCGGTAGAGTAGAAGAATTGCTTTATTCGTATCGCTCTCTCGTGATATTTTACAGCGTGTTTTTATATTGTAGTGTATTGAATAAGTAATGACAGTTATCAGATAATCTAACATTTTCCAACAAGTACTTTCGCACTTCTGGAAGAGAACAACAGGTGAGAGCAGGTGGATCACGCTAATGCTCATGTTCCTTAACCTATTCCTGCAAAATGAACGAATGGAAATGAAGATGAAGTTATTTACTAATATCTTAGAAATTTAAGGTACAGGTAACGATATTTGTGAAATGCATAACTTATGATGGCTAAATGAAATCTAAGATGAATTTATAGGATATAACACATATAAGAACGAGAACATGATATTTCCGTGATGGTAGAATATTAGCGTGATCCATCTGGTAACGTTCTATAAAGCTAAGGTTATTTGATAAACATTTTAGCGTTGTTCTACACAGGTGGTCTGACACCACGTAGTTGTCATTGAACAGGTAACAAACACCTCAGGCTTGTAGGGAAGTGTTGCCATGGAACGTTAGCAACAAAAGTCGTGACTTTTAGTCTCACGACACTAGCGTTCCGTCTTGGCCTGACTGATGCCGATGTGTGTAATGTTAGTTTTCTTACCCACTTGCAATTGAGGTCGAGTGCATACAGATGACAGACATTTAGTAACTTGTTATGATCAACATTTTTGAAAAGGATGTATGCTTATGAGTCACCGATGGGCGTGAGGAATTGTTTCGTAGCCCATAAAACGTTATGCTAATGAGGTAACGCTAAAAATAGTGAACTCAATCCGTTAAAATCTCGTGGAATTTCGATCCATCCTTTGGTCTAAACCTGATTTATGTGATGCGAAGTCATAGAACAACAAAATAATGGTGTCATTTTAGAGGTTTCTCACCGCATTAGACAAGCACAACAAACCAATCATAACATTGTCACACCCATCGGACACAAGGTCTTTTAAGTCAGAGTTTCTGATGCAACATGAATCATGTGAACAAAAACAGTGGGCAGGATGAGACACGGATCTTTTAAGTGCTAGCTGCTACTCACTGAAATCGACGAACACGTTGCCTTTGACGATCTGTGATTTTAACTGATCAGCGTCTCGTAGTTTGTATAAGGTTCTGTCCCTGATGTGTTTTAAAACTTTCTAAAGAAAGCAAAATAAATGCAACTTAGCATGCTGAAAAAGACATATTCTTGACAAAGACAAACAGACAGACGGATTGTATAGCTGATACTAACGTCAACCTCCATGTCGATTCGGTAGTTCAGGTCTCCAAACCAGAACACGTGATGAAACTGGTTTGTCAGGTCAAACACGTTTTTCTGGCCGAGGTTAAGCCCTTTCAGAATGCTGTGGTAATTTTGATTTCTCCTGAAAAATATAAAAAAAAATATGGAAAATATCAATTGAGAATGACATGAATTCTACCAACATTTGCCTCTTACACATACCTGAGTCTCGCCAACAGAAATGGGACCTTATGCGATACTTATCAAATTTCTGTTTTGAAGAGTTTCAGGCAGCTAATTTATCTATCTGGGGAAAGGTCTGGGGGGGGGGGGGGGGGGGGAGACTCCAATATTTTTTTGACCGGGGATGATCGTCGGAAATTTTCAGTTTCACCCCTAAAAGATACCAAACATGGCGGGCCATGGCGTGGCTCAAAAAATTATTACCCTAAAAGATACCCTAAAAGATGAGGTCTTATGTACCAAGTAGGCGCGAAGGACACAGAGGTAACAGGTGAAAGATACCCATCAAGACATTTACGTGTTTGTTTCTAAGTTATCGTCTTCTCGAATCGAATAATCTTTCTTTCTGTAAGGTTTTGGTAGCACCATTATAAGAAAAAAAAATTGCACACAGTTTCGGCCCTAAAAGATACCAATCTCCCTAAAATGTATTGAACATCACACGATCACCCCTAAAAGAGACCAAACCACCGTGATTTTAACCCCTAAAAGATACGACGATCATCCCCGACCAAAAAATATGGGAGTCCCCCCCCGTGTCAAATCAATTTACTCTAGGGCCAGGGGGACCCGATTTAGGGAGTGGGGTACTTTGTCCCGCCACCGACCACCTCTACTGACAAAATTGGGCTTCTACAAAGAACCGTTGTTTTGACTTCTTCCCTAAGTACTGGGCATAATGACCATTTTGTCAATTTTCTACGACAAATCGAAGATTTGGCACTCTATAGAGCGTTCACACTCACTCATGTTTAATAAGTACTCAGAACTCAATAACTTTAACGAGCCATGTTCCCTGATCTGAGCTAGCGATGCCCTAGGGGCGACTGGTCTCGTGTCTCTCAATGATAGAAGGCAACTACTAAGTGAGCGACTCTGTAATGAAATACATCAATATAGTAACCATAAGCTGCACAATCTCTTACCGACGCGTAACAAGTGCAACCGTTTGAGGCGCAACCGCACTTTTAACTTGCCCCTGTGCAAAACGGCACGGTTTCAAACCAGTTTTATTATCCATAATGCAGCTAAGATGTAAATATTTGAAATTTTATTGTAATTAACTAGTTTTTAAACTTTTTATTATCATTATTGTATACAGTATTTGTATAGTTGTATAGTATTTGTATAGTTTATGTATTCTTGTAAATTTTCCGGTATTCAACTTTCTGGCTGCCAAGGAACTTTTAATAAAGCTATCTTTCTATCTTAAACCTCAGTTGCAATTCATGCAGATACCACTGCAGTAGATATTATAAGAGGGACTCTCCATAAACATAGACGGGGGTGCTCGCCCTATCCCACGGTGTAAAATACACTCATGCGCTATCACTAAGGGTATCAGAATTTTAAAACCTCAAATGCTATCTCTTACACTAGGGGGTATCAATAATTTTGTTTTGAAATTGTAGCAAAATTGTTTAAGTATAAAATTCATGTGCATCTTTTAGAGTTACAAAATGTTTTTGCCACACCCATTTCCTATCCCCTTTGGGATCGAGCACCCTGTTTTTAGTGGGAGTCCGGGGGAGAACCATTATTTTATCGGCGAAATAGAGCATAGATTTGGACCAATCAGAGCATGCGTTATATCGTAGCTATATTACAAATAGGAATAGAAGCATATGAACATGCCGGCTTGTAAACATTGTAAAATATTTGAGCAAATTTAGTCAAAATACGGCACGATCAAAATACGTGACTGCTGTTGCGTGACATAGATCGATCTTGTGTGCAGATTCCGTCAGCAGAGTTATCGTCGACATATTGAAATTGAAAGAGTTGTCACGGCACACTTACAAATCGCTGCAAATCAAAGTAGAACTTCTAATTTGGCTTTTCTCTTTCGTGAATAAAGCACACGACGCCGACGGACTAAACCTTAAAGTCGTACAGAAATCTGATAAGTCAAAAAGGATAGCATGCTGTAAATAACTGCTCGTGACTGACATGGTGTCCGGGGAGCTGCAAATCAAATTTCAAGTACCAATCGGTACCCTCGTGACGTCATGCCTTGCACTTTCACTTTCGACTGATGCTTTCGTTTGTAACATTCCGTGTGTCGCAACAACAGCTACAATAGCTAGTTCAGATAACTGCGCTCAGCGACAAAAAGAAAAGAAAGAAAAAAACAAAGCTGTCATCCGGCTACTGCTTTGCAAAGTGGCTAACAGGCTAAAGCAGCAGAAAAACGTTCGTGCATCGTCGTGCCAGAGGTGAACTGTGCATGGCAACGTTACACAAGATTACAAAAGACAAATCGCAAAGAAACACTAGCGATTCATGACGACATACGATCACATACTTTGAGATACGCTTCAAGAGTTAAAGCAGTAACTGAGCATTTAAAGTAGCAGCAGAACAAAGTGTAAAGCATGTCTTTAGCGTCATTTGGTAGCGTTATAACCGAACATAAAAATTGTACACCAAAGCACGACTTCATCGACACCGATGCAGAGCGCTACGCAAAAATCACCATTATTTCGATAGTTGCTTTGCTCTGCCTGTGTTTTAATTCCCTAGTGGTCTATCTTGTGTACCGTAATATAAATCTCAGAAATGGGATCTATATCTTGTTCGCCAACTTGGCTTGCTCTGATATGTTCATCGTCTTTCCTCGAGCAGCGAAAATCCTCGGTGATCTTACAACGAGGAATCCGGAATGGAAACTGGACGGAGCGACGGGGAATGCTACATGCAAGCTTTACTCTTGGGTTTTCGCAGCGGCGCCACTGGTATCACTTATGACTTTAGCGTGTATTTCTTACGAGCGTTACAGAGCGATGGCAAGACCTACATCTATCTACACGCCAATCACAAGACATGGATTGTTCCTGGCTATTGGGCTATCATGGTTGACCCCCGGGTTAATAAGCCTGTATTTCCCGTGCACAGTAAGCATACAAGACGACACTAACATGTGTGGTTTTACCAAGCATCCTACAACATTACTGCTTTATCTGATTTTTCTAACACTTTGCATCGTGACAATTTTCGTAATATTTTTATGCCTTAATATCAAAGTTTTACTAGCACTTCACAAATCCACCCGTGGCTCGACTCTATCCTCTATCAACTCCCTTAGCAGACAAGCCCGAGCGCATTCTGCTACTAAATTAATCCTAGCAGTCATTATTCTCATCGTCCTTTTTCTAATCCCACGCTTTGTCGTGTATATCCTCCAAGGTTTGACCATCAGCTCAAAGATCAATATTTTCCCATGCACAAACCTTAATAATTTCTACTTTGCTCTCGACGTTCTTTTCTGCCTAGGCTGTACCCTTAGTCCTGTTGTGTATATTGTGTTTTTGAGGGACATTAGCGGCGCTTTGCGGAGCTGTTTTGTAAGGTCAAGAGATGAAGAGAGACTAAGGCTGCTGCGCTCAGAGGAGCAATAATAGGTGCGGTTTAAAAATGCAACCATCCATTACGTTGTGAATCTTGTGGTGAATTCAGGCGTTCTATTTGCAAAGTGACGTACGATCGAGAGCGACGGACGCTGAAATTTAGGCTAGCGGTAATGGTATAAATGGAAAACAGATTATGGTTAAATGTGCGGATTTCAGATGACCGCCGAAAGTAAACCAGACTTGCGTTTAGTCAGTGTTTCTATTGTACGAGAACAAAGCCTTTGTCTTTCAGCCAATGAAATTGCAAACTAAATCAAAACGCGCCATTGCTCACGTCACGACTAAAAGCAAGTCTGACATACTTCGCTTTCGAGTTTCGAGTAATGGAAGGGATAGGGAAGAGGCTACTCCTCAACCCTCAATTTCTATGGACAATATATATTAGAAGACTATATTTAACAATTAGACCTCAAGGCCGAATGTGCTATGATGAATAGACCATGAGGCCGAAGGCCGAATGGTCTATTGATATCATAGCACATGAGGACGAGAGGTCTAATTGTTTTAGTATAAACCAACTAGTTGGTCAGTTTTGGCAATGAATTCCATTATTTTATGTTGAAAAAATCAAGTCTTCTTGCAAAGAAAGGTGGTGGTTTTGCCAGGCACGGTCTATCACTAATAGACCATTAGTAGCTCAGCCAATCAGAATGCAGGATTTGTAATAGACCATTAGTTGGTTTATACTAAATTAGAATATTACTACGTTTTGATCCACGAGCCCGCTCCTTGGAGCCCTGATCCGGACCATATTTGGGGTTTTGATTCCTGAGCCCATATGCCACGTCAGCCTGCTAAAGCCTGGTGCACACTTGCGACATAAAGACATAAGAAAAATATCACGCGAACCAAATTTAGTGGAAATCAAAACGTCGAAGACCACAAAAAAATAACATAAGATTGCTTTAGTGAAGTAATCTAATGATGATCTATGGAAAATACTTGTTATTTCCAATATTTTCACATGCTTTTTTCGTTGCAACATAACGTCCTTATGTCGTTATGTCGCTAGTGTGCACCGGGCTTAAAGAACTGCTTATCCCATGTTATCCCCTCGTCCATCGTAGAGTTTACGAAATCGGAGCGACTGAGCGAGTAACATTGGCGCCCCATCATCCTCGCGCGCCAGGGGTCCTCCCCTCCCTTCCCCTCCCGAGTAACATTTGCGCCCCATCATCCTCGCGCGCCAGGGTGCTCCCCTCCCTTCCCCTCAGCTCCCCCTTTTCCTCTTTCCCTGGGGGGAGGTGAGGGGAGGACCCTGAGACGCGAGGATGTGAAAGCCATTGCAAAATCTGTCTGTCTGTCTGTCTGTCTGTCTGCCTGTCTGCCTGTCTGTCTGTCTGTCTGTCTGTCTGTCTGTCTGTCTGTCACGCCCCATCACGATATCCCGTTTCTATATCTCGCATATTCACGAGTTTAACAGTAGCCTGATTCGGCTGCGAGCTGACAAAAGTCATACCTCATAATTCTTGATGCGCGTGCAGCAAGATGACAGTTGATGAAGCACAATGAAGTCGCGCCAAACAGAAACGAGATCCCGACAGCGCCTTTGTTACCTGTTATGAATTAAATAAAAAGGCATCAACTAATTTTTCCTTCGCCTCTTCTTTCGCTGTCTTTCTCTGTGATCCGACCGGGAAAGAAACGGTTTCTATTTTCCCGATCGCATCGCAGTCAATCGCCGATGTCGCCGACAGTTCCCGGTATGCGTTTTCATAAGACTGGGATTGACGGGGATGCTCGGGAAACCATGGATCCCCGATCGTTCCCGACGGTTCTCGACATATGAAAACCACAGTGCCTATTTATAAAAACACAGTTAACCAACTGGTTTACGTAATAGAGCGGTTTTCATAGAGCGGATTTCACATGACTGTCAAGACTTGTTATGTAATTGTGATTGCTTTGCGTTCTCATTGGCTACTCGTTTTTCTCAGCCAATAAAATTCTGTAGTAAATGCAATTGTGTAATTACTTAGTAATTGGTTCGGCTTGCAATTGGCTGAGAAAAAAGCCATTTAGGAGCAAGTCGTGATTTCTCTCGATTCTGATTGGCTAGTGATTGCTCAATTGCAATTGTTTTCACGACAGTCATGTGAAAACCGCTCTATGACTGTCGGTAACTGCGATTGCTTCAGCTTGTGATGGTCGAGGGCATGATCTCTGATCCATCAGCCAATCAGATCGCGTGGGATAACAATTACACGTTACTTAGGCTCGCGAAAAGAAGAGATGATGAATTTCCTCGCTCTGATTGGTTTGTTGTCTAATTACTATCTCATCACGTCAACAACAACAACAACAGCAACAGCAAGAACGCAAACAACAACACCGTAAACAACAACAAAACAAAAACTACAAAAAACAGCGTCAACAACAACAGCAGCAACAGCAACAACAACACAAGCAAACAGACACAGACGCACTGAAGACAAGGAAAATGTTACTAAAAATAGACACTTTTTCGACGCTGATGGGAACAACACTAATCCGAGGTTGCGACTCTTAGTAATGGACTCTTGGTCATACCTAGCGCGTTAGCCAGACCAGTCTTGACGCTCGACTGCTGCACGTGACTGATCACGTGTTCGTGGTCGGGTTGCACCAGGATCAACAGACGGATCTCCCACAACGTACACACCGCCACCTGTGGAAGTTAACTTGTTTTACTGCGAGATTCATGATCCTGCGAACTCGCACTTTACATTTCCGAGCGTCAAACTGCGTCGTGGCTTCCGTCAATCAAACCTTTAAAGACAGGCGCATGGATTTGCTCAAAGTTCCGTTTGCATTTTAAGGCGAAAAATTGTTTTGAAGCCTACAATTGTAGCTAGTACTTATTATTTTAAAAAATCACCCAGTAGAATCACCCAGAGTTGTTCACTTGTTTGATTGACGGAAGCCAAACCGCGGTTTGTTAGTTGGCGTAGAGTTCGCAGAATTATGAAAATAGCAGAAAGGCCATTAAAGCGACAGATGAAGGAGAACATTGGGGATTCCAAATCTCCATAAAAGGGCATTTTAGAGAAGGACGGTTTCAGTGGGGCATTATATTGACGTTGAGTCATTGACAGATAGTACTTTTTGTAACTCATAAAATGACCTGCTTTCGGACTAAAAATGGGCAGTTATAGGTTAAGTCAACCAGGGTGGGTACTATTAAAGCCTGTGGATTGGATAATGTAAAGCACAAAGAAATACAACGGGGAAACAATAGACCTTTTTCCAAAATGGCCGCCGAAAATTAAAAACGATTTTTGTTTAAAATGAACGCCAGCACTAGAACACACATCACCACTTTAGTAAAACTACAACATTTCGCTGCATTATATCCAATATCTTCCGAGAAAACGAAAGTTAAAAATGTGAAAATTTACAGACGTTTGTATGACTGGGGGTATGCGTCATACCCCCAGTCATAGAAATCTCTGTAAAAGTTTAAATTTTCAGACTCTGCTTTCTCAGCCGACATGGCATTTGGCATAACGAAAATTCAAATGATTACTAATGTGATGATGCTCTTTCTAGTGCCAGTATTTGATTTTCAGTCAGTTTAATTTAAGACATGTGAATTTGCGGCGGCCATTTAGGAAAAAGGTCTATTACAAGGGCGGTCACGTAGAAATTCACAGGCACCGTCAGATTTCAAGGTGTGATACTGTGGGGAAATTTCGAATCTCTCGAATAGGTTTTATAAAGATATTGAAGGTCATTACTTACAGTTTTAAAATCAATGGCAAATAACCTTTTCAGCTCTGATTTCACTCTCCCAATCCAGTCTTTCTCACTCAAACTACATTCCTGTGACGTGAAATGAAAACGGTCATGTTATTAGCACGCAAGTAGGACGCCTTTCTAATGCGAGCTATGTACAACTGGAGCAGGTTACAGGAACTAGTGGGTGGAGTGAAATGAAATTTGAAATTTTTGAAATTTTTGCTCGTTCGAAACGTTAGCAAATACTTGGTTCTGTCTGTAAGTCAGAGTAATATATGGGCAGGGTCACTTTTAGAGATTTCGTATGACGGTAAAAAGTGCTTTGACACGGCGCGGCACTGACGCGGTCGCGGCACGGAACCTGGCCTGCTGTAAATACGGCATGGCATCGCGTAGTCGCGGCACGGTCGCGGCGCGGCACAACTTTATCGCGGCACTTTTCACAGTCATACGAAATCTGCTCTGTCATCAAAAAAGTACGTAAAATGAAGCTGATACCTGGGTGCCGATAGCGTAAATATCGTGTGCGAAATGCGCAACGTCGGTATCACGTGTAGTGCCATGACCTTGGCATCTGAACCACGAGCGGAGGTCCCTTGGTGGCTCTGCGTCACCTGATGAAGGGTCATAATACATGACGAACACAGGTTGAGTGATGGTCATTCTTCACCTTGGATCAAGCCAGCAGTGCCTTCTGACACTAGAAATGGGGCGGGGTAGGAGGGCACTACTACAAATTTCAAATGTTTACTTGGGGAGGGGGAGGCATGGGAGGGGAAGGGAAGTCTCATCATCATCGTGAGGGAACTCAAAGCGCTAGACAAGGAGAGCTTGGAGGACTTAAAGGGGCACTCGCACGCTTGCCTGACAAGCAAATAATTCAAATTGCAATCCAATTCCATCCTTTTGATAGATAAAAACACTATAGAATTGTATTGATTTAACAGTTAAAAAGTCATTTAACAAACCTAGACTGTTATTTTGGTTGTTCCCGGTAAACTTAAAGGTATTTTTGGTGATTAGAATTATACTTATTTTTTGACAGGTGTACAAAAATTAAGCGTGCGAGTGCCCCTTTAACGAGCTGCATTGGATGGCGCAAATTGCTACCGCGCAGCTTACAATCATGACGGCTGTTTTACAAAGTTTACAGTGTATATATCTCGCCGAATACCATGCCACTGTACCGGAAGACAATCCCCTACTCTTTTATGAAGAGTGCAATAGGTTCCTTAGCATTCACCTTGAACAGGGGTAGAAGGGAAAGCATATGGGACCTCGGTTTATTGTCTCATCCGAAAGGCTTAGGAAACACAGTAGAACTATTTTCAACCCCGCTATCTCTATTACGTTTCTCCGACAAGGACGTTACGAGAGAAAACGCTAAGGTCAAGCCATTTGCAGATGTAGATGTAAAGGTAGTACCATCTCTTCGATTATTTTCGGAAAAGACCCTTAGCGTTGTTGGTCCGGCCAAAGTATGAGTCACGATCTATTTACAGATCAGCACTCTATAAGTATAGGTAATCATACGACTTCGAGTTCAATTTGGAATTAATTTGCACGAGTGGGTTTTTCAAAAAGTATCAAAATTGCACGAGCCGAAGGCGAGTGCAATTTGAGCTTTTTGAAAAACCCACGAGTGTAAATAAGTTCCAAATTGAACGAGAAAAGTCGTATGATTTCGTATTAATAATACACATGAAAAAATTTCCAAGGAGCCATTCACAAATCTGCTTACAAACTGAACAAGCCGCACGTATTTTTCCTTGATTGAAATCTGGACCAAAACCTGACAGAATTTGAGCATGAACAAAAACCAAAGTTTCCATAATATAGCTCTATGTTATCAAATATTTTATCATTTAAAAAGAAAATTTGCATTTTGTTAACCATTTTTGCACTTTGTTACTTTTTTTGGCACTTTGTTACCTCAAAACTGCACTGATCTCAGCCAATCAGAATCCAGAGACTTTTTCATGTGTATTATTAGTGAGCTAACCAGGATTAATTTTGAGCCTCCTGTGGCACGAAGAGCCGTTGAGAGAAAAATGCGATGCCTGTGGATCAGGCTATATCTTACCCATGTTCCAGGTGCCGACAAATATGGAGATGTTCTCGAGGGCAGAGTCTTTAGAGCTCTGGTTCTTGACTTGCTGCACAAGTTGGCAAAATACTTCGCGCGACTGGAACAAAATACGATCAACAATTTGTCAAACCATGCAGAACAATATGATGTGCGAATTGCTCACATTTGATTTTCTGATTTCCCAAAACTCGGTAGATCTTCATTGAAATTTGTAGCTGTTAGTTTTCTAGCCAAAGAGCAGAGCCCGACTCTGCGGCGACTAAATATGGGGGCTTGACGACCAAAATTATAGAGCTTGTCGCCAAATGGCACCCCATCTTCTTGAGTTCAGCTGGGATCCACGTTTATGTGGCGACTAAATGTTGCATTGTGACTATTTTTTTTTTAATTAGTCGCCAATGGCACCTAGCGAAAAAAAGTTAATGTCGGGCCGTGATTAGAGAAAAAATGAAAAAACAACTGAAAAATCCGATTAATTCTTACCTTGCCGTCGTCGAAGTCAAATTCCTTTTGCGGTTTTCCTTCCAGTTTGATGAGAAGTCTCTTCATATTATCTCTAGATTTGATAAGCTGCAATACTGTTGAACATAGATAGGGCGGTAACAATTAGACAGGCTCCGCCAAGTTTCCGAGCGGAAATGCTACCTTGACCTTAGGCATGCAGCAGTGTTCAAGGTTTCATGCACCTCGATGAATCACCTTTAATAGAGGGCTAAGCTAGGGTCTTCTGGGTAAACATGAAAAAGTGAAAGTGTCTCAAAACAATTCTTCTTTTTTCCAGGAAAAATCGGACTTGGCACGACTCGTTATGGAAACGGCAGTTCGAACTCAACACCAAAAAACAAACCGCGGTTTTGCTTCCGTCAATCAAACAAGTGAACAACTCTGGGTGATTTTGCAGTGCAGTGCCATCAGCCAGGGTTTATCAGCACACTTTTGTAGTGCCAAAACTTGAAACTATACAGTAAACAATGACAATATATTTTCCATTTTCCCGGACACAAACCTTTACTATGTTCATACGTGTTACTATCGTCCAGGACATCACTCTGGCTTTTAAGAAATGATATCTTTCCTGTGAGAAACAAGAGCATAGTCAGAGCTTGAAATTACTGCCGGTCATCGGCAAATGTCGGCAAATGTCCGACCAAAATTGTGATTTGGTCGGTCATAATGTCCGGTCAATCAAGTTTTTCAAGATTGCGGTGACAACTGAGAATATAATTTGGAGAAATAATGTGAACTCTCCATTTATCTCCAAGCACAAGCAGACAATTTTGCAAAATAAAAGAGATGGTGTAGAATAAAATACGAATTCAATATCAGAAATAATTTTCATAAAAGCGCAATAAACAAGCATTACTCTCCGCCACGTTGTGTTATTTCTTTTACAAGTTTATGTCCGACCAATTTTCTGATATGTCCGACCAAGATGTACATATGTCCGACCACACAAGGAGTTTCATTGGACAATGTCAGGTCAAGTGCAAATAATTATTTCCAGCTACGATAGTTGTGTTTGAATATATAGAAAGAAACAGGCTAAAACTAAAACTCCACATTGTATAGTACAATCAGTTTGTTTACCTTGAATGTAATCAACTGATAAATAATTTTTGGTTTTAAAACCAGGAGTTCGATCTTGGACCTAAAAAGAGATGACAAAATCGAGTCTGTCCATATGCATGTAATAGTTTAGCGATTCTTTGGTTTTGTTAAAACCAGCGAGGTTAGCAAGGAGGTTAAAACAAAAAGAACCAGAAAGAACAAAACATAAGGCCCTTGCCAAACGAAACGTAAGTTCACGCGAGCGGACGGAAGTTTTTCCTACTTGCGAACTGTTTGGCCACCAAATTGCGATAACTGCGCGAGCTTGCGTTCACTTTGAACATGTTCAAATGTTCACGCAACTTGCGACAACTTGCATGGTGAGACAATCATCTATTTTAACTCTTACGAAGAGTACAATGGGTTCTTTGTTGTCCACCATAAACAAGGCAGGGAACTTCCCTGAACAAGGGAAGAAGGGAAGACCGACGGGACCTTGGTTTATTGTCTTCGTATGGGTTTGTAAAAGCGATTATTTAAAATGGAACAGACTGTACCTCGAATACTCTCTTCTGTGGTTTCTCCACTTCCTGCACTCCTTCAGTAGTTTCGTGTATCCTTATCACCTCAGCAAGAGCTTTGTAAGCCTGAAACATGTCAACATGCATCATACCGGTATGCATAAAGTTCAATGGTAAACAAGATGGTTGCTGAGGCGACTTTGGGTGCTTTCCATTTGCAAAAAATGTTCGGTTTGAGTTTCCGGTACATAATTCCTGTGTTCAAATGGAACGCTTCAAACCGAAAAGTCGCGTAAGTGTCTCGACTGAAAATCGAGATAGGCCGGGTGCTTTCCATTTACCACAAATGTTCGGTAATACCGGTTGGAAATCAAATGTAAAGCGTCTTTCCGGGGAAAAAACCGGGAATGATGTCAAATGGAAAGCGTTTTCCCGATATTTTCGAAATTACCGGTTTCTTGGACAAGCTCAAAAGGTTGTCCTAAATTTCCGAAAATATTATCCCGGGAATGACGCTTTCCATTTGTTTTACCACCGGTATTATCGAACATTTTGGTAAATAGAAAGCACCCTTTGTGTCCAAATTATCCGGTATGCGTGCGCAACAGGCTCGGCTTCATGACCGCCCAACAAGGGAGTCAGTTTTCACAGGGAATTCCTGCAGATACCCATCCATGGGAAAAGTTTAATTTCCCAAGGCAAACGCATGGAAAGTGTTCGGAATTCCCAAGGGTAGCCATGGGAAATCCGAACACTTCCCATTCTTCTACCATGGGAAATTCAGCTTTTCCCATGGGGTTTCTGCAGAAATTCCTTGTGCTTTGTGGTAGCTTTTGTGATGGTGTAATCACTTGGGACCACCATTCAGGGGCAACCAAAGAGACAGTGGTGTAAAATAAAATGGCAAAAAATGCCATTATAAGTCATTGTTGAGTATAGAAAAGATTGTATTGGTTATTTTTGTATCTGTTCGGATTTCGTAGCTAAAATATAGGGATTGAATTCAAGTGGGATTGGGTCGCAACCGTTGGTCAAATTGGTATATTGGTTGCTGTTTGTTCAGTAGAAGAATTAAGGTTTAGAATTGAGCCATCTTTGTCATGTAGCAGGGCCTTTATTAGAAGCTGTAGTCCCCAGGGGCCGGTTCCTAGAGGGTCAGTTAAGAGTTATCAGTGGATAAACGCTTATCCAACGGATAAATCCTGAGCAAACCAGTATTTTTCCCCAAGAATTTTGGCTATGAGTTCTCGACGTTTTGGCCTATTGTTTTTACCATCAGTATCCAATTTACTTGAAAAGTTCCTGAAACCTGTGATTGAGTCATTTGAAGTGGGAAATCAAAACGTGTGGTAGGGTAGATAGTTTACCTGAGTGTGTAGAGATTTCACTCCTGCAATACCTCCAGCCAATAGATGATTTAAAAAGTCAAACTCAGAGATATCCTGAAGAGGAACATTATAAAGAGGAACATTATAAAACTGAGTATTAAATATGTGACCCTGCATGAAAAGGTATAATAACAGCTTTCTGTTTTTGGTTGTCTCGAAAACAAAGATCAAAGACCAAAGACCTCAAAAATAAAGACCTCGAAAAAAAAGACCTGCATATTTATTGTGGCTATAGTTTAAAAAAAATTCAAGATGTCTGACATTATTTTAAGAACATTTACGACAGAGCGATGATGTGCCTCGGTGACTCGCAGTGTCGTGAATGCCGAATAAAGAAGTAAAACTAGCACAGTGCGGTATTATTAGAACGGTTTTCATATGACTGTAGCGAAACCAATCGCAAAGTAATTACACCAATTCTGAATAAAACCTATAGGAGTTAATTACAAAGTAATTTTGAGGTCTTTGTTTTTGAAACACCCTTCCGTTTTTTGCCTAAAGTCATTTGAGTGGGTCAAAAAGCCGTCCACATTAACTAGAAAGATGTTCGAACAACATTAAAAGTCGCCATTTAAATGGGACGCAAAGTCGTTTCTTTTTTATTTTTGGTTTTGAACGAGATGTAAAGTCGTTATTTCAATTCGTTTCTAGTTTTTTCAGAAAACGAGCGGCATACGATCATGGATATCAAAAGCAATTCGCCGCAAAGTGAATAACAAACACATGCATGATGTTCTTATTAACGGTAGTCAGAACACTCACGGATAAGTGTTTTTCAGTAAATGATTAAAAAGGTTGGTAACAACTTGTGGGGCAGGCATTTCTGAACAGATCACAATTTATATCATATTGTACCTCTTCTGGCTGAAGGACTGCAGAGCATCGCTGTTTAATAAGAGTAAGAATTATTACATAGATTTATTTGGTATTGTACTTAACTATTAGTAAATACAACTATCAGTATCAAATCAATTTATTTGTTTGCTTAGAATAGCCTCCTCCACATGGAGGTCATGTAGAATCTATCGGAAGATCTCACCCTACTGTGTATAGGATTGATGCACCTCAGTGAAAACAATGGACACACAAGAAGACAATAGAACAATGAGGTGCATCAAGCCGTTAGCGTTAGATCTTACGAGCAGCTGCTACATAACTGAGGCATGGGGGGGCAATTTTTCTCTGTCGACCCCTCAATTTTAGAAGTTTGAAACTGTCAAGGGGGGGGGGGGGGGGAATGGGAGGATAGAATTTTATGAAACTATACACAACAACCAATCACCTAAAGGACAATGTACTTACAAATAATTTGGATTTATCACTGGTTCCAGTGCTGAAAACCTTCTCTAGGAATGACAGCCTAGACAGCAAATTTTTAAGCTCCCTGGAAAAATAAACCAAGTGAAATAGCAATCACAAAAAATCATCATTTCACTTTTTTTTATTTTTTAAAAATGTTGAAGCTCCCTGGAAAAATAAACCAAAAGTGAAATAGCAATCACAAAAAAATCATAATTTCACATTTTCTTTCTCACAATATTTATTTATTTATTCAGCTTCACCAAGAATATATTTGATGAGGAGGATCCCCATTCATGGGGTCACATGAACATGGGCGGGGACACCACAGCAGTTTAACACCAATTACTGTGGGCCCTGGTACAATGGCCGGATACAATGGCCAGTGAAGAAAATCCATAAGCAGCCTCTTCAGCAAATGGTTCTAGCACACCCTAGAATTTTAGAGCGCAGTGACTGTGGTAACTCTATAACCATTGATAAATTTCAGGGTGGATATAAAAATCACATTATTATTTTTTGGTCGGGGATGATTGTCAGGAATTTTCAATTTCACTCCTAAAAGATACCCATCAAGAAATGTCTGCCTTAATGCTGTCTCATTTAGTATCATCTTGTCATCAAGTACTCTCTCTCTTTCTTACAAGGTTTGTCACTGTGTTAGACTTAGAGCCCTAAAAGACACCAGTCTCCCTTAAAACTTAAGGAGATCAAGATTGCCCCTAAAAGAGACATCCCCCCCAAAAAAATGAGACCCCACCCTATGGGCCCATTTCTGTTTGAGTCAACACATACTTGAACAGGTCTTGAGAAGATACAGTTATAAGCTGCTGCAGTTCTTCTAGCGTCTGTCCTCCACTTTTAGCAGTGTCCAGATCCCGTAAAAGACCTTCACCCAAGTAATGAGTTAGTGAGGCCAAGAACACAGGATCAACCCTGAAAATTATTTATAAAATTGTAAAATTGTATTTGTATAATATAGAGAATAAACTTGAACTTGAACTACCATATTAAGCAATGCTATTTTAGCGAACTCTAGTCAATTTGAATCAAAATAAACAGAAAAAATATTATTTCTCTCTATTTAAAGACCTCTGTGTCCTATAGCCATGACATAGTTTTGTAGCCCATACAAGTTTATGCTAAATTATGAGGTAAAGATAAAAGTAGTGAACTCTAAAATTCACCCAAAATCTCATGGAATTTGTATTCATCCTTTAGTCATTCTCGTACCCAGAACTCTCTGGTTCATCAACTCGTGGAGGCGGCTCTGGTGACATCCACTTAGGGCCTTTTGCTGATTGACTGACGGTCAATGTTGGGGCATGCACAGAAAGTTTTTTCTCTCAACGGCTCTGTATCAAACCTCACGCATGCATAAATGGCTGTCACCAGAGCCTCCCCCATGAGGTTACAAGCCAGGAGCTGCTCTGGGTACAAGGAAGTCATTTTAGATTAGTCTAAAAGTTATTTAAGAATAAGTGATATAAATGTCATAGAATTGTTAGACATGTGCGTAATTGTGTTATTTTGAAGGTTTCTTACTGCATTAGATCATCACAACAAACATTGGCACACCCATTGGACACAGGGTCTCGAATTCTTCCTTATTTTGCTGGGCTGATGAGCAGAAAGAAAAGAGACACCTGATGGGCAAAGAACAAGCTGTGGGGATGAATTAGCTCTCTAACTGTAACAGAATTTACTGTATTACAGCCGATTGTGTTTGAGTGTTTTACCCTAACAGTTCGCATGTTATGTTTGAACGTTTGAAAGTTGCGTTTCTAAGATGAAACAAGACGTTTCTATGGCGTACCAAAGAGTTCTGTCCTCTCTGATTGGTCAGTGAAAAATACACATGGCAGTTGCCCTTGGAAACGTTCGACTTTTTGTCTCACAACGCAACTTTCAAACGTTCAAACGTAACGAGCGAACTGTTGGGGTAAAACGCTCAAACGCAATCGGCTGTAGCAAAACAGAAAATCTGGCACCATTTGGAAAGTGGTCTCACAGAGAAGAGTTACCATTTTATAGTAAAGTAAATTATACTTACTGCTCTGTGTTAACTTGACTCAAATTTTGCTTAATCATATGTGTTGCATCATCAGCATCATTAGCTGCTGGCACAGGTTCATCTGCTTCCTCTATATCCTCATCTTCCTCTTCCTCGTCATCTGTAAGGAGAACAGGGAACTGTGGTTAGAGCCTGGCAGTAAGCAGGCCCGTAGCCAGCATGAGGCGAGTGAGACACTCACCTCAGCAAAAATTTGTGTTAATGATAAACTACAGTTTAACTTCCTGCTTCATAATTGGAATAACTTGCCTCCGTAAAACTTTTTATTATATAAACCTGAGTGTTTTACAGGGATTTCTGCCACTGAGAAAAACCGTATATTTTCACATGAGATATGATATGAGATGGTATGAGATATGATATGATGAGATGGTATGAGATATGATATGAGATGGTATGAGATATGATATGAGATGGTAGGGCTGCACACATACCAGACTCTTCCTCAGCAGATTCACTTGAAAGCACAGGGTACTTGAGTTGGCATGGCAACCCTTGATTGGGCTGACTGTAGAATGTGACTATCTGCTCTAACATCTCAAATTTGTGATTTGCCACACCAGGAACAGCCTGTAGATGTATCAATTCTGGTAAAGTTTTAAAACTGTTGCAATGACAGGGTTTGTACACTTTCTACATGGCAAAACTCCAGGATTTTCCATGAGGTCTTTGGTTATTTTTCCAGGAGATTTTATGGGGTAGAAATCCCCCCCCCCCCCCCAAAAAAAAGACATACACACTTTAAAAACAAGCTGCTTTACTAATATTGGACCCATCTACATCAATTTACATACTTTCTTTTCTATTTACTCTTGATGCAGTATGATAACAGTGCTAATGTCATAACTTGCAGCTCAAAATCAGATTCACAAACTGACTCATTGAACTACATTTCAGTTGAAACATTTTTCCAGGATTTTCCTTAACATTCCAGGACTTTCAAGAACTTTCCAGGAAGGAAATGAAAATCCAGGATTTTCAGGATGCATACGAACCCTGCCATAAGTACCTGTACATGTGATCAAGCACTTTGAAAATGTTTCTCCTCCACTTTGACGGACGATTTTTGGAAATTAACTTTTTTTGTTAGTTGCCAACTGTTTGTTGTTTGTCGTAGGCTCTGGCAACAGACAATTATAGGTTGATTCTGAATGGCCGAGATTCCTGCTCTCCATTTTCAAATTTGCATATCCGACAATACCGGATGTCCTAGATTCTAGGACTTCCAGTTTCGTCTGCGCCCAGAGCCTCCGAGTCAGCATGACCGGGAGGCTCTGGGGACGAGAATGCCAGCTGGCGACCAAGTGCAAAAAAACTGATTGCCTGAACATAACTTACTTTTGGCCGCCAGGTGGCATCAAGCTGGAAAAGTATACCAAAATATATGGTCGCCAGCTGGCGCCTTAAAGTTCAAATTTTAGTCGCCCTGATTTGTGGTCGCCCAGGTAACCATCTGGTCACAATTTCCAGCCCAGTGCATGCACAGCTTTCTTTAGAAACACCCTTGATATGTAACACAACTACCACAATGCACGTACACACACATACACGGCATGTGATGTGTGAAATGTAACACCAACATGCAGCACGTGCATTCATTAGAGCTGAAATCATCCATTAGCTCTCTCCTCTAGGCCAGGCAACTGGCATTGAGGTGAGTTGAAAAAAACATGCAACTGAATTATAAAAATTTGCTAGCTTCCAGTCCCAATATCTTAATATCCATTACCTGCATGTACAACCTGCCATCTGTCTGCTTGAGGATCCGGTAATGATGGATGTGTCCTTGATTTCTAATAATTAAAAAGTGCTATTATTTTTTATTTCCATTTTCTAGAAAGTTTCACAAAATATACAATTTTATTTTGCTTTAGCTTAGCTGCCTGACTATCAGGAGCTTTGATGACTGATTATGCACATGCACACAAGTGTCAATTTTGCAAGCATTGAGCTACCATGGTTGAATGCTTTAGTCCAAAATGACCCAACACTGTACTGTACATGGCAAGTGAAGCTGTATCTGCTTTTTCGGTAAGTACTTCATTTTCAGCATATACAATAAAAATGAATAGCTAAGCTCACATAATAAGCTTAATAAATAATCCCTTCTTCTTTCTGATCGGTGAACTGGAGTAAAAATCTTAGCCTCGCTGGTTGTATCGGGGCTAACCCTGGCACTTCAACAAAATTCCCTGCAGGGCAAGAGCCATTGAAAATAAAGTCTTGCTGTGAAGTTTAACTAAGCAAACTGCCAGGAAAAGCAAATAAACTCCCTTACGACGCTAAAAGAAAGTCCACTCACAGTAAGCTTAGCACGAATGCGTTGGGAATACTTTCACTGTCACGGACAAGGAAGGCGCCATCTTCCCCGCAACCCAACAACAACTTCTCAGTCTCCAACCGATTAATGGCTCGGTGATGCCAAACTGCGGTCATCTGGAGGAGAGATAACATAAATCATTCATGATCATTCACTCCAGAACGTATTCACTCCACGGAAATGAGCAAGCCTTGATAATAACTTCCGCCTGGATATCTTACAGGAAACCGTTCGTCTGCCAAAATAAGAGCTCTCTTGATTTGAGAACAATTCTCATCGAAAACACACATAAATTTACCTTTCTCAACGACGAGAGGTGATCCTACATATTGGCCTTGGTTTACTTGCGTGTAAAAGAGAATTCGCGGGAAGTTCTCAAGGGTTTTAGAAGGAACTTTGGAAGAATTTCAGTTTAGTGCCCCACCGCTTGCATTCGAGTGTTTGTGGTTGGGAATAACCGCTGTCCAAGTGCAGGCAATGTCTCTATAAAAAGCAAAGGATACCCAAAGAATTCGAGAAGGGCAATATATCCAAAAATAGAGGCAGAAACTTTAAATTAAGATTTTTTGTTAAAGTTACTCTCCTAAAGTGAATATACTTGCAACCGATTCTTTATTGAAGAAACAGAGTCACGACTCGGACATCTCACTAAAAATAGTTTTCAATGTTTGTATTTGGACTTTGCGCGCGGTGCCGGCCCGGCAAAATCAAAATGCTCGGCCAGTCTCGCACATGGTGCTCGCAAGCTCGCCAAGGACCATTACAGGGTGACTTACAGTACAAACGAAGGAGCGCAGGACGCAAGCCCGAAGTGGTGAATGATATTATAACAGGACACAATTAAACGCACACTGGATGCAAGCACAAGCTTAAGGGAACGCCACATCTCGATTTTCTTGTGCTTGCGTTTGCGCTTACTTTTGGGCTGAGGGGGGGGGGGGGGGGGGGACTCCCATATTTTTTTGTCGGGGATGATCGTCGAAAATTTTCAGTTTCACCCCTAAAAGATACCAAACATGGTGTGGCTCAAATAATTTGTTACCTTAAAAGCCCTAAAAGCCCTAAAAGATGCGGCCTTATATGCCAAGTAGGCGCGAAGGAGACAGGTAACAGGTAAAAGATACCCATTATGAACTTTAATCCGTCTTTGACCAAAGTGCTGCCTTCTTATTTATTGTCTTCTAATCGAGTAATCACAGTTTTTAGAAACACCATCATGAGAGAAAACAATTTGGACACATATTTCGGCCCTAAGGGACCGTTCATTTTTTATCAGGGAGGGGGGGCTGGTGGAAATGAGGGGGGTCACCCAAAAAAATACGGCCTCAAAGGGGGGGGGGGGGGGTCACCCAAAAAATACGCCACTAAAGGGGGGGGTCACCCAAAAAAATACAAGCACATAACAGGGAGGAAACGAAAAGTTTGTATTTTTTACAGCATGCAGTGTTTGTTACACTCAATACTTTAATAAAAATTTCGGCGCGCTTCGCGCGCATGCAGAATTTAACATATAATATGCACTGATAGGCCTGCCGGGCAGTCTCTATGTTTGAAAGAACACACCTAAGGTTAGCGTGAGTTCAACGTTTAGTCATTTGGGCTAAACGTTAATTTCTTCATTTGCGGAGCGCATGAAAAATATTACCTAAAGGCTCAGGAGCCCTTCACTAGGAGCATTCATATAACCTATATAATTAGCGTATTTCCAGGGCTCCTGACAGGCTTTGGTTACTATACACAAAAAAACATCTACCCTTTTTCTGAGGGTTGATGAAATGCGGTTATCAAAAGTTGGGCGCGCTTCGCGCGCAAAGATTATGTGACCCCCTCTTTATGTAAAATGTCTTCTACTAGGTCTAATAGGGGACCTGAGGTGGGTGTAACGAAAACGCTTAATAGTTCTAAGGGGGGATCGGTTCCTTAGCTTTGACATAAGTAAGAAAAACGTTAAGAAGAATGAGACTGCATCACTTAGGCAAGAGTCTATCTTACAGGGCAAGCATTTATAAGGGGGGGGGGGGGGGCACCAGAAAAAATACATTGGATTTTGGGGGGCCACCTAAAAAAATACGGACATGAAAGGGGGGACCACCCAAAAAAATACAGGGTCTCCGCTCATTTCCACCAGCCCCCCCTCCCTGATAAAAAATGAACGGTCCCTAAAAGATACCAATCTCCCTAAAATTTATTGAAGATCACGATCACCCCTAAATGAGACCAAACCTCCACAATTTTAACCCCTAAAAGATACGACGATCATCCCCGACAAAAAATATGGGAGCACGACCATCCCGGGGCCCGCGTGCACGACCTGATACCAAATAAGGGGATGTCCCCCGTCCGTACACAACTATATACAACTAATGTTACCAGAACTTAAAAAATCAAAGTGTAAAACTCCGTCCTAATTGCTTCTTTCCTGGGTATAAGAGCACTCTTCGAGGATGAAATGCAATGTAGATAGTTATCTCTCGTAGGGCGAATTAAACTTAATTTACTTTATCTGGAATCCATGGCCGCGCGCCTTCGCCCAATCCTGTCACAGGCTTACCATCCTCCTGTTTTGACTTGCAGCTCGGGACGCCACACCTCTCTCCTCACATTCTCTGGCCACCAGGTCTAGCCGGCCATATGCACAGGAGTAAAATAGTCTATTTTAGACTGATGATTTTGAATGTTAGGTCGTGCTGCCGGGGCTACTCACATATATAGATTCATAAAGTGTGACGTCACAAATTTGAAAAAGTAAAGAAAAGTTGAGATTTTTGACCAGGAACAATGAAAGACTCCAAAGAACGTTGCATGAAAAAAATGAGGTGAATCGGTTAAAACGCGACCGGCCGAGATATGGCCCTCTGACTACATAATTCTTGAACCGAATCACTGTATTTTAATTGGACTCAGTTCAGACTGTTTGGTGCTAGACCAAAAATACAGTGATTTGTTGCAACCGATCTTGCCTCATTTTTGGTATGTAGAGCTTTCGTTCGATATCCCTTTTGCAATCAAGGGAAATTGCTAAATCGAAATTCGTTTTTTGTGCGTCATCACTTTAGGACTCTTCAGTCACTTTAACTCTCCCAACCCTCTGGAATTTACAATTCCCTCCTATTGACTGTACGGGAACGGATCAGACGTTTTAACCTTTGGTAAGTAATCAAAACAGAGGATGTTGCAGGGCTCTACCGAGCGACACAGGTATCAAGGTATCCTGAACCCCGAAAAACAATGAATCCGATTTTCCGATATTTCGTGCCTTTCGTGACTTTGCTGGGTCGATCGTGCATGCACCCGCGATAGGTGGCGCATGATATTCATGAGCAATTATTCTTTTGTGTGAGCTAGGGGTGCTTACCATTGGTCAAGGAAAATCGGTTGGTTTGATCAGCGTCCAATGGTACAGAATATTCCGGTTGGGATAAAATATCGAGTGGAATGGCGCTTACCATTCGCTTATTCGCATTTCGGTTCGGATCGGCTACCTTATTTGGTCATTAAACCGGTTGGAGTGCCAATGGTACAAAACCATTCCGATCGGTTCGTTCCAACTGGAACGGCGAGAGTTTCATTCAAAATTTCACAGTTTTCTTGCTACATTTGCCGAAATTCTTATCAAAAGAGGATCTCCTGTCACTTCCTTATAAGGTAAATGATTCCAAATATGGTTTTGGCCGTGAGGTGTTGAAAAACGACAATTTTTGGTTGGAGATTGTTTCATATGCGTAAGGGGCCGACCATTTAACTTTTGAGGGGGGGGGGGGGGGAGGGTGCTTTTTTGTCGGTGCAAGATTTTTTTTATACCTCTGTTATGCGGTGGGAATTTTTTTCCAATAAGAAAGAAGGATTTTAGTCACCATTTTGCTGTGCAGGAATTTTTTTTTTTTTTTAAAGCCCATCCCCCCTCAAGACTATGGTCGGCCCCTAAACACACCGTTCCCCCTTCCCATGTTGGAACGCTCTGGACAGAGGAGCGGGTAACAGCCTGGATAGCCAATTGTTTACTTCTTTTTGGCTCCGATTGTAGGTGAATAGCGTATTCAAGTTTATCTGACGAGTGACTTTACAAGGAGTGGGTCAAGACGCATAGAAATAAACTTCTTGGCTTCGTTGCAGCAATATGGCAATAGCATAGCAGAGCACTTGGAGGTCCCGACCTCGACGAATGATGAAGATTGACATTTAAAAAAGGGCGACCCTCACTCGAATCTCATTGGGTACGGAGAAAATAATCTAGTATAACAATGACACGGGCAGGCATTACGTGACCGCAGGATCTCATTTCGCTCTGCACTGCACCGAGATGGGACGTACGAACGACTACTCGCCTCCAGAAGAGCAAGAAACTCTGGAAACTACCACGAAGAAAGGGAAACTGAGCGGGATTTTGATATGGAAAATCCTGGCAATAGTCTTCATAGTGGTTTCTATCGCATTGCTCATTGCACTGATTGTAGTTGCTGCAAAATCGTCTGGAAAAGATGGCAAGTCTGAGGCGGCAAAGAAGGAAAGCAACGAGTTCGAAGCACTCAAGACTTGTGGTGCGAGTAAGAAACCACTAGAGGTCGAGAAAAAGGCGTCTGGCTTATTTCAAGACTTGAGTAAGGAAGAAATACTCGCAGTGCGTGACTACCTTTTAGGCGAGAAGTCCTTGAATATCACCCCGTACGAGAAAGCTACCATAGGCAGCAACTACATCTATTTCATCAAGCTCAACCCCCCCACGAAAACCCAAGCACTTGATTACCTTGAAAACGATGGCCCTAAACCGCAGCGCGTTGCTTTGGCATCGATTTTCAGCGGTGGGAAGAGCAAACCGGTAGTGGAAGAGCTTCTTGTTAGCCCTGCGGGGAAACCAACCGAACACGTCGAAAATCGAATCGACGGACAACGATACCCGATTCCATTTAATTCGAGACCTTTCGACGAGACTATCGAATGGCGGGAGATTGATAAAATCTTGCGAAAGATTACGAGTAAGGCGCATAAGTTGTTACTGGAGAGCTATGGCGGTTATTCCTATGTTAACTGCACGGATAAATGCTTCACTTACATGTACGCGTCTCCGATGGGACTTAAGAGTACCACGCGAAAGGCATGGTTTTGGCTGATGCGAGACATCCCGGGAAAATACGAACATCCCGTCAACTTTGAAGTCTACATCGACCACGCAGGGTCTGATGTGTCTAAGTGGAAAGCCCTCCAGATAGTGTACAACAACCAGTCTTCCTTCAGCAGACGCTCTCATGGAAGCGTATGACAAGAAAACATTGAAGATCATCAACATCCCAGCACCGGAGGGGCGCGATAAAGATTTCTCTAGCTATAAAAGATACGGAAAACCGGAGCCCACGAAGCCCGCGCGTGGCCCGCAGCTTTATGAACCGGACGGAAAACGATTTGCAGTGGACAGGAATCGCGTCGAGTATATGGGGTGGGGATTTGAATTTCGCGTGGACTCCATAAACGGGATCGAACTTTATGATATCCAATTCAAAAAAGAAAGAATCGTTTATGAGCTGAGTTTGCAAGAGGCCATGGCGTCTTACTCGGGTTACCACCCATCGCAGAGCTACATGTACTATTTGGATGGGAACTGGCGCTTGGGAATGAGCAGTTATGAGCTTGTACCAGGAATCGACTGCCCCAAAACCGCATCGTTCTTCGACCTGACGCATCTCATAGCGACTGACAGCACCGTGACAATGAAAAATGCTGTTTGTGTTTTGAGCTCAACACAGGTAAGAAGTAAATCTGATGCTACTACTGAAAGTATGGCTTTTGCCCGCATCTAGCGATCTTCGATGGGTGATTGCCGGGCGATTGCACATGTTACGCATCAAAGTCAACATAAATGTTTGTTCATTTTTATCTAAGCACAAATCGGTATTTGCATTTAGCTTAGAAAATAGAGCGCAGTCAGGCAATTAGCAGAGGTTTTGGGTAAGGTCATCTTGATAGGTGAACCGTGTTATGCAAACCTGATGCCCCTATAATGTCACCAAGGAAAGTTCAACTTTCTCCGCACCTTAGCCCATATTGCAGGTGATTGAAAAAGGAAACTTAATTCTGTTCATTTTTATCTAATAACGTTTTGCATCCTGTAGAAAATAGCGAGCAGTCATGCAATCAGCAGGGGGGCTATAGGGATTAAAAAATTATTGAATTTGAAATCACGTCGCTTGAATTTTTATAAGTGTTATCAGATACAAAAGATTTTAAACGGCTTGTTATCTTTGTTAAAAACTGTTTATAGAGCGAGGCAGACAATTTGACTCCACTCGCCAAATAGGTATACATTTTGGTTCGCAGAAGGTCACGCGCCCTATGGACCGGCAAGGCGCCTTACAAGAGAACAATTTAGATTATTTCATCTGTGCAATACTATATTCGAGAAATCTAATGCACAAACTTTAGCACCCCGACTGTGGAAATGAATAGGTCCTCTGCTGTCATTCTGTCACTTGGACGTCCGGGGTGAATTGTACTGGAAGACTGAAATGCAAAAAAAGGAAATAGAAACGTGATTGATCTGTTATCTTCGTATCTTTTTACCTGCTCATAAAGAACTTTTGGTCGTCAAGGCACTTCGAATATGCCACTTTTTCAGTCAAATTCTTAAGTAAACTAACAAGTTTATTTGTTCTCCAGTCATGCTCTGTTGATTTACTCTTGGGAAACTAGACGTCTATTCATAGCCTCGTAGCGAAATAACAAGCACATATTGACTGTTCATCTTCAAAGAGCCTTCGATCAAAGAGCCCTCCTATCCCAACTCTGGCTACCACGCCTCTTCACAGACACACGAACCTGTCAGAAAACCTGTTTCTTGACCAAATAATTTCGACCTCTAGATTAGGATACTGACAAGAGCGCGGAATGCTGTCTGGCGGTAAAATTGCAAGATCGATAACCTTTTGCTTCTGCTGACAAAATAGTAAATTCCACTGTTGGAACTTTTGGCTCGAAATTTCTTACTTGTTACATAGAATGTTTCCGCAATTTATTTCGCATCTTGTGGCGTTTTTAACGACTTGTGTGACTTGCAAAAGTTATCCCTTTTCGTGGCAGACCAGGTCGTTTTTTGCAAGCAGCCCACGGCAGATTTCATCGAGGGGGTGCGGTCTTGCATAACAAATCGCCGAACCTTGTAGACAAGACATATCACATGTGTCTAGACATGCAAATTTGCGTCTAGAGAGTGTACATGACATATGTACAACTATAACATGATCGTGTTATCACGATTAAAATGAAGAATGAACAGCGTGATACACGTGGGTCAATTTTATTGCTCTCACCACAGGCTTACCATTCTGGGGGTGTGTGTAATGTGACTTCTTCTGTGTCATACATCTGCTCTTGGGGAGTTTGTAATGTGACTCCCCCTGTGTCATACATCGGCTCTTGGGGAGTTTGTAATGTGACTCCCTCTGTATTGATCAACGATCGGCTCACAAGTTGATAGTTAAAAGCATCTCGTATTATCATCTCTTGAAACAGAAAAGTTCTATAATAAAGGTTATAGTAAATGATAATTGTATTGTGTTTGTCCTCATATCGAAAACAGGGGGAAATATAAAGGTTTTCGGGTAGTTTATGAGAGTTTTTGGGGGGTGGGTAGCGAGGGGAGAGAGGAGAGAAGGATTCTCTCCTCTCTCCCCTCGCTACCCACCCCCCAAAAACTCTCATAAACTACCCGAAAACCTTTATATTTCCCCTGTTTTCGATATGAGGACAAACACAATACAATTATCGTTTACTATAACCTTTATTATAGAACTTTTCTGTTTCAAGAGATGATAATACGAGATGCTTTTAACTATCAACTTGTGAGCCGATCGTTGATCAATACAGAGGGAGTCACATTACAAACTCCCAAGAGCCGATGTATGACACAGGGGGAGTCACATTACAAACTCCCCAAGAGCAGATGTATGACACAGAAGAAGTCACATTACACACACCCCCAGAATGGTAAGCCTGTGCTCTCACTGGCCGGGACGCGTGGAATCAGAGAAGCGCTTTATTTGGTTTCGGTATGTGATCTGATAATGGCAGTTGCGTTATCGCTAAAGATAAGGGGAACGTGTACCATTAGCGATTCGCATCTCCGCCTCTGTCCTACCGACAGACTTCTTACACGTGAATTCATGGAAGGCGAGCGCAAGAGACTTTGCGTATCCTTGCGCGTGTGCTTGGTTGCGCTCTCGCTTTAGTCGCTGTTATTCACACTGCTTTGAGCTTACCTGCGCCCTGCATGCACTTGCGCTTGCGTTCGTTTTGTGACATCCCTTATCTCCGTTGAGCTTGTCTGTCACGCAACACATCCAAGATCTTTCAGCATGTTAAAGAGAGCCTGTCACTATACGCGCATGCTCCAGGAGCGATCATTAATTCATCAGTAAAATTCATTAGACCATCCTATTTAAGAATGTGCAAAGCCAAAAAACTTTGTCCGATCGATAGATCGAGAAATATCGAGGTTAAATACGATTTGTTTCCCAGGTTTTCAGCCTTCGCTGGCCATCGAGTACGGGACGATACTTTCTGGTTTGAGAGATGCACAGAACAGCTGCGCAGTTGCGTGACTTGCTCCCTTTAATTCAACATCTGGGCTTTTGTTCTTCCCGGCTCGAATTTCTCAGCAATGCTTAGCAGAAAAATATGTTAAAACAATGGCTAAAATATTCCCGTATCATTGATTTTTAAGGAATTCAGCATGTTGACATGTTCCAACATGATTCACCATTTCCCAAAGTTACGTTTCAATAGACTTTTAGTGGTTGAAACAACGCTAAATATGCATTGAAAAACGCTTAAACGTCGTTCTACATGCATTGAAAAATATTTACCAAAAAACAAGTTTCGTCGCGATGTCAAAGTTTGTTCATGAAAGACAGCAGGTTGGACAATATTGGCCCCAGTCAAGTCTCTGCACGTGAGTTTAGCTATTTATGGCGCAGTTCAACTGGTTGACAGGTCCGTTTTTCAGGATCCAGCTTGGCAAAATACCTCGTTCGCGAATTTTCATATTTTAGTCTACATCTTGAACAAGTCTGTTCGCAGGCGTTGGAGAGTAGTTTCTAGGTCGAGAAACCAGAGTTTGCTTTCGCTTGGCCGCCATCTTGGATTTGTGACAACCCCCCGCCCCCGATTTGTCACACTTTCAACCTCGTCCCCAGGGTCTTTTTTCAAAATGGCGGTTGACTCGGGAGAAGACCATGGGGGAGGCTGAGTCACGTGACCGCTTCGAAACAAAGGACGAACCTCGTTCTCATGTCCTCAAGCAGTGGTCATGTGACTCAGCCTCCCCCAGGGTATTCTCCCGAGTCAACCGTCATTTTGAAAAACGACCAAGAAGACCCTGGGGACGAGGTTGTCACATTTTGTCACAAATCCAAGATGGCGGCCACGCGAATGCAAACTCGGGTTTCTCGACTCTCAACGCCTGCGACGAGCAGGCTAATCTTGAACAAACTTTCAGAACGAACCTCGATTAATAAGTTTAAATGTATTTTAAGCGATGTTTGACGTTTTTAAATGTATCATTTATTTTTCTAAATCCCTGAACACCGTATTGAATCATGTTCAAGATGTTGAACCAATTAAAATGCGCCGTAAAAATCAAACGTCCCGTCGTGTAAAATGATTCAAATCTTCACAAGTGCTATCTTTTAGCCATCGCATTCAACTGATTTGAAAATTGCTGAGTATCTACTGAGCATTTGCGCTTTGAAAACCAATAGCAAGTTGAACGGGTATGTTGAACTGACTTGACCACGGCCTAATGTGTGCGCTTGTTATTATACCACAGGTATCCCACTTCGCCGTCATTACGATAGTGATTTCAATGTATGCGCTTGTTATATACCACAGGTATCCACTTCGCCGTCATTACGATAGTGATTTTAATGTGTGCGCTTGTTATATACCACAGGTATCCCACTTCGCCGCTGATGATTACGATAGTGATTTTAATGTATTGTTATATACCACAGGTATCCCACTTCGCCGTCATTACGATAGCGATTTCGAGGGAGGTTATAATTTCTATGGCGGAATGGCAAACGACGTCTTGGTTGTTCGCACAATACCGACTGTGTACAACATGATTACGTGTGGGACTTTTTATTCTACCAGAATGCCGTCATCGAGGTAATTATGATCAAGGGGATTCGGATTATTCGGATTCTGGATTTTAGCCCTGGATTCCGGATTCAAAACTGTGTTGGAATCCGGATTCCAATAAAAGAGAAACGATTGGATTTGGATTCCGGATTCCAGAGACCAGATTCCGGATTTCATGGACCAGATTCCGGATTTCAAAGCTAATAAAAAGTTGGATTCCGAATTCTATACATCGGGCGATTCTGACAACAGGGTCCTGAAGGGGTGGAATGTGAGCTGCGATTTTTTTAATTTGGGAAATTGGGATGATGGGAATGGGAATTAATCAAGGCCTCCAATTTCTCTCGGGTGATTGTGTGAGCTCCGCTTTTAGGCAGTGCTTGCCTAAAAAAATCCATATCTTATTCCACAGGTCCGTCTCTCCGCCACCGGATACCTAATGGGCTCCTTTTACACAGACGACTCCAAGCCCTTCGCATATCGTTTACGTGGCCACTCCACTGGCGCGGTCCATGACCACTTGGCGAGCTTCAAAGTCGATCTTGACGTCGGAGGACTTAAAAACTGTTTCCAGACGGTGGAAATCGGCATGGAAAATGCCACAGACCGTTGGGTTCCAGGTCTTAATCGATTCAGGAAGGTCCTAATTCCGGACACTAAGAAGACCGAAAAAGACGCACTTTACAAGTATAACTTTGATAGGCCAAAGTATTTGAATTTTTATAATTCGAAGAAGAAGAATGGAGCTGGGGTTAATAAGGGGTACAGGCTGCAGATCAAGGGAATGCAGAAGCTGTTATATCCCGAGGACTGGATGATGGTACCTATGATAAGCTGGGGACTCTACCAGATGGCTGTCACCAAGTAAGGACCGATATTTTTCATTTGACTGTAGTGAAACTAATTCTAAAGTGATAACACCTTGTGTGCAAAGTATTCCAAATTACTCACGAAAGTCATCTGAAACCTAGCTGGCTCTCCAGTCGGTTTTTTCGGATATTTAGCGCGTGGGATTCCTGTCAAACATCGAGAAAAAAAAACCAAGGGCCGGCTCGCGGGATCTGAAATCCGCTTTATCCATGGTCATCCGCAAGGCAGTAAATACTTTTCTTGGTTCTCAACGTTCAAACTGCCCAATCCAAAGTACTACCTAACAGTCGGTTCATTACCAGTTTGGTAATATCAATTTTGCTCATTACGCATGCATAATAGGACAAAATGGCGGCTGTAGCTGATATTAGCGTACCCTTCATAAAATGTACTTTTCTTCCTCTAGAACGTCCCTACCCATGAACCTTTGCCTGAAAGACATGACAAGGGCAACAGGAACTCCATATTGCTTGCGAAACTAACGAAATCGGAGCGAAGTACGAAAATATTTGAAGATTTACTGCTGCCTCTATCAAGTTTTTACACTAATTTTTGCCAGATCGTATAGGGAAAAGGCCGAATTGAAGTAGGTTCCACCCATATTTACAAAAAATGCACCCATAGGCGTGAAAATATAGTAGTTTTGCTTCCTATATATACAAGAATTACTTGGGTACCCGGCGATTTCGCACTAAGGTGCAGGATTGCGGTTTCTCAAAATATCATGATTGTATATCATCAAATGATAAATGATATCATGAAATTTGAGTGATATTTGGTGATAATCTCAAATTTCAACGATTTGCACTTTGCATATGAAAATATCATTATCAATGATATTATCATGATTACTGTTGTATATTTCTTTTATTGCAGATCTCAAATTATCCAATATCATATCACTGTCATATTCTGATAATCTCATGATATGTCACTATAATTATTTAACAAATGATTTGGAAAATCTCAACTAAGCATTATCAAAATATCATTATCATAAAGTGATTGTTTTCCCCATGTCTCAAATTATCATTATCAAAAAATAATAGCAAATTATCATTATCAAATCTCAGTCAAGTGATGAAACAGCAAAGACGTGTTGAAGCCAGAGTGATATTGTGATATATCATGAGATTATCAAACTGCCCTATATTATGTAAATATCTCCATTTTAGTTCTGAGAATATCATGATTTATCAGATAATCACGAACTTGTGTGATATATCACGATATATCAAATAACCGCATTCTGAATTTTCAGTCCTCTCAGTTAGTATTTTATTATCATAAAGTTATCATAGCCAGGCACGTTCTTGACAAGTCCTATAAAAGTCCAGCAGGCTAGGGTTTGCAACCATTTGGCAAAAAGGTGCAATAAAATAATCAAAGAAACAGATGAGCTTCGGCTCACTATTTCTTTCTGGTTTACAGTGAACATGTTCCACACAAATGCCTCTAGTTCATTCTTAAGGTCAGAGTTGAAACAGTCATTCACAAAACCCGTTCTACAAATGCGCAGGAAAGAACTCAGCTCACTATACCATACTCTTGTTGTACAAATGCGCTTAAAGAACTAGCTCACTATACACATAGCCTCGTTCTACAAATGCGCTGGAAAGAACTTAAGTTCACTATACACATAGCCTGGGGGGGGGGGGGGGGGGGACTCCCATAGTTTTGGGTCGGGGATGATCGTTCTCTATACACGTATCCTCATTCTACAAATGCGCCAAAAAGAAATAGTTCATACACATAGCCTCGTTCTACAAATACACAGGAAAGACCTAGTTCTTTACACACATAGCCTCATTCTACAAATGCGCAGGAAAGAACTAGTTCTCTATACACATAACCTCGTTCTACAAATGCGCAGGAAAGAACTAGCTCACTATACACATAGCCTCGTTCTATAAATGCGCTTGAAAGAACTAGTTCTCTATACACAAAGTGTCGTTCTACAAATGCGCAGGCAAGAACTAGTTCTCTATAGACATAGCCTCGTTCTATAAATGCGCTTGAAAAAACTAGTTCTCTATACACATAGCCTCGTTCTACAAATGCGCAGGCAAGAACTAGTTCTCTACACACATACCCGCATTCTACAAATGCGCAGAAAGAACTAGTTCTCTATACACATAGCCTCGTTCTACAAATACGCAGGCAAGAACTAGTTCTCTACACACATACCCGCATTCTACAAATGCGCAGGAAAGAACTAGTTCTCTATACACATAGCCTCGTTCTACAAATACGCAGACAAGAACTATTCCTTATACACATATCCTCGTTCTATAAATGCGCTTGACAAAACTAGTTCTCTATACACATAGCCTCGTTCTATAAATGCGCTTGAAAGAACTACTTCCATATACACATACCCGCATTCTACAAATGCGCAGGAAAGAACTAGTTCACTATACACATAGCCTCGTTCTATAAATGCGCTTGACAGAACTAGTTCTCTATACACATTGCCTCGTTCTACAAATGAGCAGGAAAGAACTAGTTCTCTATACACATACCCGCATTCTACAAATGCGCAGGAAAGAACTCAGCTCACTATACCATACTCTTGTTGTACAAATGCGCTTTAAAGAACTAGCTCACTATACACATAGCCTCGTTCTACAAATGCGCTGGAAAGAACTTAAGTTCACTATACACATAGCCTGGGGGGGGGGACTCCCATAGTTTTGGGTTGGGGATGATCGTTCTCTATACACGTATCCTCATTCTACAAATGCGCCAAAAATAAAGAGTTCATACACATAGCCTCGTTCTACAAATACACAGGAAAGAACTAGTTCTTTACACACATAGCCTCATTCTACAAATGCGCAGGAAAGAACTAGTTCTCTATACACATAACCTTGTTCTACAAATGCACAGGAAAGAACTAGTTCTCTATACACATATCCTCGCTCTACAATGCGCAGGAAAGAACTAGCTCTAAACACATAGCCTCGTTTTACAAATGCGCTGGAAACAACTAGTTCTCTATGCACATAACCTCGTTCTACAAATGCACAGGAAAGATCTAGTTCTCTATACACATAGACTCGTTCTACAAATGCGCAGGAAAGAACTAGTTGTCTATACACATAGCCTCCTTCTATAAATGCGCTTGACAGAACTAGTTCTCTATACACATAGCCTCGTTCTATTAATGCGCTTGAAAGAACTGGTTCTCTATACACATAGTCTCGTTCTACAAATGCGCAGGAAAGAACTAGTTCACTATACACATAGCCTCGTTCTATAAATGCGCTTGACAGAACTAGTTCTCTATACACATAGTCTCGTTCTACAAATGCGCAGGAAAGAACTAGTTCACTATACACATAGCCTTGTTCTATAAATGCGCTTGAAAGAACTAGTTCTCTATATACATAGTCTCGTTCTACAAATGCGCAGGCAAGAACTAGTTCTCTATACACATAGCCTCGTTCTATAAATGCGCTTGAAAAAACTAGTTCTCTATACACATAGCCTCGTTCTACAAATGCACAGGCAAGAACTAGTTCTCTACACACATACCCGCACTCTACAAATGCGCAGGAAAGAACTAGTTCTCTATACACATAGCCTCGTTCTACAAATACGCAGACAAGAACTAGTTCTCTACACACATACCCGCATTCTACAAATGCGCAGGAAAGAACTAGTTCTCTATACACATAGCCTCGTTCTACAAATATGCAGGCAAGAACTAGTTCTCTATACACATATCCTCGTTCTATAAATGCGCTTGACAAAACTAGTTCTCTATACACATAGCCTCGTTCTATAAATGCGCTTGAAAGAACTAGTTCCATATATACATACCCGCACTCTACAAATGCGCAGGAAAGAACTAGTTCACTATACACATAGCCTCGTTCTATAAATGCGCTTGACAGAACTAGTTCTCTATACACATTGCCTCGTTCTACAAATGCGCAGGAAAGAACTAGTTCTCTATACACATAGTCTCGTTCTACAAATGCGCAGGAAAGAACTAGTTCTCTATACAGATAGCCTCGTTCTACAAATGCGCTTGACAAAACTAGTTCTCTATACACATAGCCTCGTTCTATAAATGCGCTTGAAAGAACTAGTTCCATATACACATACCCGCATTCTACAAATGCACAGGAAAGAACTAGTTCACTATACACATAGCCTCGTTCTATAAATGCGCTTGACAGAACTAGTTCTCTATACACATTGCCTCGTTCTACAAATGCGCAGGAAAGAACTAGTTCTCTATACACATAGTCTCGTTCTACAAATGCGCAGGAAAGAACTAGTTCTCTATACACATAGCCTCGTTCTACAAATACGCAGGCAAGAACTAGTTCTCTATACACATATCCTCGTTCTACAAATATGCAGGCAAGAACTAGTTCTCTATACACATAGCCTCGTTCTATAAATGCGCTTGACAGAACTAGTTCTCTATACACATAGCCTCGTTCTATAAATGCGCTTGACAGAACTAGTTCTCTATACACATTGCCTCGTTCTACAAATGAGCAGGAAAGAACTAGTTCTCTATACACATAAATAAAGTAAAATAAAGTGAAGAGAGAACTAGTTCACTGTATTCATAGCTTCGTTCTACAAATACACACATAGCCTTATTCGAAAAGTATGTGCTCGAGTTACTATGCACATGGCCTCCTTTTAAAATGGGAAAGTTAGTTCACTATTTTGTGTTAGTACTACATGGCAGAAGAAATTCAATGAAATGCAATCATGATTTATCACTATATCATGGCCTAAGTAGAAATTCTGAGTGAATTGAATATTATGATAATATCATGATTTATCACTATATCATGGACATAGAAGAAATCCTTAGCTAATTAAATATTCTGATAATATCATGATATATCACTCTCTCAGGCTCCTAGGAACAAAATTGACCTCATTAATATTCTGATAATATCATGATATATCACTCTCTCAAGGCCCTAGGAAGAAAATTGACCTCATTAAATATTCTGATAATATCATGATATATCACTCTCTCAAGGCCTTAGGAAGAAAATTGACCTCATTAAATATTCTGATAATATCATGATATATCACTCTCTCGGGCTCCTAGGAAGATAATTGACCTCATTAAATATTCTGATAATATCATGATATATCACTCTCTCAAGGCCCTAGGAAGAAAATTGACCTCATTAAATATTCTGATAATATCATGATATATCACTCTCTCAAGGCCCTAGGAAGAAAATTGACCTCATTAAATATTCTGATAATATCATGATATATCACTCTCTCAAGGCCCTAGAAAGAAAATTGACCTCATTAAATATTCTGATAATATCATGATATATCACTCTCTCGGGCTCCTAGGAAGAAAATTGACCTCATTAAATATTCTGATAATATCATGATATATCACTCTCTCAAGGCCCTAGGAAGAAAATTGACCTCATTAAATATTCTGATAATATCATGATATATCACTCTCTCAAGGCCCTAGAAAGAAAATTGACCTCATTAAATATTCTGATAATATCATGATATATCACTCTCTCAAGGCCCTAGAAAGAAAATTGACCTCATTAAATATTCTGATAATATCATGATATATCACTCTCAAGGCCCTAGGAAGAAAATTGACCTCATTAAATATTCTGATAATATCATGATAATATAATGCTAATATGATATAAAACCACTGTAGAATATCAAAATATCAACCCCCCATAAGAAGGTTGATATATCATGATATTATGACCTCTAAATACAAGAAATATATGGGAAAATCGCATGATATTTGAGATTTGATAACTAGGCTGATAAATTGATAATACGCAATCCTGCACCTTACTCCGATTTCGTGGGTACTCGCGATGTGAAGTCAAAATCTCTTCACCATCGGTAGATGTACTCGAAGCGAGTATCAACGCCACGTCAGAAGTCGAGCCATTTATATGTGCTGGTCTCGTGAAGTCGATAATAACTACCAGAGGAAAAAGGCAAGGGGAAGAGTTCATCAAAGATCAGCAAGGAAACGAGTTTCTGCGTTCAGTTCCATCGTCTTGGTTTTGATATGGACCCGAAAGCTCGGATTAGCGTGTATAAGCATAAGCTTAATTATCACCAGCCGACAAATGACCCAAATTATAACAGGGTAAATACAAAACCCCATACAAATATGGCGTACCCTTTTAAAGTTATAAGGCACTGACCAACTAAACTCGAAGCGAAAGTCCGCGGTTTCAGCATCGTTAAACAAAATCAACTGGTACACAAACGAAGCCTAAAGCCATATAACCGTCCGGGCACTCGAGTTTGGCAGGGATTCGACTGCGCCATGCAGTGACCAACGGCCAAGCCTTGAAACAACGGATACTGAATAGCCAGGAGTTTTCTGTTCACCTAGTCTTCTGTTTTCCATTGCAGATGAGGCTAATTTCCTCGATAGGACGACACATAAAGCCGTGAAGGGCGAAGTGAAAGCAACCCCGGGGCGATGCCAAAAACCCGCTCGAATGATAACAGCCGAGACCGTTTAATTGGTTTCAAGGGTCTGTTCTTGCCTTACAAACTAAAATACATTACTTCTCTGTCAAAATACTAAGGCCGGGTAACGAGGATGATTTCTGTGAGTCCTGTTCGATTTTATAGCCGTCGTTTTATTAAGCGCTGTCAGTTTTGTTTTGAAAGTACATGGAACTACAGTGGGGGGAGGGGGAGAGTTCTGTGATCTGATTGGCCGAGCGGTTTGTTTACAACATATTACCAAAACTGGTAATGAACCGGACTGCCTAAGGGGTGTTTTTTTTTGCTTTTCTCCTATACGTTAACTATGGCCGAGAGGAAATCAACAAAACTTACAGACACCATATAGCCAAATGCTCATGAAACTCTCGTTTTTACAACTCCCCAGAATAAAATAATTTGCAACTTTATTTGGCAATCCATAACCGAAACGTATAAATATTCGAGAGAAAATTTCCATTGACGCAAAGACGGCGCCAGGAAAAAGCACGCGAGAACGACTTGATATAGCCTGCTTGTAGGCGGTGGATGGTGCTCGTATCACAGGGAATTTATGCAGAAACCCGTCCATGGGAAAAGCTGAATTTCCCGGGGCACAAGCATGGGAAGTGTCCGGAATTCACATGGATGGCCATGGGAAATCCGAACACTTCCCATTCTTCTACCATGGGAAATTCAAATTTTCACATCGATGGGTTTCTGCAGAACCTGGGGGTCGTTTCTGATCGCGGTCGCCATATTGGATTTGGAATGCGCAAAGTTCTCTTCGCTGCCGGACCGCGCGCGCACCAAAATACAAGATGGCGACGCAATCGCTAGCTCTCCTGGGTTTCTCGCCAAAAACAATGCTCCGCCTGATAAATAATATTGTCCACGAAAACGACTGTTTCTGTTCAATAATTTTGCCCTATTTTCATCTCTCAGATACAAAGACAACGAAGGAAAAAGCTCTTCTGCTTACAACCAAAACGCTCCCTCGGACCCTCAAGTTGATTTCCGCAACTATGTTGGCAACGAGAGCATTGTAGACGAGGATCTCGTGGCCTGGGTCAGCCTTGGAATGATGCACGTCCCTCACTCCGAAGATTACCCAAACACCGCTACCGCAGCCAACTCAGCGTCCTTCTTCATAAGGCCATTCCATTACTTCGACCAGGATCCTTCCATCGGCTCAACTAACGCCATTCTGATCACCCAGAAGGATAAGGAGGGGGTCAAAACATTGAGCGATTTGGAACACCCACCGCGCCACAATGTGTGCCGAGAAACATGACCAGAGAGTTCGTCACGGGAGGACGTTACGACGGCTAGATACTTAACCATTATCCTGCGAGATTGCGCAGAATATCGTCTGATACTTAGCCGACGAGGTACACAGTCCCGAGTTGGCTAAATCGGACGATATTCTGCAAAATCGATCAGGATAATTGTTTTATTATTCATCACATCGATTGCACAAAACAATCCCAAAAATGATTTATTACTTAAATACGTCGAGCTCAACACATCATATTTCGCTCAAACGACGGATATCGCATGATATATGCCATGTACAGAAGACAGCTATTGGCGTTCCAATGAACATATTTAGGCTCTGCATCGATGTGCTGAATAATAAAACCCAATAGACCCTTCAACTGTTTCGATAATACACCACTGAAAAGAGCACCTGAAAATTAGTGCATTGGCCAAGTTTGGCGAAATGTTGCAAACTGGTCGACCGAGCTAGATGAAGGCCCGTGCAATACTGATTTGGAGCAAAGAGTGTAAACAGTAACTAACAAGAGTGTATTTTATGTTTCCGAGATATCGTTAAAAATTATACGACATTTTTTATCACGCACATTTTCTTTCCTCTTTCGAGCTCCTCTATGTTGGCTAAAGGCCCATCATCAACTGGGAGACTTTGCGCCCCGTTTTCTTTTATTTTCAAATTGATCTATTGTTTTTCGGGTGTTCTGATTGGCTTATAGACCACAGAGGCTTTCGGTTGATGATGGACCCGAAACTTGACAAAATATAATCCCGTAACCAACATTCCAAAGGCGGAATGAGGAAATGTTATATAACCCCACGTGATACTTTGGATTTCAGATAAGTGTGTGTAAAGTAGATCAGATTTACTTTGTTTTTGCGTTTTCCTCGCGTTTCGGTTGGCCGAGCATCGCGACTTTCTCCCGGCCAATCAGATTGCCTCTTGATATGTTGTTTGTTGATTGGTGTATTTACTTTGCGTGTAGTGTTCTCCGCTCATCTGATTGGCCGAGCATTGCAACTTTGTTCTCCCAGCCAATCAGATTGCCTCCTGATTGGTTGGTTGTTGTATTTACTTTGCGTTTAGTGTTCTCCACTCATTTGATTGGCCGAGCATCGTGACTTTGTTCTCCCAGCCAATCACATTGCCTACTGACTTTTTTATTGTTGATTGGTGTAATTACTTTTTGCGTTTAGTGTTCTCCACTCATCTAAAATCTGCTGTAGCCAGGAAGTTTGATCACCATTCATACAAGTTGTCTGTAAAATCCAGGAATAGTTCCATATGTGTGTCAAAATTTGAAGTAAAAGATGTGGCACGTTGGTATTGTGAGTAAGAAATTTCTCAAACTAATCAATACGCGTCGCCGGCTTGGTGTAGCCTGCGAACATCTCGTGTTCGCAGGCGGCTAGCTTGGGGTTCGACACATAAAAAATAGGTTTATGTTGGCCATTCGGAATTCGCGTATTGCGCATTCTCCATGCAATATGCTATCCCTTTGAGTTTGTGTATTAACTTATATTCAGCTAGTTATATTCCCTATTCACTTGATCTTACAAGTTTAGCATAACGCGTCGTTGTTTTCCGGGCTAGTGTTCTCTTTCACCAGTAGAAAGTTTGCATGGCGACTGGCGGAGAGTATGTCTGCTTTTTCACGTATATAATACTAATTTTATCATTTGCGGCATAAAGAATAAAACTTACAGACTTTGTTTACTATACACAAAAAATTGAATGTCCATCTACCTTTTCTCTAATGATTGACGAAAAGCGATTATCAAAAAAATGCGATTCCCTCTTTTTGTAAGTATTCCACTAGTTCAAATAGAAGTAATAGTGGGCGGGGGGAGAGGATGGGGAAGGCCACGAAAATTTTTAACAGCTCTGAGAGTGATCATACGTTTAACATTGTACTCGGAGGGCGGTCACTGCATTCTGACTTGTACTGCCCTAAATCCACCCCCTCCTCTCAGGCGATAAATAATGACCGGTCTCTAAAAGCATCATATGCTACTTTAGTACTTTTACTAGCACGATCTGTTCGAGCCTAAACCGAGCCCAGAATAGAGCAATAAAGTAAACTCAAAACAACAGTAGGTCACTCTTTAATCATTTTGCAAAAATACAATCTTCAACTAATTTTGGAACTTTTGAAGCTTAGCACTATATAATATTTGAAAGGCGCATTCTTAATGTTCAATAACGTATGCCTATCGCCCCCGTTCGAAATTCGCCTAACCGATCACCATATATGGAAAAGCTGCTAGTACCAGAGTCTCGGACAGTCAGCATGGCCGAGAGGCTCTGGGAACGAGAATGGATGTGACGGTGAAACCTTTTCTGAAATAGGTGTATGTTAGTTCAAACTAAACGTTGCGGCAACACAAAAACCACTGTTCACAGAGGAGTTATAGCGGAGCTCCTGCGCGGGCCTTGGGCACCATACCTAAGGCAAAAACGTATACTATCGAGTTGATTTTTGAACGTCACGGGCATTATGAACGGTGTGAACGGCCGGCGATTTTGGCTCTGCGATATTTTCCAGTTTGTTGTCGATCTGAAGAAATCGGACCCGCATCGCAGTAAAGTTTGAACAGTGTTCAAAACGCCTGCGACGTCGCGGCGACACCGCAAGTGAAATCGCCATAAGATCGCCGGCCGTTCACACCGCGCGATATGACATCGCCATGAGATCGCCACAGAAATCGCACCTCAGATCGCAGCTGAAATCGCCTGCCACAAGGGGGGTGCTGTACCACGGACACGTTATGTGACGTCATCGATGACGTCATCAGTGATTGAAAAATTAATATGTCGTGAAGGGAAGACTCTAAAACAACCAAACTTTGGTAGTGTAGTCTAGGCCACCAGATGAGCGAAATGAAGTGGTCACGTGATATGATGTCATCGATGACGTCATCTCTGCTTCAAAAATGAATATCTCATGAAAGGAAGACTCTAAAACAACCAAACTTGGGTAGTGTAGTCTAGGTCACTAGATGAGCGAAATGAAGTGGTCACGTGATGTGACGTCATCGATGACGTCATCTATGCTTGAAAAATCAATATGTCGTGAAGGGAAGACTCTAAAACAACCAACTTTGGTAGTGTACTCAGGTGAGTTAAGGCATGGGTCCATGCGGCCACGCCCTTAAAAACATTCAATCAGGCCTTAATTTGGGTGAATTAAAGATAGGCTTCTTGTGTTGATATAATGTCATAGAAATCGTCATTCTTGTTAATTTGAGTTGTTGTTGTTTCCATGGGAACCAAATTCTAACCTTTGACCTCCACTTAAAGAAATGAAACTTCAGAGCCTCCGCAGGTTCAGAAAATTCGCACCACTCTTAAAACCACCAGATGGAAATGGTAGGGAATAAGGTAGTATTTATCACTCCAATTTCCGATCTTGCACAACATTTTTAATTTCGAAGTTATTAAAGGTATCAAATTTCAAGATGTCCTAAAATAGGATTCCTAATGAAATGGTCACGTTGTCGAATTGGATCAGATATACCTGTGATGGCCTTAAACACATCACATTGTTAAATCTTCAGAATTTGAAACTTTTCCCGACCTGCCGAGGGCTTTTTTGAAAATTGCTTTAAGGTAAGGTTCAAAGGTCACATTCCATGTTTCCATGGAAACAAAACACAACATTTACTTGTTTCATGACCGTTAACAACCTTAACCATGTTTGACTTTGGAAGTAGCAAAGCCACTGAAGATAGACCACCCCCTAACGTTTTTGATCCGCCATTTTGAATGCAAATGAGACCCAGGCCTTCTCAGGTAAGTTAAGGCCTGGGCGGAAGCCCGATCCAAAATGGCGGACGTAAAACTGAGGGGGGTGGTCCATCTCAAAACCAATGCTCTGAGGGATCCAAACAATCTACATTTGAATACCTTTCATCATTCTCGATCATTTTCACCAATGTTGGTCTCTATGGCAACAAATGCATGACCTCTGACCTTAAATATAATTTCTAGGAAAATGGCCTCTGCATTCAATGGGGAAAAGCGAAATCGTTCCCCAGAGTGCATTATAGTGTTGGTTATATAGTGTAGATTATTGATCCAACGAGGATGGCTGGAAATGTTTTTTAGGATAGCCTTATTTGTGATGATGTAATATGATACCTCTCCTTTTCTTAAAATGTGGATAACTTGGACATCCATCCTCGTTGGAATGGTAATATACGCCCGACACTGGTCATAATAAGACCCATTGGGAAACCATTGGTATGACCCCCATCGAATGCAGAGGACTGAAAGAAAATTGTGCCTTTGTCACGCTCTTACGAGTCACGCAACCCGTTGACATGGTAACCAAATACATCAACTGAAACGTCTTACCGGATAGAGTAACCTTAACGAAAAACATTCTACAGAAGATATTTTATCTACCCTAGATAATTTTTTTCAGTATTTTTCGCATTTTTTTGAAAAACACCCATGCCTTAATATACCTGAGTTAACTCTCCTGAGTAGGTCACCAGATGAGCGAATTGAGCTGGTCTCGTGATATGACGTCAGCGATGACGTCATCTATGCTTGAAAAATTAATATCTCGTGAAGGGAAGACTCGAAAACAACCATGTACACATGGGAATTTTATAGCTCCGCTTTTAGCCAGTGGCTAAATCTATATATTACGTTGAGTACACTTCAGGGTTTGTCACGAACGCCAAAATACCTTTTGTTACATGAAATCAACTCTTTCACGCGCCATAACGTCCACTGAATGCAATACTGTGATTGGCAGGTACACATACGGGCCTGTTGGTGTCCCGTATCTTTCAATTGTCTGACCACCATTCTTCGCGGGCTTGATCAAGACAGCGTTTGTGGAGGCAATAGAAGGGTCTTCATCAAAATAGTTGAAGGGGCGGATATAGAAACTAGCGGTGGCTCCCGGGGTCGCTGTGTTAGGGAGGTCCTCAGAATGAGGCACGTGCATCATGCCCATGGTTACCCAGGCAACTAAATCTTGATTGATAATACTTTCGTTCCCAATGAAATTCCTGAAATCCACTTGAGGGTCAGACGGTGCATTCTGGTTGTAGATAGAGGAGCTATGCCTCTCGCTCTCCTGTATCTGAGGATTCAGAAATCGAGTAGTTTTATGTTTTTTATAGCCACGCCACGGAATTTTCAAAATATGGTTTGATTCACTGGCGGACCTAGGGGAGGGGCGAGGGGGGCCGGTGCTCTCCCTTTCAATAGTGAATTTATAAGAAAATGCATGAGCATTTCAGATGTTAAGCCTTTTCTTTTGTCATATGTCGAATCGTTTTTACATGTTTTAAAGCCACGCCTCGGAATTTTCAAAACATGGTTTGAATCACTGGCGGATCTAGAGGAGTGGCTGGGGGGAGGGGGGGGGGGGGGGCTCCGCCTTTTCAAGAGTAAGATTTTGGTAGGAAGTGTATGAGCATTTCAGATGTTAAGCCTTTTCTTGTATCATATATTTACGGTTCCCCCTCCTTGGGTTGTGTGCCCCTCCTTCCCAATTCTGAGTCTGTATCGAATTCCATGATGGTTATCCTTACCACGGGCTTGAATTGTTCCAAGCCTATTAAGTAGTATAGTATGCACCGAATAAGCCACCCTTGGGGTAGTACTAATTAGTACAAATAATTTTAAAGATACCCTCCACACAAGTAATATAGTATACGCCAATTACCTCCCTTTTTGGATAAATCTAATTATTACAAATAATTTACGTTTCGGGGTTTCCATGACGCCATTCTAAAGACCAAGAAATTTCATGCGAAGGCAAAAGAATACTTTAGAACACATGTACAAGTGCCTAAAATGACTCGATCCGTGCACAGTCAGAAACCAGTATACATCTCTACCGCCGGGAAAACTTAGCTATATTTGGAGCCTGCCTTGTTTTATAATCGTGCAAAAGTTTTCAATAGCAAGCCTTATTTCAATAGCAAGCTAACGCGTTTTCAATTATGCAATTTTCTCAACAAAATTAGAAAAGAAAGTAGACTTTGCAATTTTCAAATTCAAAGCTTAGCAAAACTAAAGCTATATTTGAAGCCTATATTTGAAAACTAAAGCTATATTTGAAGCCTGCCTTGTTTTATAATCGTGCAAAAGTTTTCAATAGCAAGCCTTATTTCAATAGCAAGCTAACGCTTTTTCAATTATGCAATTTTCTCAACAAAAATAGGAAAAGAAAGTACACTTTGCAATTTTCAAATTCAAAGCTTAGCGAAAATATATACAAGGGGTTTCCGGTGACGCACGCATGCGCGTCAAAAATGGCGGGAAAATTTCAGCCAATCAGAAACTATCCTCTCACAAACACACTGGATAGTCTAGATAAATCCACACGTTTTACTTACCTGGTGACTGCCATCTGATAGAGAGACCAACTAATCATAGGCACCATCATCCAGTCTTCAGGATACAACTGCTTCATAATCCCAGAATGCTGAATCCTGTAACCTTTTTTAACGCCCATTCTGTTCTTCTTGTCACTGTAAAAATTCAAGTACTTTGGATGGTCGAAGTTAAATTTATACGCAGCTTCAGCCTCCGTTTTCTTCGTTTCATGCTTGAGGACTTTGCTGACACGTCTCTCTCCATAATTCCAAGGACTGGTTACATTTTCGATGCCAATTTCAATGGTTTCATAAGAGTTTTCCACCCCACTGACGTCCAGATCCACTTTGATGTTCAACAGATGATCATGTACAGTACTTGTGAGGTGTTTGTAAAGAGGAAACCCGTAGCTCTTCACTTTGTCTGTGTAAAAACTACCCATCACGTATCCTGAGGCAGACACTTTGACTTGAATGACGCCGTTCTGGTAGAAGATAAAGTCCCACAGGTAGTCGTAGTTATAGACTGTTGAAATGGTACGGAGGACGAGAGCGTTGTCCACCATTCCTCCGTAGAAATAGTATCCTCCTCGGAAATCATTGCCATAGTGACGTCGGAGTGGGATACCTGTGGAAATACAAACTGTAACTACAACAACAGAGAGCGGCCTGTGTGGATATTTATGTCTATATTCAAGAGAACCTATATTACAACTTTCCGTTTTGAAAAAAAAAAAACGGTAACACGAATGGGCGGGTCAAATCCAGGTAACACAAGAAACCGGGTAACACGAGAAACCGAGTAACCTAAGAAACCGAGTAGCACAAGAAGGCGGGTAACACAATAAACCGGGTAACACAAGAAATCGTGAAACACAAGAAACCGGGAAACACAAGAAATCGGGAAACACAAGACATCGGGAAACACAAGAAACCGGGAAACACAAGAAATCGGGTAAAACAAAAAACCGGGTAACACAAGAAACCGGGTAAAACAAGAAACCGTGGACACAACAAACCGGGGAACACGGCAAACCATGCAACACAAGGAACTGGGGAACACAAGAGGACAGGCAACACAAGAAAAGGGTAATACAAGAAACTAGGTAAGACAAGCGACTGGGTAACACAAGAAACCGGGTAACACAAGAAACCAGGCAACACAAGAAACCGGGTAACACAAGAAACCGCGCAACAAAAGAAACGGGTAACACAAGATACGGGTAACACAAGAAATCGGGCAACATAAGAAATCACGTAACACAAGACACCGGGTAACACAAGAAATCAGCTAACACAAGAAATCAGCTAACACAAGAAATCAGCTAACACAAGAAATTGGGTAACACAAGAAACCGGGCAACAAAAAAGGCACCCTCATGATGAAATCCGATAAAACTTCAAGGAGCCTCTTTTACCACAGACAAAACACACAATGACTAATTTTATTAAAGTACTTGATTTCTTACGCCAAAAGAGACCTCACTTACCGGTATTTAGTTCAAACACGCAGACGGCATTTTTCATTGTTTCTGTGTCTCCTGAGCCGATAAAGTGGTCCAAGTCAAAGAATGTAGCTGTAGTTGGACAGTCAATACCTCTCACCATCTCATAACTGCTCCGCCCCATACGCCAGTTGCTGTCCAGGAAATTCATGCTGTTTTGGATTGGATAGTACCCTCCGTATGTGGCAATGGCTTCTTGAAGACTCAGCTCATAGACTATTCTCTCCTCATTAAATCTGATGTCATGCACAGCGAGCCCAAACGAGGAATCCACTCGGAACTCAAACACCCAGCCCATGTACTCAATGCGCCTGCGATCTATGGCATACCGCTTACCATCCGGCTCGTAAAGTTCTGGACCACGTGACGGTTTGCTTGGTTGCGGTTTTCCTCGTCTTTCGTAAGTAGCAAAGCTACGCCCTTCGCCTTTTGGAGCAGACAGAAAAGTTTTATTGAGTGTACCAGCTTTGTAGGCTGCCATAAGATTTTCTACCGTGTCGAATATATGTTCGTTATATACAATCCTCTCGACTTTCCATGTACTGACATTAGGCCCAGTATGTTGAATAAAGATCTCAAAGTTGATAGGAAACTCAACAGGATCCGGGACCATTCTTACAAACCCAAACCAGTTTTTCCTTTCTTTGCTGTTGGCCCCCAAAGGAGATGAGAAGATGTAGCCAAGACATTTGTCTGTACAGTTATCGTGCGAATATCCGTCATAACTTTCAAGTAATAGCGGTCTCACCTTTGAAGTGACCTTGTCGCGCACGAATTTATCAAGAGCCGCATTTTCTAAGACATCGTCAAACGGTCGCGCATTGAAAGGAATCGGATATCTTTGACCTGGAACTCGATGTATTTCATGCTTGTTAGGGTTCCCTGCTGGTGCTACAATAAATTCTTCGACAACTGGTTCAACTTCAGCCCCTTTGAAAATGGAAACCAACGCTTGTCGTTCTGGTTTAGCGCCACCCTCGTCTAGATACCTCAAAACGGCGCTCTTATCAGGCAAATAGAGCTTGATAAAGTAAATATAGTTATGGCTGATAGACGCTTTGTCGTATGGTGTAAGTTTAAGTGACGCTTGAGCTAGCATGTAGGTACGAACAGCCCGCATTTCTTCTTTGCTCAAATCTTCAAAGATACCAGAAGATGCTCTTGAAATTTTCATGTTTTCTTGGTTGACCCCACAGGTGTTGAGCTGTGAGTCGGTATCTTTTTCGGGTTGTTTCTTGACGCTCGGTCCAGAGTTCACTTTTACAGCAAGCACGATCACCATGATCAGAAGGACTACGCAGAAGACGACAAGAACTATGATGGCAATTTTACAAAGAACTGGGACATCTTTCTTAGCCTGTTTTACATCTTCCGGAGGGGAATACTCTACCCCGTCTTTAATCAAACTACCCATATTGCACTAATACTTGCGCGCTTGGATGTGTATTGTGCAAGACGGCGCGAACTTGGCGTCACGCAATCTTTTGAAAATGTTCCTTAACATCATAACATCATGTGTCCCAGTCACGTCTCCAGTCATGACACGAATCATAGTATAAATACAAGGTACAAGAGGGAAAGTACGGGGAGAGAATGGATTCGAGGCAACCCCGGTGAGCCAATTTAATAATGGGCGAGGGAATGGGGGGGGGGGGGGGGAGGCCACGAAACTTTTAACAGCTCTGAGAGGGATCACGTTTATCATTGTACTTATAGAGGGCGGTCACTGCATTTTCACTTGTATTGCCCCAAATCCCCCCCCCCCCCCCTCCTCTCAGGCGATCAATAATGACCGGTAGTCCCTAAAAGCGTTATATGCTACAGTTTTACTATCAGAATCTGTTCGAGTCTAAACCGGGACCAGAAACTTAGCAATAAGGAAAACTCAAAAAACAACAGTTGGTCACACTTTAATCATATTTGCAAAAATACACTCTTCGACTAATTTTGAAGCTAAGCATCTATGATATTTGAAAGGCGCATTCTTAAATTTTAATGACATGCCTATCGCCCCCGTTCGAAATTCACCATATACGGAAAAGCCCGATGTCCCAGAATCTGGGACTTCCGGTTTTGTCTGGCACCAGAGCGTCCAGTCAGCATGACCGAGAGGCTCTGGGAATAGGCCTTTCCAGATTGTGCTCGGCACTTTTTTAGCGCAATTTAGCTTTGGGAGCACTATTTTCATCAGAGAGCACTTTTTTGGCCAAAGAGTATCTTCTGAGAACCGTTTTTGGTAAACAAGCCAATTTCTAGCTTATTTGAAGCAAATTACTGGATTTTTTTGTTTTATATAGCTATTTCAAGTTCCTTTGACTACAAATAACATCTCAACTAGGCTAAAACTGGTGATTTCAACATTTGATTGAGTACCCATTCCTGTGGTACAGTATTGGGTAGCCTGTGGACTGTGGAACTAGTTAATAACTAATCTAACGCTTTATATAGAATATCTGTCTGCCCAGATCAAAATGGCGGACGCTTCGTCGAGTGGCGAAGAAATCGAAGATAATCCCATAGAAACTGCCATAAGTAGAGGCGCTTCATTATTAGAACCGGCAAAAGCGCCTATTTCCCGAAAGCGAAAGATTATAGCCAATGATGGGAAATATAATTAAAGTATGATTCGGTTATTTGTGCAAATATTATTGACTTGTATTCAATGGAAACTTGCCTTTTAGTTGCAAATCTACTGGAAAGCATCTTTTCTTTCAAATAATTAAAAATATTCGGTAGCACTTTTTTGATTTTTGGAGCAACTTTTGAGCACTATTTTGATTTTGGAGCACTTTTTCAGCATCTTTTGGATATTTTTGGTAGCACTTTTTTAGCTTTTTGGGAGCACAATCTGGAAAGGCCTATCTGGGAATGAGAATGGTTGTGACGGTGAAACCTTTTCTGAAATAGGTGTATGTTAGTTCAAACTAAACGTAACAGCAACGCAAAAACCCCTGTTCACAGAGGAGTGAGACGTTGGTTGAGTACACTTTAGGGTTTGACCCGAACGCCAAAAGACCTTTTGTTACATGAAATCAACTCTTTCACGCGCCATAACGTCCACTGAATGCAATACTGTGATTGACAGGTGCACATACGGGACCTGTTGGTGTCCCGTATCTTTCAATCGTCTGACCACCATTCTTCGTGGGCTTGATCAAGACAGCGTTGGTGGAGGCAATAGAAGGGTCTTCATCAAAATAGTTGAAGGGGCGGATATAGAAACTAGCGGTGGCTCCCGGGGTCGCTGTGTTAGGGAGGTCCTCAGAATGAGGCACGTGCATCATGCCCATGGTTACCCAGGCAACTAAATCTTGATTGATAATACTTTCGTTCCCAATGAAATTCCTGAAATCCACTTGAGGGTCAGACGGTGCATTCTGGTTGTAGATAGAGGAGCTATGCCTTTCGCTCTCCTTGTATCTGAGGATTGAGAAATCGAGTCGTTTTATGTTTTTATAGCCACGCCACGGAATTTTCCACTGGCGGACCTAGGGGAGTGGCCAGGGGGGCCGGTGCTCCCCCCTTTCAAGAGTGAATTTATAAGAAAATGCATGAGCATTTCAGATGTTAAGCCTTTTCTTTTGTCAAATGTTTTATATAACGGTGCCCCTTCCTTCAGTCTTGTGCCCCCTCCTTCCCAAATTCTGGATCTGTATATCGAACTCCAGATGGTTCATCCTTACCATAGTCTCCCTCGCAGTCCGTTCTTTGTGTCGGTCACGTAACGCTTCCCTCCCGTTCGTGAGGAGGGAAGCGTTGCGTGACTGACACAAAGAACGAGCTGCGAGGGAGACTATCCTTACCACGGGCCTGAGTTTTATCTCAGCCTATTCAGTAGTATAGTATGCACCGAACAAGCCTGGTTTTTGGGGAAATACTAATTAGTACGAAAAAATTGAAAGATACCATCCACAAAAGTAGTATAGTATGTGCCGAATTGCCTCCTTTCTGGGATAAAACTAGTTACAAATAATTTACATTTCGGCGTTTATGTTGACGCGATTCTCAAGGCTAAAGTAATTCATGCGAGAGCAAGAATGCTTCAGCACGACTCGAGTCACTTAACACATGTACAAGTGTCTAAAAATACTCCATCCGTGCACAGTCAAAAACCAGTGTATGGCTACCAGAAACGTGGCTACGAAAATATATTTAGAGCCGGTCTGGTTTTAAAATCACGCAAACGTATTTCAAAAGCAAGCCTTTTTTCAACAGAAAGCTAAACCTTTTCAATTATGCAATTTTCTCACCGAAAACAAGAAGAGATAGCAGACTTTGCAATTTTGAAATTCATAATCGGTGACGCACGCACGCGCGTCAAATGTGGCGGGAACAATTCAGCCAATCAGAAACTTTCCTCTTACAAAGACACCGAAAATGAGTAGTCTAGATGAAACCACACGTTTTATTTACCTGGTGACCGCCATCTGATAGAGAGACCAACTAATCATTGGCACCATCATCCAGTCTTCAGGATACAACTGCTTCATAATCCCAGAATGCTGAATCCTGTAACCTTTTTTAACGCCCATTCTGTTCTTCTTGTCACTGTAAAAATTCAAGTACTTTGGATGATCGAAGTTAAATTTATACGCAGCTTCAGCCTCCGTTTTCTTCGTTTCAGGCTTGATGACTTTGCGGACACGTCTCGTTCCATCATCCCAAAGACTGGTTAAATTTTTGATGCCAATTTCAATGGTTTCATAAGAGTTTTTCACCCCACTGACGTCCAGATCCACTTTGATGTTCAACAGATGATCATGTACAGAACTTGTGAGGTGTTTGTAAAGAGGAAACCCGTAGCTCTTCACTTTGTCTGTGTAAAAACTTCCCATCACGTATCCTGAGGCAGACACTCTGACTTGAATGACGCCGTTCTGGTAGAAGATAAAGTCCCACAGGTAGTCGTAGTTATAGACTGTTGAAATGGTTCTGAGGACGAGGGCATTGTTCACCATTCCTCCGTAGAAATAGTAACCTCCTCGGAAATCATTGTCATAGTGACGTCGGAGTGGGATACCTGTGGAAATAAAACTGTAACTACAAGAACAGATACAAGGACCTGTTGGTAGAAATTTATCTCTATATTTTATCTTTCCGTTTTGAAAAGACAGAAAACGGTAACACGAAAGAGCGGGTAACATAAAAATTCAGGTAACACAAGAAACTTGGCAACCAGAAACCGGGTAACGCAAGAAACCAGGCAACAAAAGAAACCGGGTAACACAAGAAACGGGTAGCACAAGAAACCGCACAACACAAGAAACCGTTTAACACAAGAAACCAGGCAACACAAAAAACCAGGCAACACAAGAAACCAGGTGACACAAAAAACCGGGTAGCACAAGAAACCGGCAACACAAGAAACCGGGTAAACACAAGGTGCCGGGTAACACAAGAAACCGGGTAACTAAAGAAACCGGGTAACACAAGATGCCGGGTAATACAAGAAAACGTGTAACACAAGAAACCGGGTAACGGGAAACACAAGAGAACATTGCAACACAAGAACGAGGATAACACAAGAAACCGGGTAACACAAGAAACGATGGAACAGAATGACCCTCATGAAGAAATCCGATAAAACCTCAAGGATCCTCTTTTACCACAGCCAAAACACACAATGACCAATTATATTAAAGCATTTATTTATTTCATACATCAAAAGAGACCCCACTTACCTGTATTTAGTTCAAACACACAGACGGCATTGTTCATTGTTTCTGGGTCTCCTGAGCCGATAAAGTGGTCCAAGTCAAAGAATGTAGCTGTAGTTGGACAGTCAATACCTCTCACCATCTCATAACTGCTCCGCCCCATACGCCAGTTGCTGTCCAGGAAATTCATGCTGCTTTGGGATGGATAGTACCCTCCGTATGTGGCAATGGCCTCTTGAAGACTCAGCTCATAGACAATTCTCTCCTCATTAAATCTGATGTCATGCACAGCGAGCCCAAACGAGGAATCCACTCGAAACTCAAACTCCCAGCCCATGTACTCAATGCGCCTGCGATCTATGGTATACCGCTTACCATCCGGCTCGTAAAGTTCTGGACCACGTGACGGTTTGCTTGGTTGCGGTTTTCTTCGTCTTTCGTAAGTAGCAAAAATACGCCCTTCGCCTTTTGGAGCAGACAGAAAAGTTCTATTGAGTGTGCCAGCTTTGTAGGCTGCCATAAGATTTTCTACCGTGTCGAATATATGTTCGTTGTATACAATCTTCTCAATATTCCATGTACTGACGTTAGGACCGGTATGTTGAATAAAGAGCTCAAAGTTGACTGGAAACACGAAAGAACCCGGGACCATTCTTACAAACCAAAACCAGGTTTTCCTTTCTTTGCTGTTGATACCCATAGGAGATGAGTAGGTGCAGGCAAGACATTTGTCTGTACAGTTATCGTGAAAATACCCGTCATAACTTTCAAGTAATAGCGGTCTCACTTTTGAAGTGACCTTGTCGCGCACGAATTTATCAAGAGCTGCATTCTCTAAGACATCGTCAAACGGTCGCGCATTGAAAGGAATCGGATATCTCTGACCTGGAACTCGATGTATTTTATACCTGTTAGGGTTCCCTACTGGTGCTACAATAAATTCTTCGACAACTGGTTCAACTTCAGCCCCTTTGAAAATGGAAACCAAGGCTTGTCGTTCTGGTTTAGCGCCTCCCTCGTCTAGATACCTCAATACGGCGCTCTTATCAGGCAAATAGAGCTTGATAAAGTAAATATAGTTGTGGCTGATAGACGCTTTGTCGTATGGTGTTAGCTTAAGCGATGCTTGAGCTAGCATGTAGTTACGAACAGCCCGCATTTCTTCTTTGCTCAAATCTTCAAAGATACCTGAAGATGCTCTTGAAATTTTCATCTTTTCCTGGTTGCTACCGCAGGTGTTGAGTTGCACTTCGGTTTCTTTTTCGTGTTGTTTCTCGGCGCTTGGTGTAGAGTTCACCTTTACAGCAAGAACGATCACCACGATAAGAAGGACTATGCACAGGACGACAAGAAGAATGACGGCAATTTTCCAAAGAACTGGGGCATCTTTCTTCGCCTGTTTTACATCCTCCGGAGGAGAATACTCTGCCCCGTCTTTAATTAAACCACCCATATTGCACTAATGCTTGCTCGCTTGCATGTGTATTGTGCAAGACGGCGCGAACTTGGCGTCACACAATCTTTTGGAAAAGTTCCATAACATCAAGTGACATGTTGAACGGCCTGTCGCGTCCCCGTCACGTCTCCAGTCATGACACGAATCCCCGTACAGGTACAATGCAACCCCAGTGAGTCAATGTATCGTTTTCTTTATTACGTTGGCTTCTAAGGGCCATAAAATTGTTGCAGCACTCTATTTTACTTTCTCTGCAAAAAATGTATTGACATTTTTTTTTGGATTTACCAAAACCCGGGGTAGGGAAGGGTAGGGTAGGGTAGGTTAGGGTAGAAACCGGGAAACACAAGATGCCGGTTAACACAAGAAACCGGGTAACACAAGAAACCAGGAAACACAAGAAGCCGAGTAACACAAGAAACCGCGCAACAAAAGAAAGCAGGTAACACAAGAGACCGAAAAAAACGGGTAACACAAGAAACCGAGTAACACAAGAAACCGGGCAACAAAAAAAAAGCAGGTAACACAAGAAGACGGGTAACACATGAAACTGGGTAACACAAGAAACCGGGTAATACAAGAAAGCGGGTAACACAAGAAACCGGACACAAGAAACCGGGTAACAGAAGAAACTGAGTAACACAAGAAACCGGGTAAGACAAGAAACCGGGTAACACAAGAAACCGGGTAACGGGTAACACAAGAAAACATTGCAACACAAGTAAGAGGATAACACAAGAGACCGGGCCACAGAAGTAACGATGGAACAGAAGGACCCTCGTGACGAAATCCGATAACACCTCAAGCATCCTCCTTTACCACAGCCATGCAAAATACACAATGACCAATTACATTTAAGTATTTATTTCATACGTCAAAAGAGACCCCACCTACCAGTATTTAGTTCAAACACACAGACGGCATTTTTCATTGTTTCTGTGTCTCCCGAGCCGATAAAGTGGTCCAAGGTAAAGAATGTAGCTGTAGTTGGACAGTCAATACCTCTCACCATCTCCTATAGAGGGCGGTCACTGTATTTTCACTAGTATTGCCCCAAATCCACCCCCTCAGGCGATCAATAATGACCGGTAGTTCCTAAAAGCATTATATGCTACTTTTACTAACCGAATCTGTTCGAGTCTAAACCGGTCCCACAAGCTTAGCAATAAGGAAAACTCAAAACAACAGTTGGTCACTCTTTAATCATATTTGCAAAAATACACTCTTCGACTAATTTTGAACTTTTGAAGCTAAGCTACTATGATATTTGAAAGGCGCATTCTTAAATTTTAATGACGTATGCCTATCGCCCCCGTTCGAAATTCACCATATACGGAAAAGCCCGATGTCCCAGAATCTGAGAATTTTTGAGGTTTTGTCTGGCACCAGAGCGTCCAGTCAGCATGACCGAGAGGCTCTGGGAATGAGAATGGTTGTGACGGCGACACCTTTTCTGAAATAGGTGTATGTTAGTTCAAATTAAACGTTGCGGCAACGCAAAAACCACTGTTCACAGAGGAGTGAGACGTTGGTCGAATACACTTGAGGGTTTGACCCGAACGCCAAAAGACCTTTTGTTACATGAAATAAACTCTTTTACGCGCCATAACGTCCACTGAATGCAATACTGTGATTGGCAGGTACACATACGGGACCTGTTGGTGTCCCGTATCTTTCAATTGTCTGACCACCATTCTTCGAAGGCTTGATCAAGACAGCGTTGGTGGAGGCAATAGAAGGGTCTTCATCAAAATAGTTGAAGGGTTGGATAAAGAAACTAGCGGTGGCTCCCGGGGTCGCTGTGTTAGGGAGGTCCTCAGAATGAGGCACGTGCATCATGCCCATGGTTACCCAGGCAACCAAATCTTGATTGACAATACTTTCGTTCCCAATGAAATTCCTGAAATCCACTTGAGGGTCAGACGGTGCATTCTGGTTGTAGATAGAGGAGCTATGCCTCTCGCTCTCCTTGTATCTGAGGATTCAGAAATCGAGTAGTTTTATGTTTTTTATAGCCACGCCACGGAATTTTCAAAACATGGTTCGATTCAAAGGCTGACCTAGGGAAGGGGCCAGGGGGGGCCGGTGCTCCCCCCTTTCAATAGTGAATTTATAAGAAAATGCATGAGTATTTCAGATGTTAAGCCTTTTCTTTTGTCATATGTCGAATCGTTTTTACGTGTTTTAAAGCCACGCCTCGGAATTTTCAAAACGTGGTTTGAATCACTGGCGGATCTAGAGGAGTGGCCGGGGGGGGGGGGGGGGGGGGGGGGGTTCCCCTTTTCAAGAGAAAGACTTTGGTAGGAAATGCATGAGCATTTCAGATGTTAAGCCTTTTCTTGTATCATATATTTACGGCTCCCCTCCTAGGGTTGTGTGTCCCTCCTTCCCAAATTCTGGGTCTGTATCGAATTCCATGATGGTTCAGCCTTACCACGGGCTTGAATTGTTCCAAGCCTATTCAGTAGTATAGTATGCACCGAATAAGCCACCCTTGGGGTAGTACTAATTAGTACAAATAATTTTAAAGATACCCTCCACACAAGCAATATAGTATACGCCAAATTGCCTCCCTTCTTGGATAAATCTAATTATTACAAATAATTTACGTTTCGGGATTTCCATGACGCCATTCCAAACACCAAGAAATATCATGCGAAGGCAAATGAATACTTTAGAACACATGTACAAGTGCCTAAAATGACTCGATCCGTGCACAGTCAGAAACCAGTATACATCTCTACCGCCGGGAAAACTTAGCTATATTTGGAGCCTGCCTTGTTTTATAATCGTGCAAAAGTTTTCAATAGCAAGCCTTATTTCAATAGCAAGCTAACGCGTTTTCAATTATGCAATTTTCTCAAAAAAATAGAAAAGAAAGTAGACTTTGCAATTTTCAAATTCAAAGCTTAGCAAAAATATATACAAGGGGCTTCCGGTGACGCACGCATGCGTATCAAAAATGGCGGGAAAATTTCAGCCAATCAGAAACTATCCTCCCACAAACACACTGGATAGTTTAGATAAATCCACACGTTTTACTTACCTGGTGACTGCCATCTGATAGAGAGACCAACTAATCATAGGCACCATCATCCAGTCTTCAGGATACAACTGCTTCATAATCCCAGAATGCTGAATCCTGTAACCTTTTTTAACGCCCATTCTGTTCTTCTTGTCACTATAAAAATTCAAGTACTTTGGATGATCGAAGTTGAATTTATACGCAGCTTCAACCTCCGTTTTCTTCGTTTCAGGCTTCAGGACTTTGCGAACACGCCTCTGTCCATCATTCCAAGGACTGGTTACATTTTCGATGCCGATTTCAATGGTTTCATAAGAGTTTTTCACCCCACTGACGTCCAGATCCACTTTGATGTTCAACAGATGATCATGTACAGTGCTTGTGAGGTGTTTGTAAAGAGGAAACCCGTAGCTCTTCACTTTGTCTGTGTAAAAACTTCCCAACACGTATCCTGAGGCTGAGACTCTGACTTGAATGACGCCGTTCTGGTAGAAGATAAAGTCCCACAGGTAGTCGTAGTTATAGACTGTTGAAATGGTACGGAGGACAAGAGCGTTGTTCACCATTCCTCCGTAGAAATAGTAACCTCCTCGAAAATCATTGCCATAGTGACGTCGGAGTGGGATACCTGTGGAAATACAAACTGTAACTACAAGAACAGAGAGCGACCTGTTTGTGGATATTTCTGTCAATATTCAAAAGAACCTAAATTATAACTTTCAATTAAAAAAAAAAAACGGTAACACGAATGAGCGGGTCAAATCCAGGTAACACAAGTAACTTGGCAACAACAAAAAAAACGGGCAACACAAGAAACCGGGTAACACAAGAAACAGGGGAAACACAAGAAACCAGGTAGTACAAGAGACCGGATAACACAACAAACAGGGAAACACAAAAAAATCGGATAACACAAAAAACCGGGTAACACAAAAAACCGGGTAACTGTAAACCAGGTAACACAAAAAACCGGGTAACACAAGAAATCGGGTAACACTAGAAACAGGGTAACACAAGAAACCGGGTAAGACAAGGGGTAACACAAAAAACAGGGAAACACAAAAAATCGGGTAACACAAGAAACTGAGTAAAACAAGAAACCGGGAGCACAAGAAACAGGGAAACACAAAAAATCGGGTAACACAAGAAACTGAGTAAAACAAGAAACCGGGGGACACGAACAATCATGCAACGCAAGAGGAGAGGCACCACAAGAAGAGGATAACACAAGAAACTAGGTAAGGCAAGCAACCGGGCAACATAAGAAACCAGGTAACACAAGACACCGGGTAACACAAGAAACCGGGTAACACAGGAAACCAGGTAACACAAGAAACCGGGTAACACAGGAAACCAGGTAACACAACAAACCGGGTAACACAACAAACCGGGTAACACAGGAAACCAGGTAACACAAGAAACCAGGTAACACATGAAGAAACCGGGTAACACATGAAGAAACCGGGTAACAAAAGAAACCAGGTAACACAAGAAACCGGGTAACACAAGAAACCGGGTAACACAGGAAACCAGGTAACACAAGAAACCGGGTAACACAAGAAACCGGGTAACACAAGAAACCGGGTAACACAAGAAACCGGGTAACACAAAAATTCGGAAAACACAAGAAACCGGGTAACACAAGAAACCGGGTAACACAAGGAAATCGGGTAACACAAGAAATCACGTAACACATGAAGAAACCGGGTAAACCGGGTAACAAAAGAGGCACCCTCATGACGAAATCCGATAAAACCTCAAGGATCCTCTTAGCTTTTATCACAGACAAAACACACAATGACCAATTTTATTAAAGTACTTGATTTGTTACGCCAAAAGAGACCTCACTTACCGGTATTTAATTCAAACACACAGACGGCATTTTTCATTGTTTCTGTGTCTCCTGAGCCGATAAAGTGGTCCAAGTCAAATAATGTAGCTGTAGTTGGACAGTCAATACCTCTCACCATCTCATAACTGCTCCGCCCCATACGCCAGTTGCTGTCTAGGAAATTCATGCTGTTTTGGGATGGATAGTAACCTCCGTATGTTGCAATGGCCTCTTGAAGACTCAGCTCATAGACTATTCTCTCCTCATTAAATCTGATGTCATGCACAGCGAGCCCAAACGAGGAATCCACTCGGAACTCAAACTCCCAGCCCATGTACTCAATGCGTCTGCGATCTATGGCATACCGCTTACCATCCGGCTCGTAAAGTTCTGGACCACGTGACGGTTTGCTTGGTTGCAGTTTTCCTCGTCTTTCGTAAGTAGCAAAGCTACGCCCTTCGCCTTTTGGAGCAGACAGAAACGTTTTATTGAGTGTACCAGCTTTGAAGGCTTCCATAAGATTATCTACCGTGTCGAATATATGTTCGTTGTATACAATCTTCTCAACTTTCCATGTACTGACGTTGGGCCCTGTATGTTGAATAAAAGCCTCAAAGTTGACTGGAAACTCGAAATAACCTGGGACCATTCTTACAAACCAGAACCAGTTTTTCCTTTCTTTGCTGTTGATACCCATAGGAGATGAGTAGATGTAGGCAAGACATTTGTCTGTACAGTTATCGTAAGAATATCCGTCATAACTTTCAAGTAATAGCGGTCTCACTTTTGAAGTGACCTTGTCGCGCAGGAATTTATCAAGAGCTGCATTCTCTAAGACATCGTCAAACGGTCGCGCATTGAAAGGAATCGGATATCTTTGACCTGGAACTCGATGTATTTCATGCTTGCTAGGGTTCCCTGCTGGTGCTACAATAAATTCTTCGACAACTGGTTCAAATTCAGCCCCTTTGAAAATGGAAACCAAGGCTTGTCGTTCTGGTTTAGCGCCTCCCTCGTCTAGATACCTCAATACGGCACTCTTATCAGGCAAATAGAGCTTGATAAAGTAAATGTAGTTGTGGCTGATAGACGCTTTGTCGTATGGTGTTAGCTTAAGTGACGCTTGAGCTAGCATGTAGTTACGAACAGCCCGCATTTCTTCTTTGCTCAAATCTTCAAAGATACCTGAAGATGCTCTTGAAATTTTCATCTTTTCTTGGTTGACCCCGCAGGTGTTGAGTTGCACTTCGGTTTCTTTTTCGTGTTGTTTCTCGGCGCTCGGTGTAGAGTTCACTTTTACAGCAAGCACGATCACCACGATAAGAAGGACTATGCACAGGACGACAAGAACAACAGTGGCAATTTTCCAAAGAACTGGGGCTTCTTTCTTCGCCTGTTTTACATCTTCTGGAGGGGAATACTCTACCCCGTCTTTAATTAAACCATCCATATTGCACTAATACTTGCTCGTTTTGGATGTGTATTGTGCAAGACGGCGCCAACTTGGCGTCACGCAATCTTTTGAAAAAGTTCCATAACCATGACGAACTTCATGGCCTTTTGAATCGCACAGCATGAGGGCGCTTAGACTTTACGGTTAGCATGGCAACCCCTTTAATCCCATAAAACTATCTTTCATCCATATACTTGAACGTGTACAAATCGAACGATTTATTTCCTATTCATGTAGCTTGGCTGAAATACTAGATTCGTTTTAATAGTTAACATGAAATACTAGTACATGATCTGCGAGGAATCAGCGATGGCGGCAACATGTCAAGCGCTTTGAAGGAACGATTCTATCGCTTTCAATCGGGTTTTCGGAACACAACGGGTTACACAACGCAAATAAGTAGTAGCATGCTTTGTCAAGTAAATGAAGGAGCGATCGTAGGATTTAACCTCGTTTTAAAGCCTGATGCGACGAAATACTGGCCTGAGAAAGCGCAAAGCAAGTTCCCTGGATATCGCTAAATGTGATGGAAATGACAGAAGACTGCAGTTCGAACTCTTCAGATCTTCACGAGAAAAGGATGATGTTGTTATTGAAACGGTATTTGACCTACTAAGCTCTTCTGCGAGGAGGAAAACAAAGATGATAATAGTTTTGCTGCCTCCTCTGAGTTTGTACGACACAGAGAATTAATCAACTTTGATCGGCCTTCCTTTGGCGGGACAAACAACTCCCGCCAATTCCGAATTTATTCAGAATTTATACCCCTCCGAGTACGCCTGAGGAAGAATTTGAAGGACAGGAGCAAGAAAACAAAAGGGATCTTAATTAATTTTTGCCATCGAAAGAATCATGCTTTATGGACATATCTATCGGCATTTCTCTTGTTGCCATTCCTGTTCCCTAATTCTATCAACTTTTATACTTGATGCCTATTTTTGTAACGTTAAAATACACAACTTAGTATATTATTTCGGTTTGGGCCCGTTGGCAGCAGAGAAACTTGGCCGTAAAGGTTTGTGTTCTGCGGAAATATCTTTCGATATTTTCCTTGGTGTCATTCTTGGCCTTCAATTCATTTTTTAAGACTATGTATTTTTTTTTAATATACAACTTTTAGTATATTATTTCGGCTTGGGTCTGTTGACAGCAGAGAAACTTGGCCGAAAGGTTTGTGCTCTGCGGAAATATCTTTCGATATTTTCCTTGGTGTCATTCTTGGCCTTAAATTCAGTTTTCAAACTCGTTTACTTTTTGTTAATACACAGCTCAGTTTATTGTTTCGGCTTAGGTCTGTTGGCAGCAGAGAAACTTGGCCGAAAGGTTTGTGCTCTGCGGAAATATCTTTCGATATTTTCCTTGTTGCCATTCTTGGCCTTAAATGAATTTTTTCAAACTCGTTGACTTTTTGTTAATACACAGCTCAGTTTATTATTTCGGCTTAGGTCTGTTGGCAGCAGAGAAACTTGGCCGAAAGGTTTGTGCTCTGCGGAAATATCTTTCGATATTTTCCTTGGTGTCATTCTTGGCCTTAAATTCAGTTTTCAAACTCGTTTACTTTTTGTTAATACACAGCTCAGTTTATTGTTTCGGCTTAGGTCTGTTGGCAGCAGAGAAACTTGGCCGAAAGGTTTGTGCTCTGCGGAAATATCTTTCGATATTTTCCTTGTTGCCATTCTTGGCCTTAAATTCATTTTTCAAACTCGTTGACTTTTTGTTAATACACAGCTCAGTTTATTATTTTGGCTTAGGTCTGTTGGCAGCAGCAGAGAAACTTGGGCGAAAGGTTTGTGCTCTGCGGAAATATCTTTCGATATTTTCCTTGATGTCATTCTTGGTCAGTCAAATGTTAAACTTCATACATTTTTTGTATTACACGTTAGTATAGAATTTTCAGCTTAGTATATAATAGCGTATTAACTAAAAGAAATGATTGTATTTACGTTTTGTAGAAAGAAAGGTAAGATCAATCTAACTGAAAATTCAAGCGCCGTCTGTTCGTTTTGCACGGCTAAGGTATTTAGGCGAAGCAAATGCGTTGAATCACAGTTTAATAGCTTTTATTGAGATACAATATCTAATTATATACTGAGTTTGCCAGGAAAGTAGGGCAAACGCGCTGAAAGGTTTGCAGAGGTCGTGTTTCAGGGAAGCGCGAAAATCCCTGCTACTTATGTATCAGTCAATTCCAGCGGTGACCATCCCCCCCCCCTGGACACCGTGGGGCATTTGCATACCAGTGCATTCCCTGGGGTGGGGAATTTTGAAAATTTTGCTGGCCCCGGGGTCGGGAATTGTTTTTCCCCGGGGGAGGGGGGTGGGGAATTTTGGTTTTCTCATCTCAAGCGCGTCGGGTTTTGCGAACTACAACCCAGTTACAGAAAATAACGCCACATAAAATATAATGCAGAGCATGGCCCGTATACACCACGTTTGGAGACTGGCACATTTCACAGTTAACGTCTTCTATAGAGAAGAAACAGATTTCGCAATTTCGTCTCAGTGGAAAAACATAAAAATGAATTGACACTATAAACAGAGTTCCAATTTCGCAAAAAGTCAAGTAACATAACTGCGAAATAGTTGCTCTGCAAATAGAATAAAGGTAAATTTCGCATTGAGAGATGCAGCTAAATGGCTACAACCGCGAATGGCCTAGGAATGTCACTTCTTTATTTATATTTTGTCTCACTTTCAGTGAAATGAGAACTCGTTCAAAGACGAGAAAACTAAAGTACATTTAAAAACGAATTGTAAATGCTCGGACAGTATAAATGGAGTTCAAGTTTTTGTTGTGAAGCTTTGTCACGCAGAGTTACCGTCTTTTTCTCATCCCGGGGGTGGGGCATTTTTCCGCTTTTTGTGTTCCCCGCCGTGGGGTATTCTGCATTTTTACTAGCCCGGGGGCGGGGAATTTTCAGTTTTATTTTTAGAAATGACCAAAAGCCCGGGGGGGGGGGGGGGGGGCATGGTCACCGCTGGAATTGACTGACACTTTAATCTCCCATGACTGACAGCATATATGGGCACCCCGCGGAAATTTCCGAGATTCAAGCAAACAAAACTCACCAGGGTGCCGCATATTCAGACCTTACTGAAGTTCATCATGATCATGTGACATGTGTCCCAGTCACGTCTCCAGTCATGACACGAATGCACGAATCATAGTACAAGGGCTACAACTACAAGGCCGGTACAGGTGAGTCAATATGTATCTTTCTTTATTGGGAGAGGCTTACATTTAACACCCCCTCACATAAAATATAGACGTTTATTATATAGACACGAGTGTTTTACTGGGAAATACGCCACTCGTAGATCTCATACGAAGCTACATCCGGGTCCTCAGTGACATATTTTCCATATCCTCACTAGTGGGGATATCGGTCAAAACAAAAGTGCTTGGAAATCAATTTGGAATATTTTTCTGGTTTGTCTATATAATAAAAAGAAAATTACACGGTGGCTTGAAGATATGAGTTTTATTTTCTCGTGTCAATAACAATATTTTACTCATTCGCTGCGCTCATTCGGCGCTCATTCGTAAAATATTGTTCTTGCCACTCGAAAATAAAACTCATATCTTCGCGCCACCGTGTAATATCCTCTGTATATAGGACCTTCTCAGTTCGAGATTATTGCATTCCTTCAATTGCGTTAGGGACCGCTCATTTTTTATCAGGGGGGGGGCTGGTGGAAATGAGGGGGGGCACCCCAAAAAATACGGCCTCAAAGGGGGGGGGGGCACCCAAAAAAATACGCCCCTAAAGGGGGGGGGTCACCAAAAAAAATACAAGCACATAAGAGGGAGGGAACGAAAAGTTTGTATTTTTTTATAGCATGCTGTAGGCAAGAAAATACTCACAGTATAACTACAACTCAGTGTCTATTCAAGGCTTGGTATAAGGAACGTGTGAGGGCTCCTATTTTTGTGGGGAGAGTCCTAATTTTTTTCGCGTGCCTATAGGGATGGTACACATTTTTCTTGTTCTGGAGAGGGTCGTAATTTTTTCAGCAAGATTTGGACAATGAAGAGAGTGAAACGACAGCTATGGATAGTAGTTATTCCAGCAATTTCTCTACCATATGCATTTTTCTACTTAACTTCACCAGAAACATATAGCTTAGTTGAAACATGTAACGGCGAACAATGCTGTGGATTATTCGTGGCAAGTTTATGACCATATTCATTAAATGAACTCTCGCCTGCTTACCCAATCAGGTTTTTCATAATATTTCATGTTTTGCTGAAATAAGTGGTAATAAGTGGTAAGTGGTAATAAGTGATAACGTCCTGCAACAACATTTTTTTCAAAATCTGTTCAATTTTTTACTCTGCGAATATTTCGCAGCTTGGTACTAAAGCTGACTTAAATCAATACTTAATAAAAATTTTGGCGCGCTTCGCGCGCATGAAGAATTACATCTAATATGCGTTTTGAGTTTTTTGACGAGAAAAAAAAAGCCCTCCCTACAATGATAGTCCTGCCAGGCAATCTCTATTTTAGAAAGAAGACCCCTTAGGTAAGCGTGAGTTCAACGTTTGCTTACAAGCATGGAAATTCGTCATTTGGGCCGCGCTTCACGCACATGGATAATAATAAGTTCGTCATTTGCGGCGCATAGTTGCGCGCATGAAAAATATAACATAAAGGCTCAGGAGCCCTTCACTAGGAGCTTTCATCATAGTTAGCGTATTTAATTCCTGGGCTCCTGACAGGCTTTGTTTACTATACACAAAAAACGGAATGTTCATCTACCCTTTTTCTGAGGCTTGATGAAATGCGCTTATCAAAAGTTGGGCGCGCTTCGCGCGCAACGAAAGAAATATGTCCGTCCACTCTTCTGTAAAATGTCTTCTACTAGGTCAAAGAGGGGACTGGAGGGGGTTTCACGAAAACGTTTAATAGTTCTGAGGGGGGATCGGTTCCTTAGCTTTGACAGAAGAAAACAGTTTTATCTCCTATTAAGAAGAATGAGACTGCATCACTCGGACAAGAGTCTATCTGGCAGGGCAAGCATTTATAAGATGGGGGGGGGGGGGGGGGCATCAGAAAAAATACATTGGATTTGGGGGGGGGGGCACCTAAAAAAAATACGGACATGAAAGGGGGGGCACCCAAAAAAATACAGGGTCCCCCCTCATTTCCACCAGCCCCCCCTCCCTGATAAAAAATGAACGGTCCCTCACCTCTGAAATTGGGCTGGCACCTAAACGGTCAACACCTCGTTCGCGGATTTTCATATTTTAGTCTACATTTACGTCATCACAAATCGGCTGCGATGGAAACTCGCACAAAAAAATTACGCAGTGCTCGATTACTCAGTCTTGATTGCTCGCCAAAGTTGCCAGGCATATTGCTCGCCGCAAAAGGTGATTTTCCTTAGTTCTCCAAAGGAATCGGGTGCTTGCAGATGACCATTTGGATATCTGAGCCCTAGGTACTATGGTCAGCTGTCATTGAATGGTGTACAATGATTGTGCCTATTTTAGAGTTTTAGTCGTGTTTTTGGCCTATTTTTCTAAAATAGTCACGTTACTTCCACGAATTTCCTGAAATTTCGTTAACACTTAGTCCAACTGGCTTCAATATGATTAACCGCGGAGTTTCGTTCAAAAACACCAGCAACTTTTGTTTTTGCGCGGGGTTGATCTCTCAAGGAAGGGTCGAGAAGGGGTCCATTTAAACTCAGATATTATTAAAAGTATTAACGCTAATGGAGATCTGATAACGCGTACATATTACCAAACGATACCTGCTTATATTCTCCAAGATTGAAGTTCATAGCGAGTATATTTTTAAAGTTGTAGACGAAAATATATTTTCGCGAAATGCGCTCTGACTTTCGCATGAGTCACCTTAAGGCCTGGTTTCCATGTACAGTGGAAGCTCTCCGTGCGACCGCTCTTGTAAGCGACCAGCTCCCATAACGACCATTTTCCCGAAACTCCGTTTGAAATGTCACATAAACTCTGTTCAAGCTCTCGTAAGCGACCGCCTTATCGATGCGACCAGCTCCGACCAGCGACCACAATTTCAAATCACCAACAGAGATTTTCTATTGTTTTTAAGCTCTCGTTAGTGACCACAGTACTTTTTGTCTTTAAAACATTGGTCATCACCTCATAAATATCTAAACTGATACAAGCTGCACTGCAGTGAAATGCTATTTTCTAGATATTTTTTATGTACATATTTGCGGTTAATCCATTCTTAATTAAAGTCGAAATAAATCAAACTATTTTAAGCATTAGTATCACATGATATTTTTTTAGATTTATTGTACTAAGCTCTCGTAAGCGACCAACACCTATTGTTCAAGTAGGAAGCCGCTTGGTGGTCGCTTACGAGAGCCGTTCTCGTAAGCGACCAGCTCCGTTAACGACCGCAATTTTCAGTTCCCGAGGTGGTCGCTTACGAGAGCTTCGACTTTAGTCTTATCTGTCCACCGTGGGGCCCTGGGGTCCAGGGTGTCCTTGCGTAAGGTGTCTATAGGGCTGAGCCCGTGTGAGAGTTGTTTTTACTCTGTTTATTTGGGTGGGTCCTCGGGGCTAGTTGCCCGGGGTCACCCTACTCAAAAGTTAGATGAGAGTGCTACAGGTGCGCACTTCTATTTCTGACCCTACGCATTAGGTGACTTTGTTTAGGATTTCATGAACGCTGGTCACCTAAACCGCAACTCTTATCCATGTGGGCTGTTATTCTGTATCTGCGCATACTTGACGTTCCTCTTAAAAACCGCTTTTAAATTATTATTTTTTTTGCTTGTTTTTGTCATGTCCTTTTTGTTGTATTTATTTTGCTGTATTGTGTAAATATATATATACATACTTGATGACAATAAAAAAAAAAAAAAAAAAAAAATACTTGACGTTCTACGTCATACGTTTTGTTTGAGAACATTTATTAAATGCATTCTTAAATTTCTTGTTCTTTTTAAACGTTGTCCAATTAGATGCCTAGTTCATTAGTTTACTTCCTCAGGCGTAGACTATGTATAACGCCTAGTCCTTCCTACTCGTAAAATTAATTTCGTATTGACTAATTCAAGTTATAAATTTCCGCATCTTGTAATATAAATTTCAGAAGTGATTTATAAAACTGCCACGTAGTATTTTATCGGTTGATATAAACACGAGACTATAAATACCACTCAGCATGCTGCTTAAAAATCCTGAGCATTTCGCCCGGGGGGGGGGGGGGGGGGGGGGACTCCAATATTTTTTTGTCGGGGACGATCGTCGGAAATTTTTAGTTTCACCCCTAAAAGATACCAAACATGGCGGGCCATGGCGTGGCTCAAAAAATGTATTACCCCAAAAGATACCCTAAAAGATGAGGTCTTATGTACCAAGTAGGCGTGAAGGACACAGGTAACAGGTGAAGAGACACCCATCAAGAAATTTCCGTGTTTGTTTCTAATTTATCGTCTTCTCATCGAGTAATCTTTTTTTGACCGGGATGATCGTCGGAAATTTTCAGTTTCACCCCTAAAAGATACCAAACATGGCGGGCCATGGCGTGGCTCAAATAATTTCTTACCCTAAAAGATACCCTAAAAGATGAGGCCTTATGTGCAAAGTAGGCGCGAAGGAGACAGGTAACAGGTAAAAGATACCCATCATGAAATTTCCGTGTTTGTTTCTAATTTATCGTCTTCTCATCGAGTAATCTCTCTTTCTTACACGGTTTTTAGAAGCACCATCATGAGAGAAAACAATTTGGACACATATTTCGGCCCTAAAAGATACCAATCTCCCTAATTTCATTGAAGATTAAGATCACCCCGAAAAGAGACCGAGGCCCCGTGATTTTAACCCCTAAAAGATACGACGATCATCCCCGGTCAAAAAATATGAGTCCTGTCCTTTCGATTGTGGTGATCGTGCTTGCAGTAAAAGTGAAACAACACGAAAAAGTAGCCGAACCGCAGCTCAACACCTGTGGGGAAAAAGGAAATCATGAAAGTTTCAAGAGCATCTTCAGAGATCTTTGAAGATTTGAGCAAAGATGAAATGCGGGCTGTTCGTAACTACATGCTAGCTCAAGCGTCACTTAAGCTTACACCATACGACAAAGCGTCTATCAGCCATAACTACATTTACTTTATCAAGCTCTATTTGCCTGATAAGAAAGTCGTTTTAAGGTATCTAGACGAGGGGGGCGCTAAACCAGAACGACAAGCCTTGGTTTCCATTTTCAAAGGGGCTGAAGTTGAACCAGTTGTCGAAGAATTTATTGTAGCACCAGTAGGGAACCATAGGCATGAAATACATCGAGTTCCAGGTCAGAGATATCCGATTCCTTTCAATGCTCGACCGTTTGACGATGTCTTAGAGAATGCAGCTCTTGATAAATTCCTGCGCGACAAGGTCACTTCAAAAGTGAGACCGCTATTTCTTGAAAGTTATGACGGCTATTCTCACGATAACTGTACAAACAAATGTCTTGCCTACATCTACTCAGCTCCTATGGGTACCAACAGCAAAGAAAGGAAAAACTGGTGTTGGTTTTTAAGAATGGTCCCGGGTTATTTCAGTTTCCTATCAATTTTGAGCTCTTTATTCAACATACCGGGCCCAACGTTAGTACATGGAAAGTTGAGAAGATTTTATATAACGAACATATATTCGACACGGTAGAAAATCTTATGAGAGCCTACAAAGCTGGCACACTCAATAAAACTTTTCAGTCTGCTCCAGAAGGCGAAGGGCGTATTTTCGCCACTTACGAAAGACGAGGAAAACCGCCACCAAGCAAACCGTCACGTGGTCCAGAACTTTACGAGCCGGATGGTAAGCGGTATGCCATAGGTCGCAGGCGCATTGAGTACATGGGCTGGGAGTTTGAGTTCCGAGTGGATTCCTCGTTTGGGCTCGCTGTGCATGACATCAGATTTAATGAGGAGAGAATTGTCTATGAGCTGAGTCTTCAAGAGGCCATTGCCGCATACGGCCACAAAACAGCATGAGTTTCCTGGACAGCAACTGGCGTATGGGACGGAGCAGTTATGAGATGGTGAGAGGTATTGACTGTCCAACTACAGCTACATTCCTTGGCTTGGACCACTTTATCGGCTCAGGAGACACAAACAATGAAAAATGCCGTCGTGTGTTTGAACTAAATACCGGTAAGTGGTATCTCTTTTGGCGTTACCAGGTAATTTCCTGTGTTACACGGATTCTTGTGTGTTACCAGGTTTCCTGTTATACCCGGTATCGTGTGTGTTACCCGGTTTCTTGTGTTTCGATATGTTACCGGATTGCTTATTACCCTGTCCCTTGTGTGTTACCAGATTTCCTGTGTTACCCGGTTTCTTGTTACCGGTTTCTTGTGTTACCCGGTTTCTTGTGTTACGCGATTGCTTGTGTTACCCGGTTCCTTGTGTTACCAGGTATCCTGTGTTACCTGGTTTCTTGTGTTATCCTCCTTCCTGTGTTGCATGTTCTCTTGTGTTACCGCCGCTTCCTTGTGTTGCCCGGTTTTATGTGTTACCCGGTTTCTTGGGTTTCCCGTTTTCTTGTGTTACGTGGTTTTTGTGTTACCCCGTTTCTTGCGTTACCTGGTTCTTATGGTTAAACCAGTTTGTGTGTTCGCTCTTTTGTGTTACCCGTTTTTTTCTTACAAATATCCACAAACATCTGTCTCTGTTCTTGTAGTTACAGTTTTATTTCCACAGGTATCCCACTCCGACGTCACTATGGCAATGATTTCCGAGGAGGTTACTATTTCTAACGGAGGAATGGTGAACAACGCTCTCGTCCTCAGAACCATTTCAACAGTCTATAACTACGACTACCTGTGGGACTTTATCTTCTACCAGAACGGCGTCATTCAAGTCAGAGTGTCAGACGATTGAAAGATACGGGACACCAACAGGTCCCGTATGTGTACCTGCCAATCACAGTATTGCATTCAGTGGACGTTACGGCGCTTAGTAGCTCAGGTGAGTTAAAGGCATGGGTCCATGCGGCCACGCCCTTAAAAACATTCAATCAGGCCTTAATTTGGTTGAATTAAAGATAAGCTTCTTGTGTTGATATAATGTCATAGAAATCGTCATTCTTGTTAATTGGATTGTTGTTGTTCCATGGGAACCAAATCCTAACCTTTGACCTTCACTTAAAGAAATGAAACTTCAGAGCCTCCGCAGGTTCAGAAAATTCGCACCACTCTTAAAACCACCAGATGGAAATGGTAGGGAAGGTAGTATTTATCACTCCAATTTCTGATCTTGCACAACATTTTTAATTTCGAAGTTATTAAAGGCTATCAAATTTCAAGATGTCCTAAAATAGGATTCCTAATGAAATGGTCACGTTTTCGAATTGGATCAGACATACCTGTGATTGCCTTAAACACATCACATTGTTAAATCTTCAGAGTTTGAAACTTTTCCGACCTGCCGAGGGCTTGTTTGGAAATTGCTTTAAGGTAAGGTTCAAAGGTCGCATTCCATGTTTCCATGGGAACAAAACACAACATTTACTTGTTTCATGACCGTTAACAACCTTAACCATGTTTGACTGTGGAAGTAGCAAAGCCACTGAAGATAGACCACCCCCTAACGTTTTTGATCCGCCATTTTGAATGCAAATGAGACCCAGGCCTTAACTCTCCTGAGAGAGTACTGGATCTAATGAAAAGCCTTCTAAGCTGGAGATTTCGAAAGACTTTTATGCTGGATTTAAAACTTTGCAGAAAGTCCTAGATCAATCTTCCGCCATCTGAGTTCTGCAGAGTTTTTTAAAACGTCTCACACCATAACCGTTTTACAATTCTAGATTACACTGGCCATTTTGGAGGGTTTCGACATTGATGTAGAGTAAGGATATATAACATGCTAGGACTGAGCCCTGAGGTACGCCTGACTTCACAGGAACATCATCATAGGCATGTTCGCCACTTAGACATTTAGTTCGGTCTGTAAGAATGCTTGGATTCAGCAGTTACCTCTCACATTCATGAACAGCGTAGGCACGTGTATATTGTGGATACCGAAAGAACCATTTCCTTACTTAACCCTTCAAAATCCAAAATTGTTAGCTTTTCATTTTGCAACCGTAATCTAGACAATCCAATTCAGTGTTGAAAGCACATCGAAAGTAAAGCTTTTACGTCATCAGTATGGAATGTTTCAGCTCGTTGCTCAGACGTCTTTTCTCGCACAGGGAATCCAGCGGCCGTCGCGATTGACGAGGGGCATTTACTCAGGCTAACGGTTAGTGTGCAAGTTAACTATGATTTCTGACCAAAATTGCACGACAAGAAAACCGATTACCACTTTAGGACATTCACGTTCAAGTCATTTCCATAGAAAATATATCTTTTTGGACCAAACTCATTGTAAAATACACAGAGTTTGAGTAATAAGCACGCGCTTCAATATTATTTTCGGATCAAGATTGCACAGCACAATTTTCAACTATTCCACTTTTATATCTACTTTGAAATCCAAGTATTGAAAATACTGAAAAATGTAGCGCGCGCTAGAAATAGAACGTCCTGCTCGCGCGATTGCAAAAATATTTAAAACAGGCAATTTATTCCAAATTGCAGATTGTAGAACGCGCGCGTGATTTTAAAACGGATTGTTATAAAGTCACTAGACTTCTGAACGGAATTCTAGTTTTAATATCGAAAGTACTGTAAATCACAACAATGGCAGTTCTTTAAATCCCTGTTACAAGAGGTATTTTTTGTACCATCGCAAGTTGTCAATAAACGCCTTTTGGATTGTAGGAGGACCTTTTTAACGAGGCACAAATTGAGGATGGGGCAATTTTCAGATGACTGCAGTAAAACCAATTGCAAAGTGATTAGACCAATTCTGAATAAAAACTATAGGAGTGATTACAAAGTAAGGCAGGTTATTTTGGAGACTCGAGCAATGCTTGGCCAAAAAAATATTATTACTGAAAAGTTTGATTCCTATTGCCTTTATTCCGGTGTGATTTTGAAGTTTCCCATGAAAGAAATAAGCAGTGGTAGTTCCACCAAAAAATTCTCATGGAGACTCGAGAAACTGAATTTCAAAGTTTTCTAAAATAATACAGGAATGTATATTATAGGATTGCCATTGGCAAATATTTTTTATGCTTAATGCAACATTTCTGTGAACTTAGAATTTTATTTTCTCAGGTTCCCTTGGGAATTGCTTGGCCGGACGGTCACAGCTTATCACTTGTATTCATAGCTTCCAAGAAACACCAAAACCAAGTCACCCGATTCAGATCATGTGATGATTCATTTGGAGGTAACACACGACTGAGCACATGCAAGTTACAAAATAAACAATGGTAACCTCACAAATGAATCATCATATGATCTGAAATGGGTGGCAACAAGACGTTAACACCGTTAGCCGACTTGGTCTATTACTTACAAAAGTCATACGAAAACCGCTCTAAATAGCCAGCGATGTTTCATCTTAAACACGAGCGACTGCGAGCTCGTGCAGCCAAAATAAGCAAACCTCCCCAATGAATCAATGCGATAAGTCCTGTGAGTTGGGTGGAAGCAAGAGGAAAACACCATTACCCGAGTAGTTCTATTTTTCGGCCACTAAGACCCCGTTCACACTAGACCGGTACAAAACTGGACCGGTACAATTCTGGTACGGTACCGTCGCGCGTTCACACGGGACCCGCGGTACCGGACCATTTCGGCACGGCTAGGCGTGCACGCTCCCGTGTGAACACTGTTGCAAAACGTGCCAGAATTGTACCGGTACCGTATGAACAAGCGGTACCGTACCAGAATTGTACCGGTCCAGTTTTGTACCGGTCTCGTGTGAACGGGGTCTAAAAGTACCAGCAGAGGCAGCCGATACCGCTTCCCGAGACAACAACTTTTGGAGCGCGCGCAGGTGGAACCTTCATTATAGTGTCCTCTGTATAAATATCTTACATGTCTTATAGAACGAGGATATACAGAAGGACAATATAATAGTATACCATATATAAAGGATCTAGGCGCGCGCGCGCAGGGTTCAGTCTGGAAAACCGCAGAGGGCGCGCAACAGATCCTCACCATGCTGTGAGCTTCGCAAAAAAGAAAAAAGAAAATGTTATTCCTATCATTATTCCTTGATGAAGAAGTTACTCCATGTAATTACGGTCTTTAGTCGTTTTGTTAGTTGTAAGAATACGCATACATTACTATAAATTAATAATACTAATAAACCATCTTTTAAACCATTTAGTTGACACACGTGGATAACGACTACTATGCGATACATATTTTGCCACTGCACCCCATCATTAAATGGACTTGAAATTATTTTTTAGAAGTCGTCCAAAAATTGTCACCAAACCATTAGTGTACCAAGAGCACATTGCTAAGAGGGAGAACTCGAGAGCCCTTTCGCAAACTCAGCTATTTTTAGAACGGTTAGGGACTATCAGACAATGAAGATTGCTGTTTTAGAAGCGACCAAATTTGTCTATGATATAAACTTTCTCCGTGATTAAAGAGATGGTCAACGAAAATATCATCATTTTAACATCACTTATTATAAAAATACAACTTAAACTAGTAATGAATGCTCTCAACGTGATGTTCAAAATTTGATGTCATTTCCATAGTAGGATAGCATAGATATTTGCGGATTCTAACTACAGCTTACATGAGGACACTGGACTTATCTGTCGGTCTACGGGGGACCTTAGACACACTAGACAGGAAATATCTTAATTCGCTCAAATCTTAGCAATCCTTCATCGGAATCCCATGACATTTTTCATAACTCTTCCTTTACTGCGGTTTTCATAAATCTGACCAACGAGCGAACAACTCTCGGTGATTTCAAGGAGGCTTGATAGGTCTTGTGAACTGATAGCGGTTAGATAGGCTTCAAAACATGCAAACTAATGCAATGAAAACATGCGTGGACTTGACTTAAAAGTTTTGATTGACGGAGGCCAAAATGCAGTTTGGCGTTCGGAAAGGTGAAGTGTGAGTTCGCAGAATTATGAAAATCGCAGTAAACTGTTTCAATTTCAGAGACTATTATTTTGTGACAATTATTTTCGCATTTTCTAGGTGACCATTGTCGTTTTTCCGGCAATCACGTTTGCGTGACAACAACAGAAAACCGATCTAAAAATAGCTCGATCTGTGAAAGATCACACTCATCCACACAAATATGTAATTTGTTCTCTCCTAGTGATGAACTCCTGGCTCTGTTAGTCGCCATTTTTAGGAAGAGGAGAGAATTATGGTAGATCGCGTTGTCGACTGTAAATTTCTTTAGTTACCACGTCCAAAATCTTACTGGCATCGGGGACCAGCTCTTACAATTTCAAGGCCTGATTGACTATATAAACAGTTCATGTGCTGTCATTGGTAGAAAGATAACTCTGGGCTCGACAATTCTGATCTTTAGGAATTGAGTATCGAACTTTTGGCAACTGAAGCGGACGAAGAAAATAGAATGCGGAATCAGGCCATATTTATCTCCGGCTAGCCATGATCACCTGTTCCTATGAGGCAGCTTTAGGATCTGTTCAGTTGCATCATATCTTCTATTGCTTGAACATACTGATGTCTGTATGGCTCTGGCATATAGCTCTTATGACATTATATCATCTATACTTGACTCTCAAAAGGCTGAGGAGAAAACGGAATACAGAAAGTTTAATCCTATATACGCATCGTCATTATACACCCTTTCCAATAAAGTGGATCGGGACAAATTACCAAGTGAAAAGAAATGAGTCTTCTAGTCATCACTAGGGAACTCCGCATACTAGTCCAATACTCTGACAAATTTATGCATGGTATTGTTCTTCTCCATTTTATTGCCTCGTTCTATAATACACTCCATTGCACTCCATTGTTTTAGACAATGCCTTGCATAAATTTGTCAGTGTATTGGACAACCCTCGCGATTTGCGCTATCAAATACAGCCCGTTAATGAGTTCTCCACCTTCTTCGACCGCTCGGAGTTCGAGGGTTGTCCAATACACTGACAAATTTATGCAAGGCATTGTCTAAAACAATGGAATGCAATGGAGTGTATTATAGAACGAGGCAATAAAATGGAGAAGAACAATACCATGCATAAATTTGTCAGAGTATTGGACTAGTATGCAAATCGCTGCCGCGCAGCTTACAATCACGAGGAGTACAGTACAGTGTATACGCCGCTGAGAGCCAGGCCATTGCACCAAGAGAAAATCCGTTCCCCACTTCTTGTTCCCATGAGGTTGTGGTCACCGACATTTACTAGCTTGTACGACAGAACCCAAATGGTCAGGTAAAGTCAGATAGGCTCGATTCTTTGCATAGAGTATCCTTATACAATAAGAAACAAAATAGAAATGATTATTTTTTTCTAATTGATCCGTCTTTAAGATATGAGGAGTTACACTTTGGTTGCTGCAGCACTTTTTGACATTTTTGTTAGAATTGTACAAATTTTGCCATAAAACGATGCAGTAACCAAAGTTATATCTTAAAGACGGATCAATTAAAAAAATACTCATTTCTATTTTGTTTCTTATTGTATAAGGATTATGCAAAGAATCAAGCCTATCTGACTTTACCTGACCTTAGGGTAGAAATCTTGCCATTTTTGGGTTCTGTCAGCTTGTACCGGCTTGAAAATGATGTATAATCAAAATCCCCAAAACAGAATCCAATTTTTTTCACATATTACTATAGTTTCATGTTTATTGTTCCCTGATTGTACAAACAAAGCGAACTAATTGTGCCATATTGTTGGCTTACCTGTCAATGCTTCTTGGGCGAAGTATTTCACGTCGATGTCTGTGTCTGCGTTAAGTTTGTCCAGACATGGTTTGATTTGCGCTTGAATTGTTCTACAGGCAGAAGCAGGATTTGAGCTAAGTTTCTGAGTTACTGCAATTTTCATAATTCGGCGAACAACGCCAACTAACAGCAACGGTTTGGTTTCCTTCAATCAAACGAGCCAGGGGGGGGGGGGGGGACTCCCAATATTTTAGACGGGGATGCTCGTCGGGAAAATTGATTTTGACCCTAAGGGATAGCAAAATGGGTGTGACCAACAGCAAATGTATACCCTAAAAGAAAGCAAATTTGGTATGGTGAACGCCGAATTTACCCCTAAAAGATAGCAAATTTGGCAGGTCAAAACAAATAAAAGCGAATTTTAGGTCTTTTAGGGTTTTCATCCAAGTTTCCTTTGTAAATATCGGTTCTGGTATCAGTACCAATATATTTCTGGGCAAAGATTGGTCTGAGACTCACCTGAGGGATAGGGCTGATTTTAAACACCCCTAAGAGATAGCACGTCTGTCAATTTTATACCCTAAGTAATAGGACGAGCACCCCCGTCTGAAAATATGGGGAGTCCCCCCCCCCCCCCCCGGGCAAACGAGTGAACAGCTCTGGGTGATTTCACGCAAGCTTTGGGAGTTTTTTTGAACTAATAGGGACTAGCTTGGCATGAACACCAATTTCTGTACCATAAAATCAAACGAAACTGAGAAAAAGAACATGCGCATGTCTTAAAAGGTTTGATGTTCGAAATGGTAAAGAAGAAGCTCGAAGAATTATGGAAATCACATTAAAACGGTCAATTTGTTCCGCAAGCAACAGTTCCAAAATTTCCTTATCACAAGGTCAAAAGAAACGCAAGAAATACAATAAAAAACAACATTAGTTTGATGTCGATTTTTCGATCTGAAAACGCGTTTGTAGACAACGCCAATTTACGTGGGACCGTTCAGATTTCTATTCCGTTAATAAGCGGAGAAACGGAAAACGCGCATCGATTAGCAATCTTGACATGATCCCGGGGTAAGCGTCAACCCAGGATGTAAGCCTAACTCATAACTCATATTTGTGTTTACATGAACCCGTACTCAACCCAGGATGATGATTATTTTGCTTGACGTGTCCAGGGGTTTGGAAAACCAACGAGGGCGCCGCGAAGTTCAATGTCGTACCCAGAGCCCGTCATATTTTGGCCAGCGGCAATATTGAGGGCTCTGGGGGAATCGATTTTTTTAAAATCCAGATTCTGGGTTTCCGGTTTGAACGTTGTATTAAAGTTCGTTACGTTTTTGCTCTACCACGCATGCTCACAAATCGGATTCAACCAGCGCCCGGAATTTTGCCAGCGCCCGGAATTTTGCCACTGGCGAAAAGATGACGGGCTCTGGGTACGAGATTGGGCCGCGAAGTTGCAATAACGGTGATTGTACGCATGCGTATAGCTATTGATTTGTTACAGCAACCCGGGTTGACTAGCGAAATTTCGTTTACATGACGCAACTGATCGCGGTGTGTATTTCCCAACCCAAAGCCTGGACGCACGTTCGAGAAAACTAGTGATTTGCACCCAAGTTAACGTTCGACCGGGAGAATGTAAAGATAGCCAAGTGTAACATGTAACATTTACTTACACAGAATCCAGTAGAGGCCCTATTTTCTGTAACGTTTTCGCGACATTGAAGCGTACGTTCGCCACATTGTCTGTCGCTAAGTTGAGGACGACAGGAAGCATAAGTTTACTTATATTATCTGGACCACAAACATCGGCCAACACCTGCAAAAACATGATGATTATGTTGTGAGACCTGAAACTTACATACGGTAAATTGTTGCTAGCAGCAACTAGGAAAAACAACACAGCCACTTATTGCGACAGAAACATACCGCGCAGAACCAACAACAACAAACAGTATCAACAACAATAACAACAGAGGCGGCAGTAGGAAAAACAACACATCCAGTAGTGACAGGAACTACAAGCAGTAGTAACAACACAATAACAATAGGTAGCAACAAATTCAACAGGCAACATTTGGCAGCATCAACAACAAAAGGAGCAGCAGCAACAAACCAGTCAGCAGCAGCCATAGCAGCAACAATAACAATACAGGCAGAAGAAGCAACAGGAATGAGCAGCAACACAGAAGCAGCAGCAGCAACAACAACAACAACACAGAAAACAGAAGCAACAAAAAATCAATCGTCAGGAAGAAAAAGCAAAAATTGTAACAACACGTGCAGCAGCAACAAAAACAAAGGCAGCAGCATCAACGACACAGGAAAAAGTGTGGTAACAAAACTTCTCAAACTCATTAATAATTCATTTAAAACAGTTTGAACAAAGAAAATCACAACCGTGAAGGAGGGTTTGATACCTGATCTTAATTTGCATATAATTTTGAGATTTTATTCCTTCTTTTTCTCGACATTAAATCATTCGTTTGAGACGCTATATAGAGTTTCAAAAACATCGAAGTCAGTTAAAAAAAAACTCGGCTTTGCCATGTTTTTCAAACCACTTCTCAGTCTTTGGAAATCCTGATAGTAATAATAATAATAATAGATATAGCACTACACCATAGTTTCAATGCTTTACATTTCAGTGCTTTACATGCTAGTGTTTGATATATTACTTCAGGCAGTAGCAAACGGCAGCAACATGGCAGACAATAACATCCTACAACGACACAGATAGTAAAAGGTAGAAGCAACTACAGGCAGGCAGGTAGCAGTGTCGCCTGTAACACGGGTAGTATATTATTCACGGCGCCTAGTGTTCATACCGATATCAATCTCGAGTAGTTTGGTTAGTTGCTCTTCATCTAGTTTACTCACCCCGACAGAGTAAAGTGTTGTAAGTCGGTGTAGATAGTTTGGTTCTCTAGCCATTGCAAGAACCTTGGGAATCACTTTCTCCTACAGGAAAATATAAAGACAATTTTAGTTGGCACCAGAGTCCTTACTAGCAGCGACGATCACATTAGTACTATCCACCGACACTCAAGATTCAGAGCTGTCAGAACAAGCCTGCAACAGGCAGAGCTCCCTACTTCACGTTTAATCGCTGACTACTTTTTGCCGAATGTGAGACACATAAAAGTTCGAACCACAGAACTTTGTTACAGTCAAACCGGATGTTTGTTTCCTCACAACCGGCTTTGCAACATTGCCGAACAACATTGATAATGCATCAGACTGAAGTGGGTTTTCTAGATTTTACTGTACAACTGAATTGGTCCGCGCGCTCTAATTACATTAATTGGTTATGACGTATTAATTACATGATTGACCGGTTATTTTGACACCCTCCCGGGCCAGCAAAGTGAAAATACATTTGAATAACAGTGAAATAATAAGTAAAATAATCTGCGAAGTGACAAGTAGGATAACAATTTTGGACAAACAAGTACTGATACTGACAGTTCAAAAGTTCATTAAGCTTATGTAGAATATAGTCTTATTCAGTTTAGTCAGATTCGTAAAGTTCTTTAATGGCTTGAGTGGCACGTTGTGCTGCAGGTCGTTGTGGTCGAGGTTCCTTTTGAGGTTTTTTCTCTTGGCAGGTGTCTGTTTCGGTTTCCTGCTCTTCCTCGACCTCGATCTCTAGTGGATACAGCTTCTCAATAGGTCTGGAAAGTAGCCTGCCATTGCTTGTTCGGAGTGTTACGGAACGCACTTGTCCGTCTTTGCTTGGATGGAGTTCAGTTATTACAGCTACCTTCCATTGACTACGTGGAGTATCATCGTGAATGAGAACAAGTTTTCCTTTAGTGACCGCACTGCCCTTTTTGCCAATGGGTGTCGAGTGGAATTCTCGAAGACTAGTTAGATACTCATCTCGCCACAGTTTCCAGAAGGTTTGCATCAATCGTTGATGAAATCTGGCTCTCTTAGTTAATTCATTGGCAGATAAGTTTATGCCTTTAGGATTGTAGTCTGAGTCTTCATTCTCTGAATCAGGGAGCGTAAGTAGTCTGTGTCCACACAGAAAGTGAGAAGGCGTTAAAGGTGGGCCGTCATCGATATCTGCGCGGACCAATTCGGTTGTACAGTAAAATCTAGAAAACCCACTTCAGTCTGATGCATTATCTAAAATTGGTGCCGAAACCCGGGAGTGCAGGTTGGACTTTTATTGCGGAAGCGGCAAGTGACATTTTAACGAATCCGAGATGGCAACAGAATGGAGGCACGCGCGCGAAGACTTCAGATCAAATTCATATCTTATTCAAAACAAGCAATTCGACTTATGGAACTGAAGAAGCAAGAAACGAAAGAGTTATTGACTGTCTTAGAAGAACTGGAAACACACATTGAGAAGATATCAATACTTGACCAGAAAATCGCCTTGAGTTACGGTAACGAGGAAGCCATCATTAAAGTGACAGAACACTGTTTAGATTACAGCGATCGTATGATAGACTGCGCAACTATGGTAAAGAAGTTCATCGAATCAAGCAAAGCTGCCGAGAGCAATAAACGAATCATAGCAATACTTAACAAATCCATAACGAGTATGGAGCAACTGCAACTATCGAAGCCTGATCATGAAGTATTGCTACAACCCCTACATGAAGATAACGAAAAGCATGCTCAAAGCACATCAAAGGAAGACATCGAAGACAAACAGAACACGGTCGACAAAAAAGTGTTATCTAAACATGTGCCATCAATCAAATCAAGTACAAGCTCGCCATCAAGCATTACACGAAAGGAATCAAGAAAAGAGAAACCCCTTACCCCCAGAACGAAGAAAGTATCTAATGCAAGTAGAAATAAGAGCAAACATGAGAGAAAGACGAAGAAGAATCAATCTAAAGATCAAAAGGCACCACAGAAACAACCAGAAGTCAAGATCAATACACTACAAAGAGCGCAACAGCCGAAGACAAACCTGAGAGAAATCATATTTACTATACTACTCTTTCTGCCGCCATGCAAGAAAAGAAAGAAAGCCAGGGACTTAATGGGGGCTTAAGCTGGAAATTGTACCCGGCAATCTAAATTCATTCTTCAAGTAACAAACTAACTGTCGGCCCGGGAGGATGTCGAGAATATAATCAATGGAATAATAATTAGAACAATAATTAGTGACGTAATAGAACATCTCTTCGCACTTGTAACATCTTCCCAACCTGCAAACACACACTAACAATAAAACCAGGGAAAATTTTAATATGTCAGTTACTTTTCTGACACTGGTGCCGAAACCCGGCCTTTAGACAAAATGTCTAAAGAAGAAAAAGAACTAGCTAGGCTTAAAGCAGTAAGAGCCGCATACAAGGGTCACTGCACCCAAGACATTAAAAAGGCGGACCGTTTAATGGCCATCGAAGATGCCGACGAGTCGGATGAGCTGACATCAATAGTAGAGCGACTTTCCAAACGAGAAACTGAGATCTACCTCAAGGACACAAACATTCAAGAACTGCTGGAATCTCCTACCGATATTGAAAAAGACATGGACGATGCGCTAACACTACAAGACACATATCGCTAGCGAAAATCAAAATCCGCAGATATTTAGAAAGCAAGAATCCCGGGTTTCGGCACCAGTTTTAGATAATGCATCAGACTGAAGTGGGTTTTCTAGATTTTACTGTACAACTGAATTGGTCCGCGCGCTCTAATTACATTAATTGGTTATGACGTATTAATTACATGATTGACCGGTTATTTTGACATTGCTCAATGAATTTGCAAATGTGTAAAGCAAGTTGCTACTAGTGCCGAACAATTTCCTAGAAGAAAATCCACCAAGGTGCTAAGTTTTGCTTAAACATATTACTGCTTATTTCAAGTGAAATCATACAAAACTGAGCATCTTGGTAGATTTCTTCTATGAAATTGTTTGGCGGTAGTGGCAACTTGCTCGACACATTGCAAATTGAACGAGCAAGTTGATAATCAATATTGCAATGTTGCCCGGCAATGTTGCAAAGTTGTGAGGAAACAAACATCCAGTTTGACTGTAAATACAGCCTCAAGCTCAGCTCAATGTTTGCGAAAATAAAACAAAAACTGGAATCCTTAACTTGTAGTTCCTCTTAAAAATGTTCCAGCTCCGCGCCTGTGCCAGAATTTGCTTGACAAGGAAATTAACTTGTTGCTTTGAAGCTCCTCTTTTAAACAGCCGTCTACTTCAAAACATTCTGACAGCTCTGAAGGTTATAGAGCAGATTTCGTATGACTGTGAAAACTGCCGCGGTACGGCGCGGTGGCGGTACGGAACATGGCCTGCTGTAGATGGAATGAAATCGCCAATGAAATCGTGTAGTCGCGGTACGGTCACGGTCGCGGCGCGGAACAACTTTATCACTGTACTTTTCACAGTCATGCGAAATCTGCTCTATGTCAGTTATATGGAGATAACTTGGCCTTGTGAGGCATACTGCAGAATATCCCACGCGTGACTTATATTTTCTGGCATACACACGAGCCTTCAGGCGAGAAAATACAAATGACAAGTGGGATATTCTGCAGTATACCACGAGAATTCATTGTATAACTATTTTATACCACACGCTACAGAAACTTAAAGGCAAGGTTTTACGTAAATGCAGTGCACGATGGGAAGGTTGAGTGGAATACCGCCGAATTTACAACGCCATCACTGCATTCTGATTGGCTGTATTTTCTGTGGCGTGGTATACATATTACAATATTCGTGTAGATGATGTTTCCGCGACGCGACTACAATCACTTGTGCTGCGGATACAACATCACCACTCTTATTGTAAATACAGTACATATTTTATACCTGTGCCCAAGTTGCACCGAACTTTTCCACTAGTTTCTTGAGATTAACGGCTGCTGCCTCGCGTATTGAGCAGACGTGATCAACCAGCCATGTCATACAGAGACTACAGAGCTTCTCGTCAAAGAATTCTACACCAAGCTGTCCCGCCAAAAGAGGCATGTACTCTATGATGGCAAGTCGAACACGCCACTTTGTGTCCTCAGCAAGCTCCACAATGGCTGGCAGCAACGACTGTGATAACTGGTGCACCCCAATCACTAGAAAAAAGGATTTACAAGAGTTTCAAGAAATGAATATTTAAACAACGGCGCACATATAATTTTTGAGTCTGAATAACAACTACAGTAAAACTCCGCAAGTAAGAACCTGTTAGGCTAAAATTTTTCCCTGTTAAAACACCCTTTATATGAGACCTGTTTAGCCTAAAATGCAATAGGTTCGTGATAAAAAATAAAAAAAATAGAGAAAAGAACTTGCAACATTTAGGACTCACTCTATATTCATTTAGAAAATAACACCTATGTTGTATTGTGAATGTGCGCATTCTGATTGGTTAAAAGCGTGTTTGTAAGAGACCTGAGAAACACGATTGTCACGCAACGCTGTCGCGCGTGTGTATTAATTTTCTAAAAGCAAAAAAATACTTTCTGCGTGCTCTCTGGTTTCTTACAAACACTCGGGAATGTTGGTCGAACTGATAAAACTTGAAAGACACTCGCCTTCGGCTCGTGTCTTTCAAGTTTTGATCATTTCTCCCAACATCCCCCTCGAGTTTGTAAGAAAGCAGAGAGCACGCGGAAAGTACTTTTATTGCTTAATTAAATAACGGTTCATTTATATTCAGTATGTAATCCCATGATGTCCAGGACTGTTCAGTACAGTAATTCAATCGTGAATCATTTTAGAAATAAAGAAGAAATGGGATATATACCACTTTGCTAAAGTCATGGCATTACTAGCCGTTTTCACACCAGAGGACGGAAAACTCGTCATGAAGGGTTTTTGTCTGACGAGTTTTCCGTCTGATATGAATTCAGACGATTTTCCGCAGTGTGAATACGGCTACTATTTGGGTCATAAACATTAAGAACCTAACACCAGGGAAGTGTGAGAGACTAAGCACTAAGCACCAATTATATAAGAACCTGTTTAGGCTAATTTGGGAAATGTAGGTTCTTATACTTACCTGCCAAGAAGCGCAGCGATAATGCTAAGTTGATAATCTTACCTTGATTAACACAGTCCAAATTTGATATAATGTTCAAGCGAACTTCTGGCACCTGCAACCCAATTCAGAAAATTTTCCATAAGCAGCAACCAGGGGTCGAAATTAAGAAATAATCATAGTCGTAATTTTACGACTAGTACCAACATTATATGCGTGACTCATCAAAAACCTAGGCGTAAAACCACTAGGAGAACACTGTAGAAACTGAAAACACAGTCTAAAAGTTAGGCGTAAAAGGACATTTTTTAGCGTATTTACGCCTGTATCGGGCGCAATTTCAAGCCATGGCAACAATGGTTTTTGCAGGTAATCAGAAAAGATGCGGATTAGCACATTTTGAAATATGCCCTCCATTTTACAGCCTTTCACATATGGGCCCCGCCAAGCGAAAGGTCCCACATGGGCCCCGCCAAGCGAAAAGGGCCCTTATACATAATTGTATACTTTCGAGAAAATGCAAAAGAAGTTCAGAATTCCCATACAAACCCTTACAGCCGATTACGTTTGAGCGTTTTACCCTAACAGTTCGCACGTTACGTTTGAACGTTTGAAAGTTGCGTTGTGAGACAAAAAGTCGAACGTTTCCAAGGGCAACCGCCATGTGTATTTTTCACTGAACAATCAGAGAGGACAGAACTCTTTGGTGCGCCATAGAAACGTCTCGTTTCATCCTAGAAACGCAACTTTCAAACGTTCAAACAAACGTGCGAACTGTTAGGGTAAAACGCTCAAACGCAATCGGCTGTATAAAATTGGATATTTTAGACTGCCAAATCTCCACATTGTTGTGCATATGCTCAGTGTTTAGATAAATAATAAGCTCCCTGGGGCTCAAAATAGCAGCCGGTGATAGCCGGCACTAGCTTTTTGCTTCTTTGCCGGCCATTTTTAGGTCAAAATATAATAACAATTGAACATGGTGTGGAAACTTAAGGTCAAATTGTGCGCGAAAACAGCCAAAAAACTATTGCAAATTGTGGTACAGAAATTGCTCTATGAAGCGTATGCATTACCCATTGTCAAAGTACCCTTTGAATATCATCTACTTCAATTTTGTGCAGGCTATTTTTTGTACTAGTGACCGCAAAGCCGGCAAATTTGAGCAGAGTTGAGTCGTAATTTTTAAATTGTAGTTATGCAAAATGCTGATGTTGCAGGTTTCGTGTGTCGCACGCCATGCGCCAAAAATGGCGGGAATTTAGATAGGAATATTAGCCAATCAGAAGCGCTCCTCACACCGACACCCCGCAAAATAATAATGTAGATAGATGAAAAAAACGTACCTCATCTTTAAGCATGGTTAAAAACAGAGGAAGCAGATGCTCGATGGTACTGAAAAACAACAAGAATTCACGCTAAACGCGATGATAGAGCAGAGTTCGTATGACAGTGAAATGTGCCGCAACATCGTTGTGCCGCGCCGCGCCGCGACTACGCGATTTCTACAGCAATTTACAGCAGGCCAGATTCCGTGCCGCGACCGCGACAGTTTTCACAGTCACACGAAATCTGCTCTAAACAGCAGTACTTACAGCATAAAAACACACTTGCATCCGAGAACCCAAAATATACAATAATATTTGCACCAAATAGGGTTTTATTCCTACACTTGGAATTTTCAATTTTAGACCATTTTCTCAGGTATGCGTACGCAACGAGTTCGGCTTTAGGACCAGTCCATTCTTGTACCCACACCTTCCCGGCTCGTCACCTCACGGGGGAGACTCCTAATCTCGCTTTAGAAAATGTGTCGGTCAAAATAACACTGGCATTCGTTTCCTGGTCGTCTTTTCAACCTATGCCTTCGACGTGAAAATTTTCAGGCATAAAAAACACCATTTTCTTTACGCATGCGTCGGTGGCCGTTACCAGAGCCTCCCCCAATCTCGTACCCAGAGCCCGTCATCTCTTGGCCAGCGGCAAAGATTCAGGGCTCTGGGGGATCGATTTTTTTAAAACCCAGATTCTGGGTTTCCGGTTTGATTGTTGTATGAAAGTTCGTTATGTTTTGACCTACCACGCATGCCCACAAATCGGATTCACCCAGGGCCTGAATCTTGCCGCTGGCCAAAAGATGACAGGCTCTGGGTACGAGATTGAGCCTTCCCCACGAGGTGACGCCCCGAGGATCTATGGGAACGAGGATGACGAGGCCCCAATTCAACGGCTGGGTCCTTTTGTATTCGTTCCCTCCAGAACTGGCTCTGCAACCGGACTGTACTATGGGCGTTGGTAAAAATGCCACAAATCCCCCACCCCTCCCCATTACAGGTATCTAGCTTATAGTTTGAACATGACTACTCACTTGTCTTTGCCGAGGAGGGAGACAGTCCCATGATGACTGATGCGAGGGCTGACTTCACATGTTGGCTTGCATCAACAACTAACTCCTGAAAAACAACAACAGATTGGAGATGAACAGGGACACCTACCGGTAGTGTATCTAGGTGCGCAGGGGACCCTACTTTATTGGGCTGCCCCCTGCCCCAACCCGCCCTAAAAATGATATTGGGTTTCCATAAAACATTTGACCAGGAAATTGAATACTGTACCTTTACGGCAGGTAGGATGTTTTCCATTAACACATTTTGTCGGACATCTGGTGACAGGCTTTCAGAAAATTCTGAAACAACAAGCATTAGGGAAGTTGAGAACATGGTCCATGGAAAGGATATTTTCTCTCCTGATTTAGCAAACAAGACGACTTAAGATGCATAATTTTTGTAAAGCAAATAAATTGTTTTAACGGAAAGCAGAACATGTAAGGCAAGCAAAGGTTTAAAAATACAACACCTGGACCTACAATAGCGAGTTATATAATTATATCGTTTATAGCTTACACAACAAGGGACTGGAGATGTTCAGATTTTCTGTAGTTTAATGATGTAAAAGTTCTATTCTAAGATCACAAAAGTATGTGAATGTATTCATTGAGACTTCCCATTCTTCTACCATGGAGAATTCAGCTTTTCTCATGGTTGGTTTGCTGCAGAAATTTCCTGCGAATGGAGTGGAAGACACACTGTGTCTTGAGAAAATATATCTGTTCTAGCCAACTTTGTAGTGTTACTTTCCTCACAAATCACAAATAAATTGATGTGAATCCCAAGTTTAACAAAGACAGTGATACATCTATCAACGTGTACTTATTGCTGTACCTTTAACTTTGCCGCTGCTGCAGCACGGACCTCTGCCTCACAGTCCTTTAGTAAGACCTGGAAATGTTCCACAAGACTACTCTTGGTGATCTCCGGACCAACTGCTTTTGGGAGCTAGAAATACAAAGACAACCATTCAAAAGTGCGAGATAACACAAACCTCGCCGTTGACAAGGGGCAGTGTCACGATTTTGATGACTGTCGTGCTTTAACTGCATTGCGATTGGTTTGCTTTCTCATTGGCTGCTTATTTCTATCAACCAATCAAATTCGAGAGCAATTGTGTGACTACTAAATAATCCTGAATTGGTTCGGCTCTTGATTGGCTGGGCTGGAAACCATTCAACAGCAAGTTGTAATTACTTCTCTGTTTCTAATTGGCTATTGATTACCCAATTGCGTTTACTTTCACGACGGTCATCTGAAATCTGCTCTATTATTTTGAGGTATATAGAATACACAAGAAAAACTGAAGGCGGAAGAACATTTTCAGTAAGAACCACTCAAGAATGGAACAGTATAGGTGCCACTATATTCGTAAAATGAGTTCGGTAGGTAGTTTTAAATATAATATTTTAAATCATTTCTATTGGAGCAGAAGGCCGCCATGCTCCTTACACTATAGTAATTTTTATAACATTTTAACGTATATATATTATATAAATTTTATAGATAGTATACTTTTGTATTTTTATTTAGATTTGTTTTTAGCTTATATTTTAGAGGGCCACGTGGTTATCAGTGTATTTTTACTACTGTCAAGTGGTTTTACCCTCTTTTATAAAGCCTATTATTATATTATTAAGCAATAAAAGTACTTCCGCGTGCTCTCTGGTTTCTTACAAACACGAGGGGGATGTTGGGAGAACTGATCAAAACTTGAAAGACACAAGCCGAAGGCGAGTGTCTTTCAAGTTTTATCAGTTCGACCAACATTCCCCGTGTTTGTAAGAAACCAGAGAGCACGCACAAAGTATTTTTATTGCTTTTAGAAAATAACATACACACGCGCGACAGCGTTGCGTGACAATCGTGTTTTCAGGTCTCTTACAAACACGCTTTTTAACCAATCAGAATGCGCACATTCACAATATAACATAGGTGTTATTTTCTAATTATTATTATTATATTTAGGTTGCTTAAATGCAGTCAAATTCAAACGAAAATGAGCAAAATAATCATCTAGGTTTGTCAAATAACCTTTCAACTGCTAGATGAGGATAAATTTGGAGTATTTTCGTGTTTTACTGAGCAGATGGAATTGGATTACGAATGATATTGATTTCTGTTCAGGCTGAACAGTTTTCAAACTTGGAAATTTGATGTGAAAGCTATAAACTTACGTAAAATGATGCCTATATAATGCAAGTTTCAGTTCCTTTTTCTTTGAAACACTAAATAATAGTACAATGTAGGATTCTGAGATGTTTATAGAATATCTTATTCTATAAATTTTGTTGAAACAACCATGACACAGCCCCTTTAAAACAACAATCATAATCCCATCTCCATTTTCTGGAGTAATTTAAAGTATTAGTCTTCTTAGCAGGCATCCTCTTACTAAGAAAAATGGAAAACATATGAGAAGGAATAGAGCAATTTAATTTTCAGATGACCACAGTGCAACTACATAATCGCAAAGTGATTACACCATTTCATTCTGAATAAAACCTTTAGGTCTGGGCCATGAATAAATAAGATTCTCATCCAATCAAATGTCCAGAATAGCTACAGTTAACCCTGGGTTAGGCATAGGGTAATGTCAAATCTGGGTCACATCGATTACATTTTTTTTTTTTTTTCAAAGATACAGACTCATTACACTTTCAAATAACAAATTACATGTATCTATTGTTTTAAAATGCATTTGATGCGACTCTATTTAGACGAATGCACTAGGCCTTAGTGTTAACTGACTTTCTAGGAACCAGGCCCTGGAGTGATTACCTGTTACTTACGACAGTCTATGAAAGCAGGGCCGTAGTGCTTACTGGGGCCGGGGGGGGGGGGGGGGGG